>CANNZV010000472.1:0-301715 GCA_947561585.1 Caprella mutica | reverse complement strand
GTCCGATAACCACTTTAAGTTTAATTATCTATATTGTGAATCACTGAATTTCAATCGTCTCATTTGCAGCTTTTGGCACTATGGTGAAAGCTCAAGTTATCGGATGTGGGGTTCTGCATTTTATGTGGAAAAATTATTTATGTAATGATTTTATTTCTAAACTTGTATTTTACGTACTGGTATCATGGATGCCAATTTAAGTAAGAATTGAATAATGATAATTATTATTAGTTATTTCTTACATATTCGAAAAATGTGGAACCGTCTGATAACACAGAATTTACTCTAAAATGAAACATGTAAACTAGCCCATCAACTTTTAATCATTTACGTTTAGTAGAGGTTTAACGTCTGCTTCGGAACCAAAGGCCATGTCGCTAACGTCAAAAGAAAATGAAATACAAGGGACTGGAAGAAGCAGTCAGAAAGGAAAGTGGCTCCATGGACAAAGTCACGACGCTCATGGATGCTGAGACGCTACTCCGTGAATGCTGTCACATACCGAGGATGTGAAAAAATCGTCACAAGCACCGGTGGCTGCACTCAAGGATGGAAGAGGGAAATGAAGAGGTAATAGTAAATGAAGTCTACGAGCCTACTTAACACAAAATCTAAGACCTCGTACGTAACATGTGGAGCATAACCTTAGCGCTATCCTCTAAAACTGCATGGAGAGTTAAAAACACTATACACATGGTAAACATAAAATAGACAATACATAATCCAAATAACAACAGTTTGGGTCCCAAGGGACGCCACCCCCTTCTCTTCTATTCACCAAAGACAGCTTCAGGAACCCCTCGGGGCTTATTTTCAATAAGCAGTTTAGAATAGATTCATAACAACAAATGCACTGGCCATCGAAAAATCACTTGATCGGTTATCCATTTCATTTTCACGGTACTGGAGGAACACTGTTCAGCAACCAATGTTCCAATATCGCTTACTTTACGTTGATCCATCGTACAATCGCACTAGCGTGCTAATGCCTTATCGTACCTTTACAACTGCCGTAGTCCCTTATAAGTTAAGCTGGCCACACACTAGCATTTCTGATCGGTCAGTTTCTGCCGATTTGATCTGCACAGACCAAATCGCTCAAATATCTACCAGTGTGTGGGGTGACACAGATGAAATCGGCCATATCAGATCGCTCATTTTGATCTGCCATCATGTTGGAATTCCTTACCCGCCTGCATATTTTATCGCCCAGTGTGTGGCGACAGTGGGGAGAGATGTGACAGATTTTTCCCGCACAGATGTAATCGTCTAGTGTGTGGTGGACAGCGGGAGATCAGAGCCGCCATAAAGAGCTTTCAGAAGACTATGGCGCAGAAGAAGAACAGATGCACGAACAGAATCTGGTTGATGCTGATGTAAGCCACAACTGAAACAAATTAAGACATTCCATCAATGAGGATAACAAAATTTCCAAAATAAATCTATCAAGTTTTTTTTCCGAAGAAATATGAATTTAATCTATAGTCTTTACTTCAAACTGTTTCAAAAATATCCTTCAAAATGTTACTTTTCTAAGAAACAAAATTTTAATAAAGCTACAGGATAATATATGTATATATATAATATATAAATTATTTTTTCATGATTACATTATAGAGGAGTTCTACTGTAGTAGGAAGTTGTATAGTATACATTAGTAACTAGTATACTAGTAGAAGGATTATAATTTATTATAAAGTAACTTGTATGACATATATTATAATATACCCTATAAAAAATTACTCAACTTTAGTAAAATGCTAAATACCTATTCGATCCGTTTGTTTCATTGCTCAGATCAGATATGCAAGTGTGTGGGTAGCTAAGCGACAGATTTCATCTGTCGCATTCCAGATCTGCGGGTCATGAGCGATCAGATATGCTAGTGCGTGGCCAGCTTTAGTTATAAGTGTATTAATTTTGAAGGGAGCACTACGTTATAGAAAGGTACAATCCAATTGAATAGAAATAATTCCTACATTTCTTCACGTATTATAAAACAGGAAGATGAGAAGAAAATGAATTTCAAAATTTGTAACTATTTTTTTAAAACTACGTATCTGTTTTCGCACTTCTGGTCGAAGTATAAATTCAGATATCGTTTGGAAACAGACATGCCGACGTCAAGATGATGCTGTTAAAACCATGTATCGGTTTTCGTGTTTCTACTCGAAGTGTAAATTCAGATATCATTTAGAAACAGACATTCCGATATCTATTATGAGACGAAATGGTTGCTAAGTCGATACCCACCGTTAGCGCTACGAATTCGACAGCAAACGGCATCGAATCGACATTCATATGTTTGTTGGGTTAATTTCCTTTTGACGTCAGAGACATGGCCTTTAGTTCCGAAGCAGACGTTAAACCTATAATAAACGTAAATAATTAAAAGTTGATGGGATATTTAACATGTTCTATTTTAGAGTACATTCTGTGTTATCGGACGGTTCCACATTTTCGAATATGTAAGATATAAATATATTAATTATCATTATTCAATTCTTACTTGATTTGGTATCCATGATACCAGTACGTGAAATACAAGTTTAGAAATAGAAATCAATACCTAAATAATTTTTCTACGTAAAATGCGGAAACCCATATCCGATAACTTGAACTTTCACCTAGTGCCAAAAGCTGCAAATGAGACGATTGATATTCAGTGATTCACATTATAGATAATTAAACTTAAAGTTGTAATCGAACTCATTAAATCTATATATAACGATCATTATTTAACTTTTATTTCAATTGGTATCATACCTTCAGCTATTAAATTAAATTGTAGTTAAATAATAATAATTATATTTTCCTTTGTCACGTGTTCGAAAATATAGACCCTATTAATAACTTGGAACATAAACCCTACTGCTAAAAATATTTCACAGAACACAAAATTCCTGTTTGTTCAATGTAACACAATTATATAAGTCAAAATATCAAACTAATTACTCAACTATTATGACCTATATTTACTGAGTGAGAGTTAATCTATGGTCAAATTTTAATTAATGCATTCATCACTTTGAACTTTCATCACACAGCTTTCATCTGTATTCTAAATCGAAGCCTCAAAACATTTTCTTTAATTTGAACTCAAAGAGAACGAAATTTTTAAGGAGTTACAATTATATAAAAATTTGACCAACTCTTTACTATTTGTAATAAAAATAAGTTTGGATTTTGGTTATAAAAGCGGTGCTTGCCTGTATTGTTTTATTCACTCTAAGAATATCTTCAAGTATCTCCAAGTCGCTCAATATCAAATTTTTTTTTAGGTAAGTGCATCCATGGTGGCAAAGCTACAGAGGTACAGACACGAGGACGGAGGGACCCACGAACGATACCTGGACGTATCACTTCATTTCTTCCCATTTAATTTATTTATAACACTATGTAACATTAATCGAATAGATATGCATCTAAACGTACAATACGTTATTTCAATGAAGTAAGAGTTTTCTATTTTAATTTATTTATTTATTGGATGCAAGTGGATATCATTTCGAAGCATATTGGATATATAATTAGGCGTCTGTTTGATGCAGAATCCCTATGTATGTTGGATGTCGTACTTTATCTTTCTATTCAACGCTGTTATAACGGTATCGCTTCGATGCCAAGTATACTTGATATGATGCGGTTTAGCGGTGCAAACGGATATCGGATTGATGTCAAATTGATGTCACCATGTCTAATTTGTTACTGGTATTCGATGTCGGAAGAGAAGTTATACAGAGTCGTTTAGACATCGAATAGATACATTCATGTTTGCTGGGGAGACGCTTCACATTGATTTGATTTTTCTCATATTTAGAGTTTAGTCAATATTGTGTCCTTAATTGAAGTTCGTTAATGTTGACAACCATATGTCAATCGCCTATTCAAATAAGATTGCATCACTTAATGTGATTTGCTGTTGCTGAGAAAAACTGATATCGTAAAGGAACGATAAATGGTCAAAAAATTTAATTATTATTCTTTTTAATAATTTACTTTTGAAAATTAATAAATATATGATATTTCATTAATAATATTCCTGATTCAATTTATACATTCGTAGGTATTAAGTATAATTTATGACCATACCTTCAGACAATCTAAAATTAAGTTGACAAATTAGCGTGGAAGAACATCTTATAGCAGCTCAGTGTTTCTAGATTTAGGGTAAGTCCACAGTGGCACTAGGGTAAATTCTTTTGTTGACGTGGTCACCGATTGAACTTGCAACTGATGAGACTAAGTTTTATTTCTGATGTTTATGTTATTTGAATTCTACTTTGTTGATATTCTTATCATTTTATTTAATAAAAACTATGTATATTCTCCTAGGCCACATTAATGTTAAGGTATATTGTAACCTATATAGTTCTATAGAGAACAGAAGTCCCCGAACTTTCAAGTTTCAACTGAACAGTGCCAGGTTACCATATCAAGTTATGGCAAATCTTTTGCTTAATTTTTTAGCTACGTAATATGAGTAATATCTGATATTTTTCTTCTTTTAATCCCATTTATTTATTAATCTAGGTAGGGGCACCATGTTTTAAAGTGTGGACAAAGTCGCCAGTATATTGGCGACTTTTGAGGGGTTAAATAAGTTGAAAAACATGTAAATAACAAGTAAATCACTAATAAAATAGTCAAAGGAGATGCACATGCATCAGACATGAAGCATAAGTATGTTTTCAAGTGTAAAATAGTCCAGTCTGTATTTCATGGGAAATTTCACCGACATGTCGGTGGAATTTTTCCCCCATAGAAAATAATATTCTGGCAAAATCGGTGGATTTTTATCTATTTATTCCTATGTTACCATTAATTTTCGGTAGAAAAATGGGTAAAATGTTGGTGGATCAGCCAAATTACTAGAAATTTCAAATTTATGGTGGATTTTTTTCTGCTTTTTCAAAAAGTCAGTGGAATTTTGTGCATTAAATACAGAGTCACAGACTGGAAAATAGTCACTAGGAAGCCAAACTGCAGGAACTGTTAAAGTGTTCTCCAGGAAATCCTCCATTTTGGCTTCTGTTCTCAGTAAAATACATGTTAATATAGGAGGAAATTAAGGATTGTTCGCACAGAAAATGTCAAAAATGTCCCATATTCTGCAGACTGGCTAGGAAGTCAAATTACTCCTTTAAAGTACCTTAAATGTGGCGACCTGGATCCATTTTCTCACTAAACTGGCGACTTTCCTGCCACACTTTGGCTTTGCAACATGGGGTAGGGACCGTACCGTAGGGTCACGCAGGTATATTGCGGCCCTCTCAAGAGTGTCTCTAAAACATTCGGAAGCAAAATTACATTAAAATGGCATAGCTATCAAAAGAAGCGCAGTGCATGCTATAATTTTTTTTATTTAAGTGTTTAACGTGTGTTTTGAAGCTATGATGTTTCTGTTGTTAACTTGTTAGAGGCCGCAGTTTGTCCAGACTGCAGGAACAGGTAAACTGTTCTCCAAGATATCCTCTATTTCGGCTTCTGTTCTCAGTAAAATACATGCAAACATAGGAGCCAGTCTGCAGAAACTGGTAAAGTGTTCGTAGAGATCTCTTATTCTGTTCGTAGCAAAATCAATGTAAATATAGGGATTAATTCAGAAGTGTTCGTAGCAAAATTAATGTAAATATAGTAATTAATTCAAAATTTTTCGGAGAGAATATCCCAAATATCTCACATATTCTGCAGACTGGCATAGGAGGAAATTAAGGTTTGTTCGAACAGAAAATGTTTAAAATGTCCATATTCTGCAGACTGGCAGTTTGTTAGTGTGTCGCAGTTTACATGCTTGACCCTACTTTAACTTAACCGAACTTTAGAACTTGAGTTCCAGTTTAAGATTTCGAATTAATTCCTATGTTGAAATGCCAGACTGCAGGAACTGGTGAACTGTTCTCCCAGTCTGCAGAACATGGGACATTTTTAACATTTTATGTGCGAACAATCCTTAATTTCCTCCTATATTTACATGTGTTTTACTGAGAACAGAAGACAAAATAGATGATTTCTTGAAGAACACTTTACTAGTTCCTGCAGTCTGGCTGTTCTCAAAGAAATCCCCAATTTTGGCTTTTGTTCTCAGTAAAATAAATATAGGAGGAAATTAAGGATTGTTCGCACAGAAAATGTTAAAAATGTCCCATGTTCTGCAGACTGGTTGAAATGTTCCCATGTAGCCATGGTAATTTTTTCCTTTTACATATAGGTAGGTATATTTTAAATAGATAAAATTAGCTTTTCTCAGAATTTAACTCAATTTTCTAGGATCTACATTCCTTATTTTAATTTTTCTCCTATATTATTTTATTGGCCCAGTTGTGAAATACTACTCCCTTCAATGGAAATAAGAGTTTGTGTGTCAGTGTTTTTAATGATAGCCGTCATGAAATACGACTCCTTTCAAATATAAAAATTAAATAAGACACCTCGATCTATGCCAGTCTGCAGAATTTGGGACCCAGTCTGGAAAACTGCTTAGGCTAACAGATGAACTCTATATGCTAAATGCTGCGGATTATACAATTTTTAACAATTTACCATTAATAATTGAAATCTGTAAAACTCCAACAGAGTAATTAGTTTGATTGAAGAAAATAGAGGACTCCTTGGTTGCTGCATTATGTAGGATGAAGAACTCAACAAGAAGTAATTTGAATTTTCCCAAGCTTTCAGAAGTCTTCGTGATTTCCGTCTTCAGGGGTAACATTTATTTAGAAACAAGGGACTTATAATCTACCTACTCGTAATCATGATACATATCCTAATTTATAATTTTTTTTTTTAACATTTCAATTTTAAATTTTGACAATCTTATCAACTATGGGCACTATTTACTAAGGAACTTCATATGCTCTATTTAAAGTGTTATCCTATCCATGCGTATAGTACGATTCTAATTTTCTCCTATTAAAAGTATGCTAACATTGTTACAATATCCTAACATTATCAAAATCTAAACTATGGCCTGTATCTCTATTATGCTAATATATCTATGATTATTGTACTCTCTTAACTACATTAGATTTATGTTCCTTAATCCTATCTCCTAACATTCTACCTGTTTCTCCAACATATTTACTATCACAATCCTAACAATCTATCTAATATACTACATTGATTTTACTCTCCTTATCTAATCTATCCTTAATTCTTATAACCTAGTTTCCTATAGTATTATTAGATCTATTGCTTAACATAATATCAAATGGTTTCAAAATCCTTTATATTCTTTCGCTTGTTCCTTTTATGTATGGGGCTACGGAAGACGGAAATCACGAAGACTTCTGAAAGCTTGGGAAATTCAAATTACTTCTTGTTGAGTTCTTCATCCTACATAAAGAGTAATTAGTGCATCAGAAAGCACCTATTTTTCCAGACTGGTTTGGGACATTTTTAACATTTTCTTTGCAAACAATTCTTAATTTCCTCCTATATTTACATGTATTTTTCTGAGAACAGAAGCTAAAATCGAGGGTTCCTAACTTCCTTGAAGAACACTGAACAGTTTACCAGTTCGTGCAGTCTGGGATCTATGTAATCAGTAACTATGATACAAAAATTTGTTATTATATTTATTCTAATTATTATTGAATTCAAATGATTTCATTACTAATTAATATTCGAATGTAAATTAAGTGGAGTCGGGTTGTTTTTAGATCGTCTCTATATAGCTTTCATGAAAAGCAACTCCCTTAAATTTCTCCCCGTAGGAATACTGAAGAGATACGATTTAATCACCATGCGAGGAGTCGGACCAATAAATTTAAAAGATGGCCTTTACACCCCAGTTGCGAAACACGACTCCTTGCAAAATATCAAAGGATAATAGCTTGGTTAGGTTAGGTTTATGATATGATTAGGTTAGGATATGAAATTTATACATGAAACCAAAACTACGATTTAGAATGAACTACATTTCTATATGAAACGGGAAACCTAAACTAAGTTTTAGTTGTCTCTTTATTACATGTCAGCTAGTCTGCAAAGTGTATCAAATCTGTCACCAAGATTTCATATTTCAGGACAATTAGTCTCCAAAAAATTTCAAATTTGTCTCCAAAATTGCCAAAATTTCTTCAATGTGTCTTCAATAATTAATAATAACATGTAAACATAGGAATTTATTAGAAAATAGTCACCAAGATCTTGTTTTGATGAATTTTCCCTCCAATATAGTCTCCAAAGATCTTTGGCAACATTGACGTGCTTTGCAGACTGGCATAACTTTTTTTGAGTTAAGACATCAGTGAGGCTATGTATAAAAATCATTTGATGAGAATTTTTTTTAATTTCTAAAAAAAAATGATGGCCATTTGGTCCCATGGCACTACTATATGAAAGGAGACATGAGTGTCCACCTGGTCGCTAAAAGGTTAAGGTCGAGGAGTCTGATCAAATTTTTGTATTTCAAATGAGTCGTATCTCGCAACTGGGCCATATTATTTACATGTATTTTCTATTTTGCTGAGAATAGAAGCCAAAATAGAGTATTACTTAGTAAATTTGTGCTATAGGTCTGCCTTCGATTTTTAGGTCTGCCCAGGCTGCAGGAACTGGTAAAGTGTTCACTAAGAAATCCTCTATTTTGGCTTCTGTTCTCAGGAAAATACATGTAAATATAGGAGGAAATTAAGGATTATTTGCACAGAAAATGTTAAAAATATCCCATATTCTGCAGACTGGTCATACTTTGCAGACTGGGGTAAAAGGAGCCATTTTAAGATGTTTTTCAAGAAGACCAATTATTTATTGTGGAAACGCTTTTCTCTGAACAATTTCGAATTAATTCCTATTTCACATTAATTTTGTTATGAACACTTCTGAATTAATTCCTATATTTACATTATCTGCAGAATATGGGACATTTTTAACATTTTCTGTGCGAACAATCCTTAATTTCCTCATTTTACTGAGAACAGAAGCCAAAGTAGAGGATTTCGTGGAGATCAGTTTCCCAGTTTCTGAGTTCTTGTAGACTGTAGTCTGTCTACGAACAGAATAAGAGATCTCTACTACGAACACTTTTCCAATTTCTGCAGACTGGCCTGGCAGGATTAGGTTAAGTTTGGGGGTCTGAAAGGTACATTGCAGTTTATTTTGGATTTAACATCCCTAATGTGTATATCTATTATTGGGGGGCGTACTGCCACCTTGAACCCCCCTGCCAGGTCATTGAACAATCATGATGTCTGCAGTACAACAAACTAGCGGATACAGTGAACTACATTAACAGTTTCATGGCACCAAGATTTCACATCACAAAAATCTTAAAGGCGGAATAGCGTTGTGTTTTCCACAAGCTTAAGGTTATCACTACCGGAAACTTAATTGCCTTATATCTTGTAATGAAGCATTTCCACAACAAGTGGTATTCGGAAAAATTTCTTAAAATGACTTCTTTTAAAGTGTTAAAATACCGAAAGTAGGAGGCGGACCTGGAGCAAAATTTACCAATTACCCAGGTTATAAAGCACAGTTATTTCGAGCCCTTCAATTGCAAATAGAGAGAAATGTCTATTTTTCTCCTATGCTACATGATGCCTACAATGTTATTTTGGAGAGAATTTATGATAATTTGATCATTTTGGAGAGAAATTTTGTGATTTGAAGAGAAAAATGGAGAGTTTATGAGCCATACTGTTTTACTTGGCTGATTACTTAGAGCTGGAGGAGAACAGCCAGTCTGCCAGACTGTATTTCATGGCTTGAAATCCTCAAAATCGGCTTGACTAAGAATTATGTGATATTTTTAGCTCAAAATTGACTTACAATCTGCCAGCCTCTTGAACTTTGTTTCTGTACAAACAATCCTGAATTTCCTTCTATATTTACATGCATTTTACCGAGAATGAAAGTTCAGTTAGATGATTTCTGTATTAACAATTTACCAGTTTCTTCAGTATGGTTACTGTCATGTGCATTTTGTTAATCTGCAATATCAATCAATTTCGTGGCACAATATATTGATCATTCGTCAGCACACCCATTTTCATCAGACATCGATCTATAGCGCAATCTTTGATAGATTGCTGCACATTAAAGGGATATACGAGCTTATCAATGTATTTTAATTCCATTCTTTCTAATCAGATTTTAAATTATATATTATTAGGGAGAAGTCATGGAGCTCCCTTGTTATACTTTACTCCAAGGAGCCTCAGACACTGAGCAGCCCACTGAAATTCAGCTGAGGCAAGATCTGGGTGAGTACTAACTGGATAGTTAAAGCACTGCCATTTATTCCATCTTATGTTGATATAAAGAACTGAAATCTGTCTGATAAATTTGTCTTCAAATAACTGGCTTGGATGTAGATCTATAGGTTGACTTTAATGTAGTGATTTGATTCATTGTAGCTAAAATATATTATTGTCAATGTTTGCATTAGCTATTTTCTATTTATTTTCATTTCAATATTACATAAAAATATAAGAATATTTTGAAAATTTAATATCTGTTCATATACAAATTTAACTTATTTTTTTGTATATTTAAAAATAATGCTCAACTGCATAATATCAAATTATTCTCCTAACTTTAGTCTAACATTGCAAGCTAAAGATCTGATACTGAAGATGATAGCTCTAGATATTTCTATAGAACTAAAAAAGGCATGACTAAAGTAAAGCATCAATGACTAATTAAGTAGGTAACTACCAGATCTAAATATCAAAATAATGCATCAAAATATTAGAGAACACTCTTCTCTCCCTAATGAATATATATTGATGTATTTTTTTAATAACCTAGTGTAACTGTTAGTAGTTTTTATACTGATCTTTAATTTCTCAGTAGATATAAAAAGAATGAAGAATGTGCTCTTCAAGCTCTTGTAACATGGAGGTTAATAGAGTCCATACCACACAAACAAAACAGTTTAACAAAATAATACAAAAACATTAGAATATTACAGGTATCTAATTCACATTTTGTAATTGATGCTTCACACTAGTATTTCTGCTACTGATGTGTGTATGGATATCAGTTAGTGACAGTTTTCTCCATTTAATATCAGTTAGTGACAGTTTTTTCCTTTTAATATCAGTTAGTAACAGTTCTCTCCTTTTAATATCAGTTAGTAACAGTTCTCTCCTTTTAATATCAGTTAGTAACAGTTCTCTCCTTTTAATATCAGTTAGTAACAGTTTTTTCCTTTTAATATCAGTTAGTAACAGTTTTTTCCTTTTAATATCAGTTAGTAACAGTTTTCTCCTTTTAATATCAGTTAGTAACAGTTTTCTCCTTTTAATATCAGTTAGTAACAGTTTTCTCCTTTTAATATCAGTTAGTAACAGTTATCTCCTTTTAATATCAGTTAGTAACAGTTATCTCCTTTTAATATCAGTTAGTAACAGTTTTCTCCATTTAATATCAGTTAGTGACAGTTTTCTCCTTTAATATCAGTTAGTAACAGTTTTCTCCATTTAATATCAGTTAGTGACAGTTTTCTCCTTTAATATCAGTTAGTGACAGTTATCTCCTTTTAATATCAGTTAGTGACAGTTATCTCCATTTAATATCAGTTAGTAACAGTTTTCTCCATTTAATATCAGTTAGTAACAGTTTTCTCCTTTTAATATCAGTTAGTAACAGTTTTCTCCTTTTAATATCAGTTAGTAACAGTTTTCTCCTTTTAATATCAGTTAGTAACAGTTATCTCCTTTTAATATCAGTTAGTAACAGTTCTCTCCTTTTAATATCAGTTAGTAACAGTTCTCTCCTTTTAATATCGGTTAGTAACAGTTCTCTCCTTTTAATATCAGTTAGTAACAGTTCTCTCCTTTTAATATCAGTTAGTAACAGTTATCTCCATTTAATATCAGTTAGTAACAGTTATCTCCTTTTAATATCAGTTAGTAACAGTTATCTCCTTTTAATATCAGTTTTCTCCTTTAATTTGTTACAGAGAATGGTGACGCTAAAACTAAGGTCAATGCCTTGAAAACAGTCATCCGTATGTTGCTATCTGGTGAGAAGTTACCTGGTCTGCTAATGACTATCATCAGGTGAGTCTTTGGAATGTTGTCAACTGAGAAAAGAATTAAGGTAATCTCTAAGTTATCAGACAGTGCCATATTTTCGGTCTCATTATAAGTACACAATTATAATTGCGTACTTTTTTTCTTACAAACTGCCCAATAGCTCTGAACTTGCCAGTCCCTTTTGCCTATTTTTCCTAATGTTGACTATGTTTTTTTGTATAATTTTTTGACTTGATAACAATTAGCTATGATAATGATAACTTTATTGATAATAAAAATCCACAGAAAGTGCAGAGATAATAAAATAGGCAATCATCCATCCCTTTTATAGTTCCAGGCTTATATAATATTTTATAACTTGATCTTTTCAGGTTTTTATAATATCCAATCCTATATCAGCTGCAGATCAGATCTTTTAAACTATAAATTCTCCTTAGTGAAGATATTGACAACTGTCATCTATAGCCATTATTTTCTTTTTAAATACTGACTACTCGTGCACCTCTAAAATATAAATGTATTCTCCGCAAGGTTTGTGATGCCAATGGAGGATCACACTGTGAAGAAGCTCCTCCTCATGTTCTGGGAGATAGTCCCCAAGACAACTGCTGACGGCAAACTGCTCCAGGAGATGATCCTGGTGTGCGATGCTTACAGGAAGGTAATTAATGATAAATAGGTAGTAGCCACTGTTTCCTTTAATAACTGCCTTTTCCTATCTAATCAACCATCTTATTAACACTTCTCTCTGTGTGTGTGACTCAAATAACTAGAAATTACTCCTTGAAAATATAGCTCTTCTCACCTCTCAGAATGTTTATGATGAAAGGGAGGACTTTCCCTCATGTCCGCACATAATATATTTTGACGTCCAATCTATAGTTTAAAGTGAAAGGAAAAAATAAATTCATATTATGAGCTCAAATGCTTCTTTTTTCATGATTCAATAGAATAAATAGTCTTGTAAAACAACTATTAAGCTAATTGTTGTAAATAAACTGAGCAATGATATGTAGGTCAAGATTTGTTTATTTAATAATCGCCCACCAAAATATAAGTTGCATATTTATTAGCTTTAAAGTAGGTTGCACATAGAATTACTTCTTCATTTTTAGAATTCCTATATTTATAAATATTTATTTCATTATAATTTACACGAAAATGCTTTCAAAAATATTAATAAATTCATGATATAGATTTAGTTCTAATTAGTGTTCAATTGGTTTATTACGGAATTATTACTTGATTTTAATTAGGTATAAATTTATTAGTCATAGGAGGAGTATTACTTAATTATTTTTTTAGTGAGGTGATTTCTCTCCTTTTACAACACCTTACCAACCTCTTCCCTCCCTCCCCAGGACTTGACTCACCCCAATGAGTTCATCAGGGGCTCCACTCTGCGTTTCCTCTGCAAATTAAAGGAGCCGGAGCTGCTGGAGCCACTGATGCCCACCATAAGGACTAACCTGGAGCACAGGCACTCCTACGTCAGGAGAAATGCTGTCCTAGCTATCTTCACCATCTTCAAGTGAGGGGAAATTAAGAATTTAGTGCATTTATGTACTTTATTGCTCAGTCTAATAATAATGAGAAATTATCTCAGTTTTTCTTTCTATTGTTTATTCATTTATTATTTGTTTATATTAAGTTAATCTAGTATTTCTAAATCTTATGTTCATTTAATAATAGCTATTTGTTAATCTTTTCTTTGTTCAATATTTGTTAATTTTTGTTTCATTTAATCCTGGTTATTCATTCATTTAATCCTGCTTATTTTCTGTTTCATTTACAATTGTTTATTAGCTTCAAATATCTATTCAATCTCCATCTCCTCAACAGGAATTTTGATTTTCTCATCCCTGACGCCCCTGAGCTGATCAGCAACTTCCTGGACTGCGAGCAGGACATGTCCTGCAAGAGGAATGCCTTCATGATGCTCCTGCACGCAGACCAGGACAGGGCCTTGTCCTACCTGGCCACTTGCATTGACCATGTCCATACCTTTGGGGACATTCTACAACTCGTTATTGTCGAACTCATTTATAAGGTTAGTTGGAAGGAAAAAGCACTTACTATAAAATGATCACGGATTTAGCCTTTGGTTAGCTGTAGTCAGATTCAGGGATGAATTTCATAAAGATTTCAACTATTTCCATATTGAATGAAATACTGTAGCTTTATGATAGCAGGTAGTAAAACAACCCGTGTTTCTTGAAGCATGCAATTAATTAAAATATTAAATGGTAAACATTTTGATAACTGATCTCTTCCTTGTCATTCATGTGTTGTAGGTGTGTCACGCTAACCCCAATGAGCGTTCACGCTTCATTCGCTGCATCTACAACCTGCTGAACTCTAGCAGTGCTGCTGTGAGGTATGAAGCAGCTGGTACTCTGCTTACCATGTCAGCAGCACCTACTGCAGTCAAGGTAAGACATGCTGATACCTACTCTTTGAGGGGTGAAAGAAAAAATAGTCTCTATTAGATTGTGATTAATTGCTATCTCCAATAAATAAATTAAATTTCTATTCCTGATTACTTATTCCAATGTTTACTGTCTAGACTGTGATATTTAGCTGGAATGAAATGCAGCTCTGTACCTAGGCTATGATTGTTGTTGTTGGAGATCATTTCACCTAAAATTTCATCAGTACCTCACCTACTTCGTTTTAGTTTTTTAAAGAAGAGCATAGCTATGTCTTTACTTTTAGTTGGCAGATATTTTGAATTCTGAATCTTTTCAAAAATCTACTTTTAGTAATCTAGATTTTGATTAATTTCTAGTAAAACTATACTCCATGACCACGTTTATGCTTTTCTATCTGTTCACTTATCCTCCCTCCCTTACATCCCCAGGCTGCTGCCAACTGCTACATAGAGCTCATTGTGAAGGAGACTGATAACAACGTCAAGCTGATTGTACTGGACAGACTCTTGGCTCTGAGGGACATTCCTTCTCAGGAGAAGATTCTGCAGGAGCAGGCCATGGACATCCTCAGGATTCTAGGAACTCCCGATCTGGAGGTGCGGAAGAAGACTCTCAACCTGGGGGTGGAACTCGTCACTGGTAGAACTGTCTTGGAAATGGTGGAGGTGGGTGAAGAAACTTTTGGTGCCTTTATTTCGTAGCTTACGTTAAATTAAATGCATATTACTAGTTAAACAAATTTCCGGTTCTTTGAAATTCTTTATAAAATAAAAAAAACTAAAATAATAAATGGTCATTATTTAAAATATCTCTTCTACCTATCAAATTGATTTTATTAGGTATGTAGCTATGACAAACATTTGTACAAGTAATATATTTTAAATGCCATGGTCTACATCATTATTTTTATTTCATATTGAACCTTTGAAATTTACCTTCCAGTAATAATATTTTGTTTTATGATTACTCTTTTGTAATTCTTCTCTCTGTCAATTTAGGTGCTGAAGAAGGAGGTTGGTAAGACCCACAACACCGGAGAGCACGAAGACACAGGCAAGTACCGACAGCTCCTCGTCAGGACCCTACACGCCATCTCCATGAAGTTCCCAGATGTCGCTGGTAACATCATTCCTGTCCTTATGGAGTTCCTGTCAGACACTAACGAACTGGCTGCCACAGACGTGCTCGTGTTCGTGCGAGAGGCTATTCAAAGGTTCCCCGAACTGAGGGCACAGATCGTAGAGAGGCTGTTAAGTGCAGTGCCCATTATCAGGTCCATGACTGTCCACAGACACACGCTGTGGATTCTTGGGGAGTACGCAGTCACTGCTGATGAAATAACTGGGGTGGTGAGCTCCATCCGCACCAACATTGGGGAGTTACCCATAGTGGAGAGTCTGGTGAAGCAGATGCACGGGGAGGAGGATGAGGAGGGTGCTGAGACTAAGCAGCAGGCTGTGCCAATGCAGCACAAAGTTACTGCTGATGGTACCTACGCCACTCAGAGTGCCTTTTCCGCTGGCACAACCTCTAATAAAACAACGTGAGTTTCTTTCTTGATAGGAAGGCTGTCACTATCTTTCTATTGTTATTTTTATGTTTGAAAATAATGTATAGCCTTTTTTTAAATATTCTAATACAGTGAAACTCCTGAGTTGTGAATCACTCGAGTCATGAAGGACTTGAAAAGTAGTTTTCTATGTTGGAATTATAGAAAATGATGTGCATT
Source organism: Caprella mutica (assembly GCA_947561585.1). Classification (NCBI taxonomy): domain Eukaryota; kingdom Metazoa; phylum Arthropoda; class Malacostraca; order Amphipoda; family Caprellidae; genus Caprella; species Caprella mutica. Next base: position 285,567 of record CANNZV010000472.1, on the reverse strand, counting down.
AAAAATTTCCCATAGTTTTCTAAGATTTTAATCATAGAAAACTATCTTGTGCACCTGAGATATGAAGTGGCTCTGAGTTATGAAGAAGCTAATACTTCATAACTCAGGAGTTTCACTGTAAATTAGTTATAATTTAAATGTTCTTAACAATTTTTGTTAAAATCTCTTCCTTTTCCAGTACCGATGCAGATGCAGGTCTGCCACTTCGTAAATATCTAAGAGAGGGCTACTTCTACATCGGCTCAGGCATAGCCAACACTCTTGTTAAGATGGCATTCAGGTACTTTGAGCTAGAAAAGAACACTGCCCTGCAGAACAAGTTTGCAGCGGAAGCTATGCTCATAATCACCTCCATATGTCATCTGGGTCGGTCAGAGTTCACCAGCAAGAAGATGACCGATGATGACTATGACCGCATGATGCTGTGTGTCCACATCATTGGCAAGAGGGACAGTCTGTTGTCTAGAGTGTTCACCTACAAGTGTCGTGAGGCCCTGTCTCACATGCTCACTGTCAAAGCTGAGGAGGAGGAGAAGGAGAACAGGGACAAGAAGAAGAAAAAGAAGAGCAAGGAAGGTGATGACGGTGTTGCCGAACATGTTGATGATCATATCACCTTCTCCAATCTAACCAAGTCCTGCAGTCTGTCTGGTACTGATGATATGTTTGAACTCGCTATGTCCAAAGCCGTGTCCGGCGTCAAGAAGGACACGATGGACTTGTCCTCCAGCAAACTTAGCAAGGTGTATCAACTGACTGGTTTCAGTGACCCTGTTTACGCAGAGGCTTATGTTAACATCAACCAGTACGATATAGTGCTTGATGTGCTCCTAGTGAATCAAACTGCTGATACTTTGCAGAGCTGCACCCTGGAACTGGCCACCATGGGTGACCTAAAACTGGTGGAGAAGCCCCAGCCTTTGGTACTCGCCCCTCATGACTTCTGCAACATTAAAGCCAATGTCAAGGTAACGTCCACAGAAAATGGCTTCATCTTCGGCAACATTGTTTATGACGTCAAAGGCTCCACGAGCGACCGTAATGTTGTTATTCTGAATGACATTCACGTGGACATTATGGACTACATCGTGCCTGCCACATGTACCGACATGGAGTTCAGACAGATGTGGATGGAGTTCGAGTGGGAGAATAAGGTGACAGTGTCCACTAACATGACTGAGCTGAAGACTTACCTTGACTATCTCTGTAAGTCCACCAATATGAAGTGCCTGACTCCTGTGAGAGCATTGGAAGGCTTTGGTGACTACATGGCGGCTAACCTCTACGCGCGCTCTATCTTTGGGGAAGACGCCCTTGCTAACCTCTCCATAGAGAAACCTATCAACAGTGCAGAGGGGACTGTCGTCGGACATATTAGGATACGTGCAAAGAGCCAGGTAACTATTTCAATATGGTGCAATTCATGTAACACATTCACTATATAATGATATTGCATTTGGTTCTGAAACAGACTGTAAACATCTACTAAATTAATTTTCATTCTTTTTAATCTCTACTCAGGGTATGGCCGTGAGTCTCGGGGACAAGATAAATAAGGTACAGAAAACCACATTGAAGGCAGCTACAGCTTAGCCTTCTTTGGACCACATTGAAGGCAGCCACAGCTTAGCCTTCTTTGGACCACATTGAAGGCAGCTACAGCTTAGCCTTCTTTGGACCACATTGAAGGCAGCCACAGCTTAGCCTTCTTTGAAATCTTCTTGAAAGGAAGGCCGTCACTCTCTTTTTTATTGTTATTTTTATGTTGGAAAATATTGTCAAATGAAAGCATTTGAACATTGAGGCAATATGTAGGGTAAAGAATCAATTACCATTAAATGACCAGATCAATCTTTTTTCATCAGGTTATTTAAATAACAAAGTTATGAAAGTTGTTTTCTCCACTATTAATGTATTTTGATTTTCTAGTAGTAATCTATTGAAAGTGCAACTGGTATTTAATGGTAATTGTAGCTTTACCTTAAATCCATTTAAAATATTAATTATGTTCACTGTCGCGGATTAGCCTTTGAACTGATGTTCTCTTTTATATTGTTATTTATCTAAGTTTTACAGTAGATATTTATTTGGTGAGCTTAGAGTAGAGCAATTTACTTATTTTATTACTTCTTTATATCGTCTGAATTATTTGTTTGGTAATTGAGAGAATAGTAATTACCTTTAAGTATATTTCATTCTAAAAGTGTTTTTTATTAATGATCCTTTATAAATTATACAAATTTAATTAAAGAATTGAATAAGAAATTTATCTCTATAAAAAAGAATACTTTTCCTCTACTTAAGTTTCTAGCCGACTAGAACATAGCTAACCAACACTCGTGTTTTCTCAATGTATTGGCAACATCACAAGCTGTGAATGCAAGAAATCTGAGAATTATTAAATTGTCGAAATCTAAATCTTACCTCAAAAAGTTTTTAAACTATTTTTATAATTGGAACTGATCTCGAAAAATCTTTTAGAATACCTTCCAATAAACCAGGCCATTACTTCCCAAACAATTTCTATCACTTTGGCTACATTGTAACGGCACATACACTTATTTTCTCTTGAAGAAAGCTAGAACCTTATGTTTCATCTGAAAATTATTTTCCGATATTCTCTAGAGCATTTCCTTGCACCTGATGCAGATTATCAATTTAATTCTCTTCCTCAACATCGGCAAGATAATTGATATTTTTTTCACTTAGTTGTGCAATATTGACGCTCATAAATTCCAGCATCACGGTACCCCATCATCCTTTTTAATATTTTGGAGTTCTTCGAAGAATCAGCAATTTTCAAAATCTTACATTTGATATCTGCACCTTTTTCAATACTTAACTAGAGAGATCAGATTTCTTGTCAGCAGACTTCGTAAAATCATTTTTTTCCAGAAGGCTTCTCAGCACACCTTTAAAAAATAAATAATTATTACTCCTAGATCAGTTTCCTGAAAAACAAATACCTAGGTACTAATTTTAAATCTAAAGCAAAACAAACTTTATTAACAAAAATTCAATTTTGTGATTTAATTTAATTACGAACATCAATGAAGAACAATCTTCAATTTGTAACATATGAAGACGGATTTTATGATTTTTATCTAATGACAAATGTCAAAACCTACTTATATTGAGAGAACTAATAATTTCTTAATTGTCCCATTCCTAATTTCATTGAAAAATTTTTGCAAATCAGGATTCTTAGAATTCTGAAATTATAACATTAAATTCTAGATCCCTGTTACCTTATTAAATTTTTTCAACCTAAGCATAACAACGATATGATCAATAACCAAATAAAATATCACGGTTAACAAAAAATCAAGCATCACGGTTACTAAAAATTTTTACAACTCATTATAAAGGTTATAAACTACACCCAACGTGAATGTTGCTAATATTCAAATTCTGTAATTATTTAAAAATTAAGTAAGAGCTGTACGTAATATACTTGCATCACCCTATGTCACTGTTAAAGTAGGTATAGTCTAGCAGTCCTATTAGTTTTCATAAATCTAACAAAAAAATTGATTGCTTCGCAAGATTTGTGAAACTGTTAACAGTTTTAAAAGAATGGCGAAATTTATATCTTGTTGCAGCTATTATTTTGCAATCACAGGTAGGTTAATGTGAAATAATTGCACAATATACTAGCTACGCCTACTGTTCCCCCATTCAATATTTTAGGACAATGAAATACTTTGCTAAATTACTGGAAAAATTCTTTATTATATCATTAGAAGATCACAAAATCGAAAGAATAGTACTCCTATTCTTCCTACATTAGAGTAATTTAATTAACACACTGGAGAGATGTAAGCTCGGACGTAATAGTACATGCTTGTCGGATGCTTGCTTAAAATAAGTAGCCTTTTACTACCTAGTATTCAGATTAGTGAAGAAATTATTTAAGAGTGAGAATTTTAAATAATTGCAATGTTGAGAAGGGTCACGCAGGTAAATTGCGGTCCTTTAATTTTTACTTGCGGTCCTTTAATTTTTACTTGCGGTCCTTTAATTTTTACTTGCGGTCCTTTAATTTTTACTTGCGGTCCTTTAATTTTTACTTGCGGTCCTTTAATTTTTACTTGCGGTCCTTTAATTTTTACTTGCGGTCCTTTAATTTTTACTTGCGGTCCTTTAATTTTTACTTGCGGTCCTTTAATTTTTACTTGCGGTCCTTTAATTTTTACTTGCGGTCCTTTAATTTTTACTTGCGGTCCTTTAATTTTTACTTGCGGTCCTTTAATTTTTACTTGCGGTCCTTTAATTTTTACTTGCGGTCCTTTAATTTTTACTTGCGGTCCTTTAATTTTTACTTGCGGTCCTTTAATTTTTACTTGCGGTCCTTTAATTTTTACTTGCGGTCCTTTAATTTTTACTTGCGGTCCTTTAATTTTTACTTGCGGTCCTTTAATTTTTACTTGCGGTCCTTTAATTTTTACTTGCGGTCCTTTAATTTTTACTTGCGGTCCTTTAATTTTTACTTGCGGTCCTTTAATTTTTACTTGCGGTCCTTTAATTTTTACTTGCGGTCCTTTAATTTTTACTTGCGGTCCTTTAATTTTTACTTGCGGTCCTTTAATTTTTACTTGCGGTCCTTTAATTTTTACTTGCGGTCCTTTAATTTTTACTTGCGGTCCTTTAATTTTTACTTGCGGTCCTTTAATTTTTACTTGCGGTCCTTTAATTTTTACTTGCGGTCCTTTAATTTTTACTTGCGGTCCTTTAATTTTTACTTGCGGTCCTTTAATTTTTACTTGCGGTCCTTTAATTTTTACTTGCGGTCCTTTAATTTTTACTTGCGGTCCTTTAATTTTTACTTGCGGTCCTTTAATTTTTACTTGCGGTCCTTTAATTTTTACTTGCGGTCCTTTAATTTTTACTTGCGGTCCTTTAATTTTTACTTGCGGTCCTTTAATTTTTACTTGCGGTCCTTTAATTTTTACTTGCGGTCCTTTAATTTTTACTTGCGGTCCTTTAATTTTTACTTGCGGTCCTTTAATTTTTACTTGCGGTCCTTTAATTTTTACTTGCGGTCCTTTAATTTTTACTTGCGGCCCTCTCAAGGGAGTCTCCAAAACATTCTGAACCAAAATTACATTAAAATGTTGCATACCTACCAAAAAAAGCATTGCACGCAATAGTTTATTAATTCAAGTTTTTAACGAGTGTTTTAAAGCTATGATGTTTCTGTTGTTAGAGGCCGCAGTTAGTTTGTGTGCCGCAATTTGCCTGCTTGACCCTAATAAAATTAATTAAAAATAACAGCTGGTTAATATAGCAGTGAATAAAATATTAGAAAGCTACTGACTGTAAATTATTTTTAAATGAAATTTTGAAAAATTTAAAACTAAGATGTCTATTATTTAATTATATTCAATTATTCTGATAATTGTTAAAATAAAGTATATAAATCCTACACAATACACATTCTTTAACTATCAATAATTAATTAATAAAATTAATAGAGTAGTTAATCCATCATATTCTGATAAAATGACGTAAGAGTATTTATCACTAACACCTATAAACAAATGGCGCCAAAACCAAACAAAATATAGTATAGGTTCAATTAGTTTATGCACAAAATTGATCAAGAGTTGAAAGTAGAATAAAGAACGTTTGAGCAATTATAATGATTGAGAATTGAAGAATAATATCATAGAAAGTCACATAGGTAGGTAGGTTCTAAAGATGAAATATATAACACAGAGTCAGATTAATGCTTATAGGTAAAATAAATCACAAAGTACCTATTATTATTACTTAGCAACTATTATTGTCCGATGAGTTAAATCAAACTGAAGATTCAGCAGCATAAGTAACAATAAATTAAAAACATCAATTAAATGCTTAGACAAGGAAGCAAAGCTATTCATGATGTCACTTTACTATTATATATATAATATATACTGCCCATGTACCGACTTTTATTTCCTTTCCAGATATACACCTCTTTATTTACACTCACTCTGTACACTTTTTAAAGGAAATTTTAAGCCCTATTTTTCAAGAGTTTAATTTTAAATTGACTAGATAAAGTGAACCTTATTAGATTCTGAAGTTAGGCTACCTAGTAATAGGATTAAACGGATCTAGGTAATTCCAATTCATATGCTCGAATGTGCTCAATCGAAGGCTCCATGCGTATGCGAAGAGCAAGGGAAAAATTAAAGATGGGAAATTAAGAGAAAAAATAATTCCACGGGAAATTATAAAAAAGGTTTTTATTGAATGAAAATAGCGTCGTTTCGTATTCCTAATTTAGGATACCGGTTGGATTTAGAACATGGGCCTACATGGTTGTCTGGGAGTCGAACCTGCAAACATCTAGCTACTTCTATGATATCAAATACACTTGAAACAGTTCTGTGCTGTAATTTAAACTAATTTATTCCGCCGTACTACGATGGAAGGACTAGCTTCCATTGCTATTATACCTATTATTACTCTACTAGAAGTAATTTCAATTTCTTGGTACTGCTCAGCGGGCTACATTGGCTACCATATTGAAAGGGGTGGGTTCCCGATGGTGATAGATAAGTCGAAAGGTTAACACAAATCCAATTTTCAATTTTAGTGGAAATTGTAGATAAAGCACACTTTTTACCTCAATACTGTGCTGGATATGTTATTATAGATGAGTTGCATTTTAAATGAGGGTACTTCTTTCCAAAATTCCAATTTACGTCCAATATAAAGAACGTTCATTAAAATCTACGAACGGCAGTGTTGAGATATACGTTAGTCTTTCTCGTGATCACACGATACTATCTAAGCAAGTGTACAGCGTGATGACAGGTAGAAACCGATACAAGCCACTTTTACAATCATGCTTCATTCTTTGATTGTCTACAAATTTATTATTGGAAGTATAAAAAGTGCAGCCTTTCTGATATTATTGTTAGCTACACCACAGCTAACTAGTTCTGCAAGCAGTGATAAATTTAGGGTGAGGCGAGTATATTGCGGTAAGAGAATGGATTTCGGTCAGAAACGCATTGAGGCGTCCGTAAATTACGTAATCGAGACCAAGCACTTTACTACTTCACATCACTAGTGGAAATTGATACTAAACTCCTGCCGCCATTTACTCTCAACACCCTATAATCAATAAACAAGAATAAAGTTCAAAAATTGAACAACAGGTTTTCAAATCAGAAAAATCATTTGCGTAGTAACACCACTTTATAACAGTTATTACGTCTGTTTCCGAAGCTTCGAAACAAATATGAACTTAAAGACTATCATTGGTTAGTGCAGGCGAAGAATGCATTAGCTTCAAATCATTAAAACTATTTATCATTATCAACTTAACATAGCTGATATATCACACCAACGTCCCAAATCACGAGATTCCAAAAACTCTTGAGAAATTTCACAAAGTGTGACAATTGAGCAGCACAAATATTAAAAGAATAGAACCTAAAGAAAGTTGCTAACCTCTTTTGGCCCACTTCAACTGGCTTATACTCGAGTAAGGCTTCATTTGGGTACACGACAGAGAGGAGAAAAAAGGGTATTGATTGGCCAGGTAAATAAGGTATTGATTGGCCAGATAAATAAGGCAAATTGTCCATACTAGTTGTGAAAAGAATCGCCTACTAGGGGATGGTTGTAACCAATATATGTTAACTTACAAGGTATGCTACGCCTTGATACGAGTTTTAGAATCTTCTGCGCATTAACAAATACGCATATACGAACGCACTTATGTGACCCTGCAATATTAATTAGATTACATACTATGATACTCTATGTACTATTTTGCAGGGTCACACGAGTGCGTTCCTATATGCGTATTTCATAACACAGCTGTAATTCATCTTGATATGAACCTGCGCAATACTCTACCTTGTAGTTGATATACATTGGTTGTGACAATAGGCCTGTGACGTCATCAGAACTACGTTCTAAGATAGAAAATATAGGTAGGTTACATCATTCACCAAATAAGGTAACTATAGTATATGTATTGAATCTATAGAGAGTAAGTTACCTATTATCGGACAGTTCCACAATTTAGATTATATTAGAAAAAGTATATAATTTAACAATTTAATTGGATATTTACAGATTTTGGATAACCAATTTAAATAACCAAATATATAAAATTATATAATTCTTACATGGTCGAAAATGTGAAACTGACCAATAATTCGTATCTTACCCTACATTAAAAATTTAAAAATAGAATAAAAAGTCTAGGTAGTACCAATGTACGGAAAATTATATCAGTTGTCATGGTGAAAGAAATAGATCAAAGAAATACTTCTGTAATAAATCTATCTAACGTTATCATTACATCATATGAAAAATACAGTAAATTTTAAGTATTTCTTGACTGCATTGAGCATAAAATTGTTTGAAAATTTTGTGACAAATTCCTCTTAAAATAATTCCCAAAAACATCAAATGTCCAATTCAAAATATCTTCCACTGGAAGTACAATCCAATTAATCTACTAAATATAATATGTACTATCAGCCTAACAGTCTAAGTGCAGTAAAGAACTATCCGGTACACAAGTTATTGGCCACATTCCATTTTATGTAACCTCTTTGATATTCAAAATAAATACTGGCAAACCATTGACTTTTTCCGAATTTCAACCTGAAGAATATTACCTAAGAACTACTTCTTGGGGACATAATTTCCCCACCAACTAAAGGGTCACTTAATGGATTAAAGGAAACTATACACCAGCCATACTAAATGACAATACAAAACTTAAAGAATACAAAAGTTTATGAGTAGAGCACAGAAGGCGTTAGTTAACATTGTATGTAACATCTATAAACCAGTGATAAGTTTAGCTATGTAGTACAGTATGCACTTACCCTACTCTCAACCTGCAGTTAATGCCAGCAAAGCTTGTGGAGTATTAATCGGTACTTTATAATGCCCATAAGTTGCCATGTACCAATGCCATAGGTTGCCATGTACCAATGCCATAGGTTGCTATGTACCAATGCCATAGGTTGCTATGTACCAATGCCATAGGTTGCTATGTACCAATGCCATAGGTTGCTATTTACCAATGCCATAGGTTGCCATGTACCAATGCCATAGGTTGCTATGTACCAATGCCATAGGTTGCTATGTACCAATGCCATAGGTTGCTATGTACCAATGCCATAGGTTGCTATGTACCAATGCCATAGGTTACCATTCACTAGGTACCAATGCCTATAGTTTATCAATTTAGGTTTGTGACAATATGATATTAAAATAATGGATCCCAAAAAATTAAAGAGCTATATAGTATTCGATACCATTTCATTTCGTCTGTGATATTCTTAAGATCTATGATTTTGAAAGCATATTGTCACAACCCTAACAACTAGGTACCAATGCTTCTTGTCATCAGTCTTGAAGAAAGTCATTTGGAGAACTAAGTTCACTGCACTTTAAGTTTATAAATGAGACTTAGAATATCATTCTTTGAGTTCCAGTATGAAGTCTCAATTAACAGTGTCTCCATACACTGCGTCTCCATTTATTGTATCTTCCATACACAGTGTCTCCACTTAACAGCGTCTCCATGCAGTGTCTCCTTTCAAACATCAGAAGCATCATACCCCGTTCCCCAGCACCCCCCACACCCCCACAGTTTGTTTCACATGGTCCTGTAGCTCTGTTTGCTGGTTCCTGATCCTTTCCGGGCTTTAGAGGTGAAGCAGAGGCAGCCTGCTGTGTTGCGAGATCTTTTCAGGGGTTTGATGGGGTTCGCCTCCCTCTGTCTGTCCATCACACACCTCTCGTAGTAGTCAAACTCCTTCAGGTACCTGAACAACCAAAGAAAAATATTTTAAAATAGATACCTATATTTATAAAAAATATTTATAGATGATAGACCTATGCAACAGTGATGCATTTACTTCTCAACAAATTCTTTGAACTACATCCACACTATCAATCCTATCGTCTGTTACAGTGTTGGTGTTCGTCTGTTTCAGTGTTGGTGTTCGTCTGTTTCAGTGTTGGTGTTTGTCTGTTTCAGGGTTCGTGTTTGTCTGTTTCAGTGTTTGTGTTCGTGTTCGTCTGTTTCAGTGTTCGTGTTAGTCTGTTTCAGTGTTCGTGTTCGTCTGTTTCAGTGTTGGTGTTAGTCTGTTTCAGTGTTCGTGTTCTTTTGTTTCATTGTTTTTATTTACTAAGTCACAGTAAAAAGATTGATCGTCAGGCCGTGTCTTTGCTATTTGTTTCATGCCTGTACTCACCAGACGGGAGGCCACCGGTGCCTGTTCAACCAGGCCTGGTTCTCGGGATGCAGGTTGCGCACCAGTTTGGGGTGCTTCTGACAGACGTTGTTGTAGCTGGTGGCTAGGGTGATGAGGCACCATTCTACCAGCTGAGAGGCGTTGTGCAACTGTCAGGTTGAATATAATCAGCTAATTACCACACTCAAAATAGGTCGAGAGATTAGATTTCAAACACGTTAATTATTTAACAAATTACTTAGTCAATGCTGTTTATTTTGAATTAATGGAATGTATTTAATCAGTTATAAAACTTCGGCCACTTTCACATGTACGTTTTTCTAATGCCACAGCAAAGAATACTGCATGAAAAGACGCTACGACTGAATAAACGAATGAGTTTTGTATGCCCGCGTAGATTCTGCGATTTTTTTTTATTTTAGTTCCGAGGCATGAAAAAAACGCCCCGCGTCAAATAGGCCTGAAGGGCCGTACACACGTAGGTTTTTTAAGTCTTTCCACCAGACTTTTTGCTAAGCTCCTCCTACTTTCTCCACAATATTTTTGAATCGTTTAAGAAAAAACTATATATATAATTATTATTTATTTTAGTTGGTATCCATGATACCTGCAGGTATCACGGATACCAACTAAAATAAATAATAATTATATCGTTTTTTCTTATATTCTCGTGGAAAAAGTAGGAGGAGCTTAGCAAAAAGTGAGGTGGAAAGACTTAAAAAACCTACGTGTGTACGGCCCTTTACACTTTTCCTATTTAATCCCCCATACCTGCATGGGCTCGAGAAGGTGGAGACAGTCCTCACTGACATCTCCCCCCGCCTGTTGTATCCTCATAAGGAGGTCAATAACCTCCACCTCCACCAGTGACACCAACCTCGGCAAACACAGACGATTGGCTAACTCTATGGTGGGTTCACATTCCCGCACCTGGTGTGGAATATTAAGTTACTACCTTAAAATTAAATTAAAATTGTATTACATTGAAAGGGATTAAACGTAAGATTTATTGAAACAGTTGCAAATTATTCTAGTGGAGGCACTACTCCTCACCTTCAGTGTGGGTATGGAGTCAGTGTAGAGGAACTGTAGGAATATTCTGAATGTTCTTTGCTTCACACCAGGAAAATTAACCTGAAAAAACAGTAACAATAAATTAAAAATATATTAGAGGAAAGAAAAGTGAGATATTTGGGTAATTATATTGTCACCACTACTCTCCATCACTCACCACTACTCCCCATCACTCACCACTACTCCCCATCACTCACCACTACTCCCCATCACTCACCACTACTCCCCATCACTCACCGCTACTCCCCATCACTCACCACTACTCCCCATCACTCACCACTACTCCCCATCACTCACCACTACTCCCCATCACTCACCACTACTCCCCATCACTCACCACTTCTCCCCATCACTCACCACTACTCCCCATCACTCACCACTACTCCCCATCACTCACCACTACTCCCCATCACTCACCGCTACTCCCCATCACTCACCACTACTCCCCATCACTCACCACTACTCCCCATCACTCACCACTACTCCCCATCACTCACCACTACTCCCCATCACTCACCACTTCTCCCCATCTCTCACCACTACTCCCCATCACTCACCACTACTCCCCATCACTCACCACTACTCCCCATCACTCACCACTACTCCCCATCCCTCACCACTTCTCCCCATCACTCACCACTACTCCCCATCACTCACCACTACTCCCCATCACTCACCACTACTCCCCATCACTCACCACTACTCCCCATCACTCACCACTACTCACCATCACTCACCACTACTCCCCATCACTCACCACTACTCCCCATCACTCACCACTACTCCCCATCCCTCACCACTTCTCCCCATCACTCACCACTACTCCCCATCCCTCACCACTACTCCCCATCACTCACCACTGCTCCATATCACTCACCACCTTGGCGCTACTCTCCAAGAAGTCCCCACTGAACATGGCGTGCATCATGTCACACCGTGCCATCAGTAGTGGTCTGTGGGCACAAGCTGTGCCGTCCTCCAGCTGGAAAAGTACGTCAGAAAAATAGCCTCCGTCCAGACACACCTCTCGAAGACGACCTGTCAGTATCTGGTGGAACAGGAATTACTGTCAGAGGATAGCAGTGGTAGAAAAAAAGTCAAAATAATCTATTCATAGCACTGCTCAACATGCTAAATTACAAACTTCTGGATAATATTTGGTTAATCTCTTTTTGGTTAATATACTTTTTTGTTTCTATTTGAAGGTGTAAGTAGAGCAGTACCTGCACATCTCTGTAGAGTAGTATCTGCTCCATGACTCTACTGGTGTACATCACCACTTCAGGCAGTTCTAGGTACTCTGCCGCCTGTTTCAGGTCTCCTATTTCTGTGAATGGAAGTCTGCAGTCGTGGCAGTAGATCGAACCTGTGAAGAACAGGGAACTGTTAAGATACCTAATGATCATAAGGATACAGAGAATGATTAGGATATATAGCTACCTAATAAGAACAGAGAATTATGAGGATAGTAAGGGAGAGAAATTGAAGATAAAGATGTACTTAAAGGTACATTGGAGATGGTAAAGATCTGAAGTGTAGAAGATTTTTTTTCCTTTTTACAATTTCTCTTCTTTTTCCAATCATAAGCAAAATTGGTAAACAAAACTCACAAACTTTTTCTCTAAATACTATTTTATACACTCGTGACTAGGGTAAATTACGAGTTATCGGACGGTTCCATATTTTCGGACGCGTCAGAAAACAGATATTATAATTATTAGTTAATTTATATATAAGAAGATGGACTAAACAATGACATTTTTTCATCCATGAAAAAACTTAAATCTTTCAACTAACAGTTTTTTTTCAATTTTTTTCTTTAAAATATGATCATTCTCTTAAGTTTATAAAAAGGCACAGCATTTCTTGCTAGTCTCACCAGCATACATGAAGTGCACCAGCTGTCTCAGTGCTTGGCCTGAGATCTGCTTGGTGAAGGTGATGACAGTCTGCACAGGAACAAGCAGAAGGTTCCTGCTGTCCAAGCCAGTGCTCGTGGTGGTGCTAGAACTCAGACTGTGGTCCTCGCACTGATGGTTATTCTCAACTCTGTCATCCCACTGAGAGAAAAAGACATACAAAGTGTAATAGTATAATTAAAATAGAGGAGGGTGTTTTGGAAATTAATATTGTATACATTAGGGAAGTTCCCAGTTATAGAACGGTTCCACATTTTCAGACACTTAAAAAAATGTATAATTATCATTTAATTGATATTTAGAAGATGATACTTGCAGGTATCATGGATACCAACTAAATGAATAATAATTATATCGTTTTTTCTTATATTCTCGTGGAAAAAGTAGGAGGAGCTTAGACTTAAAAACCCTACGTGTGTACGGCCCTTTACAGTTGAATACTATTTTTGATATTAACAGACCTGTTCAATGCTTATTGACGCGAAGGCGGGGTGGTTGAGTGTCTTGTGCACTCCAGGTCTAGCCTCACTGCAGCTGAAAGGTTGCAGGAGATTATGCACTGAACTGCGTCTCTTCAGGACATCTCTCAGTCTGCAGTTAGACACGCAGCTTCCTACCCTGTGGAGGTAGGGGTAGGTTAGGACAATATGCTTTGAAAATACCCTGTGAAGGCATGGGTAGGGTTGGGACAATATGCTTTGAAAATACCCTGTGAAGGCATGGGTATGGTTGGGACAATATGCTTTGAAAATACCCTGTGGAGGCAGGGGCAGGGTTGGGACAATATGCTTTGAAAATACCCTGTGAAGGCATGGGTACGGTTGGGACAATATGCTTTGAAAATCATAGACGGAGAGAATTTAAGAGTATTGAATGGTTTTAAACCAGCTGTATATAGCATTCGATACCATTTCATTTCGTCTGTGATATTCTTAGGATTTATAATTTTAAAAGCATATTGTCACAGCCCTATTAAGATTGTTAACAGAGCCTTTTCTTAATTCAATAGAAAAGTTGGTTAATAACTTAGAGATAATCAAAAACATAGAAGTGAAAGATTTGTTTTTTTAAGTGTAGTAGCTATTTTGAAAAAATAAAAACAGTCTGATAGTGGAAGCTATGCTATATGTACTATAACTTGATTTGAAATATACCTTTTGATATATTCTTACTTCCAAAAAAAGGTTTGATATAGGCTTAGAAAAAATAAAAAATAAACTTTTTTTTTACTTTAAAGACTTTTGTATTTTTTACCAAAATAAACTTTTTTGCCCCTCTGAAGAATGCCTCATTTTTCAGATGTGTACTCACATGTTTTGTTTAGGTTGTTCAATGAGACACTCTGTGTCAGAGTTGAAGTTACCCATAGTGGCATCACCAAAGGTACTGCTAACCTGAGAGATAAGAGATAACACATCAAGATAAGGTTAGTGAAATAGGATTGGGACCGTCCACACTATCATTTTCTTCACTGTACGTCATGTACACTAAGGCCCCTTTCACACCGGCGTTTTTTTCATGCCACAGCAAAGAAAATGGTGCATTAGAAAGGCTATGGCTGAATAAACGTACGTATTTTGTATGTACAATTAGATTGGGTATCTTTCATGCTTCCATTTCGTAGAAAAAAAATGCCCGGTGTGAAAGAAAAGGCGTAAGTGTTCACACTATAGTAAATTGGCAGTAGGGTTTGTTACGAGTTATCGGACGGTTCCACATTTTCGATCATGTAAAATAAACTATATAATTTAACATTTCAACTGGTTATTGCAATTGGTTGCAACAACAACCTACAGGTATCATGGATACCAAGTATAAAGTTAAAATAATATTTTATTATTTTAATAATATTGCTAATAATATTTTAAATGAATTGTCCGTTTTAAACTCTGGTAACGTGTGCCCAAAAGACGCATATGTCTCCAAATACCATAGATTTTACATGCTATTTTAGTGTCATGCGTTAATTGACACACGTCAGAAAGACGCTCGTTACCATGCTGCTGTCAGAGCTCCTCCTAGTGCTGCTGACACAGTCTGACAGATCCGTCAGCAGCAGCTTGTGAATGGCAGTACTGGCGGCTGACAGAAGAAATTTGTGCGTGTGTACCACTGTACTGTCTGTGAACAAATAAACCTATCAATTTAAATACATTATTCTATAGATGTTATATGTAGTATATTATAACCATCTCAATTTATACCCTTTGATAAACCAGTAAATTGCATTTCCTAGTATAGATTTAAAATTACTGAATTAAATAAATAAATCAAAACAACAATCCTAACCGAAATTAAATTTTTCCTAGGTATACAAATTTAGTTTTTCCTAAAAAAAATATTTTTCCAATAAAAATTTATTTTTCCTTAGGATCAGGTGTACTTTAAGGACCCCATATTTTCAAATTGTACCCCTAGTGTAGTTGAAGGACCCAAGTGTTAACCCAAGTGTAGTTGAAGGACCCCAAGTGTTAACCCTAGTGTAGTTGAAGGACCCAAGTGTTAACCCTAGTGTAGTTGAAGGACCCAAGTGTTAACCCAAGTGTAGTTGAAGGACCCAAGTGTTAACCCAAGTGTAGTTGAAGGACCCAAGTGTTAACCCAAGTGTAGTTGAAGGACCCAAGTGTTAACCCTAGTGTAGTTGAAGGACCCAAGTGTTAACCCTAGTGTAGTTGAAGGACCCAAGTGTTAACCCTAGTGTAGTTGAAGGACCCAAGTGTTAACCCAAGTGTAGTTGAAGGACCCCAAGTGTTAACCCTAGTGTAGTTGAAGGACCCAAGTGTTAACCCTAGTGTAGTTGAAGGACCCAAGTGTTAACCCAAGTGTAGTTGAAGGACCCAAGTGTTAACCCAAGTGTAGTTGAAGGACCCAAGTGTTAACCCAAGTGTAGTTGAAGGACCCAAGTGTTAACCCTAGTGTAGTTGAAGGAACCAAGTGTTAACCCTAGTGTAGTTGAAGGACCCAAGTGTTAACCCTAGTGTAGTTGAAGGACCCAAGTGTTAACCCAAGTGTAGTTGAAGGACCCAAGTGTTAACCCAAGTGTAGTTGAAGGACCCAAGTGTTAACCCAAGTGTAGTTGAAGGACCCAAGTGTTAACCCAAGTGTAGTTGAAGGACCCAAGTGTTAACCCTAGTGTAGTTTAAGGACCCCAAGTGTTAACCCTAGTGTAGTTGAAGGACCCCAAGTGTTAACCCTAGTGTAGTTGAAGGACCCAAGTGTTAACCCAAGTGTAGTTGAAGGACCCAAGTGTTAACCCTAGTGTAGTTGAAGGACCCAAGTGTTAACCCTAGTGTAGTTGAAGGACCCAAGTGTTAACCCTAGTGTAGTTGAAGGACCCAAGTGTTAACCCAAGTGTAGTTTAAGGACCCAAGTGTTAACCCAAGTGTAGTTGAAGGACCCAAGTGTTAACCCTAGTGTAGATGAAGGACCCAAGTGTTAACCCAAGTGTAGTTGAAGGACCCAAGTGTTAACCCAAGTGTAGTTGAAGGACCCAAGTGTTAACCCAAGTGTAGTTGAAGGACCCAAGTGTTAACCCTAGTGTAGTTGAAGGACCCAAGTGTTAACCCTAGTGTAGTTGAAGGACCCGAGTGTTAACCCTAGTGTAGTTGAAGGACCCAAGTGTTAACCCTAGTGTAGTTGAAGGACCCAAGTGTTAACCCTAGTGTAGTTGAAGGACCCAAGTGTTAACCCAAGTGTAGTTGAAGGACCCAAGTGTTAACCCAAGTGTAGTTGAAGGACCCAAGTGTTAACCCAAGTGTAGTTGAAGGACCCAAGTGTTAACCCAAGTGTAGTTGAAGGACCCAAGTGTTAACCCAAGTGTAGTTGAAGGACCCCAAGTGTTAACCCTAGTGTAGTTGAAGGACCCAAGTGTTAACCCTAGTGTAGTTGAAGGACCCAAGTGTTAACCCAAGTGTAGTTGAAGGACCCAAGTGTTAACCCAAGTGTAGTTGAAGGACCCAAGTGTTAACCCAAGTGTAGTTGAAGGACCCAAGTGTTAACCCTAGTGTAGTTGAAGGACCCAAGTGTTAACCCTAGTGTAGTTGAAGGACCCAAGTGTTAACCCTAGTGTAGTTGAAGGACCCAAGTGTTAACCCAAGTGTAGTTGAAGGACCCAAGTGTTAACCCAAGTGTAGTTGAAGGACCCAAGTGTTAACCCAAGTGTAGTTGAAGGACCCAAGTGTTAACCCAAGTGTAGTTGAAGGACCCAAGTGTTAACCCAAGTGTAGTTGAAGGACCCAAGTGTTAACCCAAGTGTAGTTGAAGGACCCAAGTGTTAACCCTAGTGTAGTTGAAGGACCCAAGTGTTAACCCAAGTGTAGTTGAAGGACCCAAGTGTTAACCCTAGTGTAGTTGAAGGACCCAAGTGTTAACCCTAGTGTAGTTGAAGGACCCAAGTGTTAACCCAAGTGTAGTTGAAGGACCCAAGTGTTAACCCAAATGTAGTTGAAGGACCCAAGTGTTAACCCAAGTGTAGTTGAAGGACCCAAGTGTTAACCCTAGTGTAGTTGAAGGACCCAAGTGTTAACCCTAGTGTAGTTGAAGGACCCAAGTGTTAACCCTAGTGTAGTTGAAGGACCCAAGTGTTAACCCTAGTGTAGTTGAAGGACCCAAGTGTTAACCCTAGTGTAGTTGAAGGACCCAAGTGTTAACCCAAGTGTAGTTGAAGGACCCAAGTGTTAACCCTAGTGTAGTTTAAGGACCCAAGTGTTAACCCTAGTGTAGTTGAAGGACCCAAGTGTTAACCCAAGTGTAGTTGAAGGACCCAAGTGTTAACCCAAGTGTAGTTGAAGGACCCAAGTGTTAACCCAAGTGTAGTTGAAGGACCCAAGTGTTAACCCAAGTGTAGTTGAAGGACCCAAGTGTTAACCCAAGTGTAGTTGAAGGACCCCAAGTGTTAACCCTAGTGTAGTTGAAGGACCCAAGTGTTAACCCTAGTGTAGTTGAAGGACCCAAGTGTTAACCCAAGTGTAGTTGAAGGACCCAAGTGTTAACCCAAGTGTAGTTGAAGGACCCAAGTGTTAACCCAAGTGTAGTTGAAGGACCCAAGTGTTAACCCTAGTGTAGTTGAAGGACCCAAGTGTTAACCCTAGTGTAGTTGAAGGACCCAAGTGTTAACCCTAGTGTAGTTGAAGGACCCAAGTGTTAACCCAAGTGTAGTTGAAGGACCCAAGTGTTAACCCAAGTGTAGTTGAAGGACCCAAGTGTTAACCCAAGTGTAGTTGAAGGACCCAAGTGTTAACCCAAGTGTAGTTGAAGGACCCAAGTGTTAACCCAAGTGTAGTTGAAGGACCCAAGTGTTAACCCTAGTGTAGTTGAAGGACCCCAAGTGTTAACCCTAGTGTAGTTGAAGGACCCAAGTGTTAACCCAAGTGTAGTTGAAGGACCCAAGTGTTAACCCTAGTGTAGTTGAAGGACCCAAGTGTTAACCCTAGTGTAGTTGAAGGACCCAAGTGTTAACCCAAGTGTAGTTGAAGGACCCAAGTGTTAACCCAAATGTAGTTGAAGGACCCAAGTGTTAACCCAAGTGTAGTTGAAGGACCCAAGTGTTAACCCTAGTGTAGTTGAAGGACCCAAGTGTTAACCCTAGTGTAGTTGAAGGACCCAAGTGTTAACCCTAGTGTAGTTGAAGGACCCAAGTGTTAACCCTAGTGTAGTTGAAGGACCCAAGTGTTAACCCTAGTGTAGTTGAAGGACCCAAGTGTTAACCCAAGTGTAGTTGAAGGACCCAAGTGTTAACCCAAGTGTAGTTGAAGGACCCAAGTGTTAACCCAAGTGTAGTTGAAGGACCCAAGTGTTAACCCAAGTGTAGTTGAAGGACCCAAGTGTTAACCCAAGTGTAGTTGAAGGACCCAAGTGTTAACCCAAGTGTAGTTGAAGGACCCAAGTGTTAACCCTAGTGTAGTTGAAGGACCCAAGTGTTAACCCTAGTGTAGTTGAAGGACCCAAGTGTTAACCCAAGTGTAGTTGAAGGACCCAAGTGTTAACCCAAGTGTAGTTGAAGGACCCAAGTGTTAACCCTAGTGTAGTTTAAGGACCCAAGTGTTAACCCTAGTGTAGTTGAAGGACCCAAGTGTTAACCCAAGTGTAGTTGAAGGACCCAAGTGTTAACCCTAGTGTAGTTGAAGGACCCCAAGTGTTAACCCAAGTGTAGTTGAAGGACCCAAGTGTTAACCCAAGTGTAGTTGAAGGACCCAAGTGTTAACCCAAGTGTAGTTGAAGGACCCCAAGTGTTAACCCTAGTGTAGTTTAAGGACCCAAGTGTTAACCCTAGTGTAGTTGAAGGACCCAAGTGTTAACCCAAGTGTAGTTGAAGGACCCAAGTGTTAACCCAAGTGTAGTTGAAGGACCCAAGTGTTAACCCAAGTGTAGTTGAAGGACCCAAGTGTTAACCCACGTGTAGTTTAAGGACCCCACTTGGGCTTCAGAACTGTTGTAATTTGAATAGGAGATTTATAATTCGAAATTCACTATAATATTCAAGTTGTAAGTAACTCTCACCTGCAATCAGTACGAGGTCTGTAAATGCCTGACACCTGTAGAGACAATGCAGGTCCTCAGGTAAAGAGGTTACTGACACCTCCAGGGGGGAGGGGGTTGGTTTGGGGGGACGGAATGGAGCCTGTGGAGGAATAGAGAATTAGTCACCCACCACATGATAGTGTAAGACCCTTGCACTTTATTCAGTATTTGCAACTACTGGTTGTTGTTGTTGTTCTACAAGAACTTGATTCTATTAAATCTAGAACAATTGGGCATGAAATCTTACTTTAGATTTAACTTCTTTCTTTCTATCATCAAAATTTTTCTGTAATGCTGTGATAAAAAAAATTCATAACTAATTACATAACAGACCACTAAAGTAAAGTTAGCACAGTTCCAACTAAGCTTATCAGTGAAATATTCCTATGTTATTCGTACGGGGATAAAAATGAGGTCCATCAACATCTGTATAGCTGACGATTTACTTAATCTTGGGGAATTTTAATTCGATATTTGTATACCTAATACCTAACCGCATTGATTGACGTAATGATTTTTGATGGTACTTTTGAAATAAAAATGTTTTCGGCGGTCCTTTCGAGAGGCTGGGTAACGTTTTATTCCAAAGAGACATTAATATACCAATCAGTTAAATGTTAAACTTAGTTGAAAAAAAACTCTTACCTGGACCAAGGGCCGTTGAACCCTCTTGAGATTAGTGATCCAGAACCTCTGATGTCTTCTGGCCGATAGAGCTGCCCTGATGACGTTATCGAAGACCTCAGATACGCCGTAGTAGGAAAGTACGGATGTCTCGTAGTAGTCGACGCCCATCTCTCTGGCGACAGCTCTCCCTTCTGCAGGCATCACCAAGTCACTCTCACGAGTAGCACTGGAGAAGAGGGCGAGAGAATGATGATGTAAGAGAGAATGAAAGATTAATAAGGTAAGATTTTCCACTCACCATCTAAGAGGTGATCTCTCTCTCCACTCACCGTATGAGTGGTGATCTCTCTCTGCAGTAGCGCTTGTACTCCTCCTCTTTACAAATGTGTCTCAGGTCATTCTTGCACCCCACTAACAGTATTGGGGTGTTGGGGCAGAACCTCCTGATTTCGGGGTACCACATCACCCGGCAGTTGCGCAGAGAGTTCGGGTTCGACACGGAAAAACACAGCAGAACAACATCCGACCTGAAGAATACAGATGGTATCAACTGGATGTAGCTAATGGACGTAAATTCTAATTATTAAGACGATAATTCTAACCATGTTGTAAAATTGAAATATTTGTTATATTTTAAAAATTTCTTTAGTGCATGTTGGCCATATTAAATAAAGAAGGTTCATAGGTTTCACTTCAATTATCATCATATTTCTTCATTATATTAACCCTTTTATTATCTGATTGTATTTAATACTTAGAATGTTCCTATTACCAAGAGGTTAACTCTACTTTAGATGTTTAAAGTAACCAGGAAAAACCCACCAACGTTCACTTTTGAATGTTCATTTACAATTAGTTTCACCACCGTCACTCATGCCTAATTACTAGACTCACCTGCCGTAGGAGTACCTCCTGTCTTTGTCATGATCTCCAAAGGTGTCCCACAGACGGAGTGACACGTTCACCCCGTCCACCACCACCCATGACCTCTCCAACACCTGTGGGAAAAAACACCAGTAAATTCCTAGGTAGCGACTCTAAATAAATTAGGGACGTGAACTAAAAATTTACCCAATGTTTCAGCATTACAAGACAAATGGGATCTCTTCACTTTCAGGGCCCGAAAAATAATTCGGTTCGTAAAAGTATAAAATCCCACGAGTGTATCTAGGCACAGACGCACGCACAGTTGAAGAAAAATGCATCTGTGATGATTTTAACAAAGGTTACATTTTTCTAAAGGAAACTTTGCAATATCCCTATAATTAAAGAATTTAGAAGAGGTTTAATGTCTGCTTCGGAACCAAAGGCCATATCGCTGACGTCAAAAGGAAATTGAATACAAGTGACTGGAAGAAGCAGTCAGAAAGGAAAGTGGCTCCATGAACAAAGTCACTTACCAATGTCGGTGACAATGCTCATGAATGCAGAAAAGCTACTCCGTGATTGAAGTCACTAACCAAGGAATGTGACGAAACGGGACACACAGCACCGATGGCTGCACTCACGAATAGAATAATAGAGGAAAATGAAGAGGTGATAGTAAATAAAGCCTACGAGTCTAACTAACACAAAATCTAAGACCTCGTAGTTGAAGAGCATAACCCTAGCGCTATCCTCTAAAACTGCAAGTAGTGTTAAAAATGATAAACATGGTAAATTTTAAAAAGACAATCCATAATCCAAATTACAACAGTTCGGGACCCAAGGGACGCCATCCCCCTTCTCTTCCATTCACCACATACAGCTTCAGGATAGAGCCTCTTGAAGCGCAATATCACTATAATAGTTTTACCATCATTTCTCACCTCCTTGCACACCCTGTACTGGTCTATGGCCCATACTGTCGGTACGTGTGTGTTCAGTAGCTCCCCCAGACAGAACTGCTTGTTACTGGCCCGCGCCCACACGAGGCGGGTCTTGCCCACTGCTGTGTCGCCCACCACCACACATTTCACTAGCTCTTGATGAGGCTGCTCATTGTCCATAATTATGACCCATTATAGGCAAACCTGCGAAAAAGATAATAATGTAATTTAGAAATGGTACACTGTAATTTGAAGTGGTACCTTGTAATTAGAAATGGTACCTTGTAATTAGAAATGGTACATTGTAATTAGAAATGGTACATGGTAATTAGAGAAATGGTACATCCTACATCGTATTTGTTATGTAACACTTCTGGTGTTTGAGAACTGTCACTAGACTTCAAATTTTAATGAGGTTATACGTAAATTTACTCCTTCATAATTTCATTCTTTATTTCCCTACTTCAGTAACTGGTCTAATTAATGACTATCAATTACACAGGAAATTAAAAGGGGGAATTAACTGGCAATTGTTTTTATTTGCAAAAAAATATAAAAAAAATACACTGTTTAGCAAATATCACTATAAGAATGATCGGAAAAGAGGCTAGAACACTATACAACTAAATGACGGGCACTCATAGAGCGCATATCTTCGCCGCCGCGTAGAAATGACCTTGACCATATAATAATTCAATAATACTAGTTATAAATGACCCGATTGCTCCCAAAATTTTATCAAATGGTTGTTGGATGATGACCAATCAACCCACCAAATTTCAGACAATTTGATTGAGTTTAAATCCGACAAAAAAAAACATAACTTCCGCAACCTGCGAAGGTAATTAAGTCATACCCCTGTCATAGTCACAGCAGTTCTAATTGAGGACTATGTAGTCACAGAAAGACTATGAGGCCTTAGTCAGAGGTACAGTAGTCACATTAATAACTAGTCCTTTACAGTGTATGACATACGTATGGATGTAGAAAGAAACTTTGTAAGATGGAATGAAAATGTCTTTCGAAGAGTTAGGATTAACGGGAACAAAACCAGGATATAAATAATTAACATCGTTCACTACTCTTGTGGCATTATTATTTTATAAGTTAGTGTATAGGGTGAGTTCTTAATTATCGGTCAGTTCCACATTTTAGGACACGTAAGAAAAAAACGATATAATAATTATTTTTTATTTTTTATTTGTATTGGTATCCATGATACCTGCAGGTATCACGGATACTAATTTAAATATAAATTAAATAATTATTATTATATAGTTTTTTCTTACGTGTCCGAAAATGTGGAACTGACCGATAATTAAGAACTCACCCTAAATAGTTATATATATTTAAATAACAATTGATAATTCTTATCGAAAATTTTCATTCTCTATGTTTTCTCCCTAAAAATACCCCATTTATATTAATTAAAGACAAGATACAATGTAGTTGTCACTCTATCAAGTCCAGAGCGTATTACTGCTCACCGCAATGACTTGCAGAAATGGTAAGGTCAACAGCCTAATTATTTAGCATCTCTTTGCTGAAATAGCATTGCTGTGATTTATTTGAAGTGCCAATCTAAATCATTAGGTAGTTATTAACACAAAGCTTGTCAATATTAATACTCATATTTTGGGGTTTGGAGGATGAGTCAGCAGATTTTGTAAAGGATGTGATGTGACTAATGTGATGGGACTAATGTGATGGGACTAATGTGATGGGACTAATGTGATGAGACTAATGTGATGGGACTAATGTGATGGGACTAATGTGATGGGACTAATGTGATGGGACTAATGTGATGGGACTAATGTGATGGAACTAATGTGATGGGACTAATGTGATGAGACTAATGTGATGGGACTAATGTGATGGGACTAATGTGATGGGACTAATGTGATGGGACTAATGTGATGGAACTAATGTGATGGGACTAATGTGATGAGACTAATGTGATGGGACTAATGTGATGGGACTAATGTGATGGGACTAATGTGATGGGACTAATGTGATGAGACTAATGTGATGGGACTAATGTGATGGGACTAATGTGATGGGACTAATGTGATGAGACTAATGTGATGGGACTAATGTGATGGGACTAATGTGATGGGACTAATGTGATGGGACTAATGTGATGGGACTAATGTGATGGGACTAATGTGATGGGACTAATGTGATGGGACTAATGTGATGAGACTAATGTGATGGGACTAATGTGATGGGACTGATGTGATGGAACTAATGTGATGGGACTAATGTGATGGAACTAATGTGATGGGACTAATGTGATGGGACTGATGTGATGGAACTAATGTGATGGGACTGATGTGATGGGACTAATGTGATGGAACTAATGTGATGGGACTAATGTGATGGGACTGATGTGATGGAACTAATGTGATGGGACTGATGTGATGGGACTAATGTGATGGAACTAATGTGATAGGACTGATGTGATGGAACTAATGTGATGGGACTAATGTAATGGAACTAATGTAATGGAACTAATGTGATGGGACTGATGTGATGGAACTAATGTGATGGGACTGATGTGATGGGACTGATGTGATGGGACTGATGTGATGGAACTGATGTGATGGAACTAATGTGATGGAACTAATGTGATAGAACTAATGTGATGGAACTAATGTGATAGAACTAATGTGATGGAACTAATGTGATGGGACTGATGTGATGGAACTAATGTGATGGGACTAATGTGATGGAACTAATGTGATGGAACTAATGTGATGGGACTGATGTGATGGAACTAATGTGATGGGACTGATGTGATGGGACTGATGTGATGGGACTGATGTGATGGAACTGATGTGATGGAACTAATGTGATGGAACTAATGTGATAGAACTAATGTGATGGAACTAATGTGATAGAACTAATGTGATAGAACTAATGTGATGGAACTAATGTGATAGAACTAATGTGATGGAACTAATGTGATGGAACTAATGTGATGGAACTAATGTGATGGAACCAATGTGATGGAACCAATGTGATGGAACCAATGTGATGGAACTAATGTGATGGGACTAATGTGATGGAACTAATGTAATGGAACTAACATGATGAAACTAATGTGATGGAACTAATGTGATAGAACCTATGGACACTTATCATGTGTCCTGTTTAAGTGATGACTTATGTCTTAAATTACCCGTATTACCTTCAGTTACCTCTAACAGTTACTTTGTCTTCAGTTACCTCTAACAGTTACTTTACCTACAGTTACCTCTAACAGTTACTTTGTCTCCAGTTACCTCTAACAGTTACTTTGTCTTCAGTTACCTTTAACAGTTACTTTGTCTCCAGTTACCTCTAACAGTTACTTTGTCTTCAGTTACCTCTAACAGTTACTTTACCTACAGTTACCTCTAACAGTTACTTTGTCTCCAGTTACCTCTAACAGTTACTTTGTCTTCAGTTACCTTTAACAGTTACTTTGTCTCCAGTTACCTCTAACAGTTACTTTGTCTTCAGTTACCTCTAACAGTTACTTTACCTACAGTTACCTCTAACAGTTACTTTGTCTCCAGTTACCTCTAACAGTTACTTTGTCTCCAGTTACCTCTAACAGTTACTTTGTCTTCAATTACCTCTAACTGTTACCTTCAGTTACCTCTAACAGTTACTTTATCTTCAGTTACCTCTAACAGTTACTTTGTGTTCAGTTACCTGTCACTCAACCTTGACTATCAGAATTACCCTCATACGCAGTCTAGAAATTATTGTCACTACCTACCTACCAATATGCCTTACCTGTCTAATTAAATTAACAAATCACAGTGAATGTGTGTATGTGTGTAGGACGAGAAATACACACAGGGTGTGTATGAGCTGTGTGTACACTAATAAATACACACAGGGTGTGTCCTACACACTGTACCAATATCATACATCTGACTATTAACTATCAGTCAATACTATTACCGATCAGCTGACGATACTATCGACGTATCGTGTTATATAACTGTGCACCAAGACGTACCATTTGCACTCGAATGCGATGAAGTGCATGATTGTAATGACTTGGCAGGGGGGGGGGAGGCACGCCCCTCTATATACATATATCAGTATTCGATTTAAATATTAAATGAATGTATTTTGGGGTTTAAGAACGCGCAGGGCATTCTTAAGAGTATGCAACTCGGTAAATTGCGCGGAACAAATACATTTCAGTACAGTTTTGATATAAAAATATTAAAAAACCTACTCTAGAGTGAACTATTTGACCTTTGACCTATTGGTGATAATCAGTTAATTTTAATCCGTATATAATGAACATATTTACTTCATTTCGTTTTAGAGAGATTAGAAAAATATAAATAAATGAATAGTATTTTATGGTGTTAGGTTTGAGATGAGCATTGAATTACTTGGTTGTATTACGTCAACTCATAATAGATATGTTAAATACTAATGAAATATTTAAATAAACACTATTTAAATACCTACCGATCACCATTACCATTCAAAAAACAATTCACCAAATCACCATTAAAAAAACAATTCAGCATTCAAAAAACAATTCACCATTTAAATAACAATTCACCATTAATATCACCATTCATGTTCACCAACTAACTACGCAGTACACACCCAAAGCATTACCTGGTAATCCTATTTCCATAAAACTCTAAAAGATTTAACTCTATAATATTCATGCGCGATAAAAAATGAAGAATACGACTTCAATAATAACTGACATTATTCTCCGAAGGATAAGGCAACATATCTAACAGGATATAACTAAAAAAAGAATATCCTTCGTTTTAAGGGTTCACTGCCTTATTGTTTCTATTGTTTGTGTCTCCTGTGAGTCACAGTATAGTGAACAATAGCATTATATTATAGGCTAACTTACGATTTATCGGGAAACTATCGAGACGATATCATTTCGCTCCAACGCACATGGATAATGTAAATAATTCTATCTGATCTATGCAAGGGTCAAACAAATAAAATAAAACATTCTTCCTTTATCTAAAGATATAGTTTATAGTGTAAAGTATAGTATGTCCATCAGTTTTCACAAATTCTTTAGGTGACCCTAGTAATAAGGTAAATGTTGAAGGATGCACATATAGCGTGATAGAGAAACATACGCCCCTTTGAATAAAACATGTAATGAACTGAATGTATAAGTTAGCATTTAAAAGAACAGTATTCTATACTTTGTATTTATTATTAAACTGTTGTTATAACTAGTACCGTAAATGTTGCGACACCTGGCAACACTGTAGAGGGTGTTGCCAGTTGACTTTTATAGTTACTGTGCATTGCGTTGTTGCATTGTAACCAAAAAATGAGGAGTGCACATGGTAAATAAATAATATAGTTTTTGTACATCAATGAAAAATATAAAAAATAAAGAGAATATACAGGGTGGTGCATCAATATGGAAGCAAATAAAAGTTGATATTATACTGTAATTAAAAATTTAATTATTAATTAACAAATATGTATCATTACATAAACATCAGTACAAAGCAAAGGTATTAATTTAATTCAAAATATCCCCGTTTGCATTTGATTACCGCCAGCAGTCTGCTGCGAACACCTCTGCCGCGGCACGCAGCTGTTCTTGCGGACATTTTTTTTTTGCCATGCTCGCTATACAGGGTGTCCCAAAGAAGAGGAACACAACTTTAAGTTAGTATGTTTCAACAACTATTGAAGGTACAGTTTTCATTCAAAAGTGAATATTATAACAATTATATTAACGGATGGTACATGAAAGTTCCTTTGCGCAAACGGTCAGAAAACGGACAACAATGTTCAAACATTAAAAATATCTTTATTAGACAACAATTCCATTAATAAAACAGATTGATTTCCAGGTATTCAAAGCATTCAAATAACTATTCATTTTATAAAATATTGGCAATATGGAGAAATGTGTTTAGGTACAAAAAGGAAGGCACAAGTTTAAATTTTAACACGGGTCGTTCAGGTCACCCTACAAAATGAAAGTCAGAGTCACGATTTTATTTTCCATAGTTATTGAGTCGTCAAAATTGAAATTAAGACAATTATTCCGTTGAGCATATCTGATTTAATTACTTCACCGTTCATGTAAAATACAGCTTCTTCCCTCATGACTATATCTTCCACAAAACGAACAAGTCTTTGCAAGAAACAGTTGACGAAATTTCTACAGCGTCAAAAATCTATTTCAAGAAGTTAATGTCTGACTTTCATTTTTTGGAGTGGCAATGTAGGCCATGTTTAATAATTCGAATGATTGAAGATTTTGAGGTAATTTATCCATTTCTCCTAACGAAAACATTTCTATTTTCCAAAAAGGAGTTGCTGAACAAAATTTATTTTGTCTTCAGATCGTACACTGTCTGTCTCTTGCGACTTGAACGACTCTTGTTAAATTTTAATCCTGTGGCTTCCTTCTGTACCTAAACACATTTCTGCTGATCTGTGATATTTTACAAAAAGAATAGTTATTAGAACGTTTTTTTAAACAGTTTGCGCAAAGTCATTATCACCACCCATCAATAAAATCATTCATCAAAAAATAAAATGATATTTGCAAAATACATGTACCTTCAGTATTTGTTGAAATATATTAATTTGAAGTTAAGTTCCGCCTAATAACTTTCTTTTTTTTTTTTTTTTTTTTGGGGGGGGGAGCACCAAGCGGTCCACACTGCGATGAATTTTTCACAGGCCTTTGGTTGTAGGATGGACATCCTACACCATGTGGTAAGTACATGCAGTACACTGTTACAAAGCATGTACCGAACCAAGGCTGTCTCAAGTCTCAACAAATGAACAGAATGGTGTTAAGTAATGTACAGTCACTCTCTTAGCCTGTAGAGACTGAGAGTGACTGTACACACGCTACTGGCAATATAACCTGAATTGTCTGTCCAAAAGTTTTGGCGTTATAGCTGCTATCCAGAGAGAAAGGTATGGTGGGGCCATAGAAGATAAAAGAAAGGTATGGTGGGGCCATAGAAGATAAAGAGAAAGGTATGGTGGGGCCATAGAAGATAAAGAGAAAGGTATGGTGGGGCCTTAGAAGATTAAGAGAAAGGTATGGTGGGGCCTTAGAAGATTAAGAGAAAGGTATGGTGGGGCCTTAGAAGATTAAGAGAAAGGTATGGTGGGGCCTTAGAAGATTAAGAGAAAGGTATGGTGGGGCCTTAGAAGATTAAGAGAAAGGTATGGTGGGGCCATAGAAGATTGAGAGGGAAGAGGTATGATGGGACCATAGAAGATAAAGAGAAAGGTATGATGGGGCCATAGAAGATAAAGAGAAAGGTATGGTGGGGCCATAGAAGATAAAGAGAGAGGTATGGTGGGGCCATAGAAGATAAAGAGAAAGGTATGGTGGGGCCATAGAAGATTAAGATGGGTAGTGTCTATTTAGTCTCAATAAGATAACTTCATATGAGAAGACAGATTTAGGATATGTATATATATTTAACATATGATTATATGAACATTATATCATTGTATATATACATTTTACGTTTGATTATATAAACATCATATCATTGTATATATGTTTTACTAAGTCACATGATACCACATCACAAACAATGACGCATAACAACACCTACAATATAAGGGTTGCTTAAATTATTAAAGATATGAAGTTATCTAAATATGGTCAAATAACAGCCTGCTTCTCTCTCTCTATACTTAAAATGTTGAAACTTCATCTGTACATTTGCTGTGAACTAAAGGAGGGAAATGAAGAGTTAAATGGCAGAGAGTTAAGATAGCAGACAAGGTATTTATGTAGAAAAAGGTCCAATGTCCCCTCAAGAACTGAGGTCCAATGTCCCCTCAAGAACTGAGGTCAAATGTCCTTTAACTGAGGTCCAATGTCCTTTAACTGAGGTCCAATGTCCTTTAACTGAGGTCCAATGTCCTTTAACTGAGGTCCAATGTCCTTTAACTGAGGTCCAATGTCATTTAACTGAGGTCCAATGTCATTTAACTGAGGTCCAATGTCCTTAACTGAGGTCCAATGTCCTTTAACTGAGGTCCAATGTCCTTTAACTGAGGTCCAATGTCCTTTAACTGAGGTCCAATGTCCTTTAACTGAGGTCCAATGTTCTTTAACTGATGTCCAATGTCCTAACTGAGGTCCAATGTCCTTTAACTGAGGTCCAATGTCCTTTAACTGAGGTCCAATGTCCTTTAACTGAGGTCCAATGTCCTTTAACTGAGGTCCAATGTTCTTTAACTGATGTCCAATGTCCTTTAACTGATGTCCAATGTCCTTTAACTGAGGTCCAATGTCCTTTAACTGAGGTCCAATGTCCTTTAACTGAGGTCCAATGTTCTTTAACTGAGGTCCAATGTTCTTTAACTGATGTCCAATGTCCTTTAACTGAGGTCCAATGTCCTTTAACTGAGGTCCAATGTCCTTAACTGAGGTCCAATGTCCTTTAACTGAGGTCCAATGTCCTTTAACTGAGGTCCAATGTCCTTTAACTGAGGTCCAATGTCCTTTAACTGAGGCCCAATGTCCTTTAATTGAGGTCCAATGTCCTTTAATTGAGGTCCAATGTCCTTTAATTGAGGTCCAATGCTAGCCAAGGTACGAACCCATAACTAGGAGCATGCAACAGCTAGAGGTCCAAGATCCATTAAAAAGAAAAGGTTCAATATATCCCTCATAAAGTAAAGGTTAATGGACCATTCAAGGACCAAATAGAGGTACTTTTGAGGACCAAAGCACCAATCTCCCCTCAACAACCAATGGTCCAAGCTGCTGAAGAACCACAAAAAAAATTGAAACAAAATTCCATCAAAAATTGAACTTTGAGAATCTTTCATTCAAAACCAACGACAAATCAGAACAAAAGTTATGGTGGGGCCATAGAAGATTAAGAAGGGAAGTTATGGAGGGGCCATAGAAGATTAAGAGGAGAAGTTATGGAGGGGCCATAGAGAATTGAGAGAGGATGCCACAAAATCTTCTATGGCCCCACTCTATTTTTTTATCTGTGGGTTAGAATTCCCATCAACATAACTATGCAAGCCATGAACTACCAATAATTATTATTGCATCTATGAATTTACAAACTCTTTCATGGAGTAAATAATTGTGATTGTAACAACTACTTTGAATTAAATGTTCAAAATAGTATAGTAATTTACTGTAGTTACTTCTTCACATAAATAATATGTAATTAACACATGTTAAAAATAATATGATGTAATAAATAAAATGTAAATACAAATGGTTAAAAATAATCTAATGTAATTAATACATACAGTTAAAAATAATATATATATTTTTATATTATAGGCAGCTATACAACCACATGTTGTTTCTGTTTAAAATCTAAGGCTGTATTTAGTGCATACCGATTATAGTCATTAAAATGGTGAGGTAGTAGTTACTGGCAATGAAATTACACAGTGCTGATAGCGATAGTAGCAACTTTCAAAGGAATTAATGTATTCAAATAATATTTGAGGGAAGTTCCAAATTATGGGACAGTTTCACATCTTCGGTCATAAAAAAAAAATATATAATTGATATTTAACTGCTTATTTTGATTTGTATTTACAATACCTAAAGTATCATGGATACAAATTTGAAGAAATTATAATATATTTTTTCTTGCAGACCGATAATATGGAACCGTACGATAATTCGGAACCCATCCCATTTTGAAATTTAATTTCATGAAATTTTAATTACTAAAACACAAAGACATATGAAAATTCAGTAGAATGATAAATTTAGTCTGTTTCGGAAACAAAGGCCATATTGCTGATGTCAAAAGGAAAATAAATACAAGGGACTGGAGGAAGAAGTCCGAAAAGAAAGTGGCCTCATGAACTAAGTTACCTACCACCAGTCGGTGACAATGCTCATGGATGCAGAAGAGCTACTCCGTGAATGCAGTCACTTACCAAGGAATGTGACGAAAAGGGAAGAGGAAAATGAAGAGGTGGTAGTAAATGAAGCCTACGAGTCTACCTAACACAAAATCTAAGACCTCGTAGTTGAAGAGCATAACCCTAGCGCTATCCTCTAAAACTGCAAGTAGCGTTAAAAAAATGATAAACATAGTAAAGGAAAAAGACAATGTATAATCCAAATTACAACAGTTCGGGGCCCAAGGGACGTCATTCCCTTCCTTTCCATTAACCACTGACAGCTTCAGGATAGAGCCCCTGGGGTTTTAAAAAGCAAGAGACTTTACTTTTAAAAGTTTAATAATATCATAATTCATACAATAGGATAATTTTAAATACCCTAAAAGAAGCATATATATTTTATAAATATTATTCTATTAAATTATTTAACTTTTTTGTTTATTTATTTTCTATAACATTACAGTGAGTTGAACAGGTTACTGCTACAGAAAGTAACTTAAATATTCTACTCAAACACCGTAGACTTTTAAGAGAGTTCTAAAACTTCCTGTACTTTAATTGAGGTTCCATTGTTTTAGAAGATAAAAAATTACAGCAAAGGCTGAAGAAAAATAAAACTCCTTTTATCATTTTAGATTAAAAATAAAATAATATTTACAGTTAATACAGAATCTCATGATTTAATCATTTTTAAATAATTTGAATCTTCATCATTCTTTCATCCGTGAGTAAAATAAAAAAAAATTTAGGGTTAGTTCCATGTTATCGAATGGTTTCATATTTTCGATCATGTAGAAAAATTTATCAAATTATTAAGCTGAATTTTAATTTTTATATAATTTTGATCGAAAAAATGAAACAGTCCAATAAATCAGAACTTAACCCAGTCATTGTTTCTTTTGCACTGAGAAGCTTTACTGCATCCATGAGCTTACGATAAAATCTACTCTTACTCGAATATACGTCAGAGATAAACTTATAGATTCAGTAATAGTCGTTAAACCATTAATGATTAGTCTAATAAATAATAATTCATGATTATTAAAGTAAATAATTAAATGCTATATTATTAAAGCAATTCGTTTACATTATATTTTTCAACTATTTAATTGTATAGAATTAAACTATCCATACTTATATATAAATACCTCACAGGACTCATTTCTCCCAATTCCAGCAAATAGAATGTATCAACCAAATGTCTATAGAAACCACTTCATCAAAGTTTCATTAATAACAGTAGCTGATATAAATAAATTCCAAGATACTACTTAGATGTTAAAATGACTGGTTATTTTAAGCCCTTTTCAACCAACTTAGATAATTAAAATAAGAGAGAGACTTAATTTCCTGCTCTTTGAATTTCGAAATGAAGAGTTGAAAGTTTAGAAAGATACGCTATGTTGAACATTACCGAGCTGAAGGCTATTTAGGAGGTCTTATAACTGTTTTATTTAGCAAGGAACAGACGAGGTTGACGAACTGATGATTTGTATTGACTGTAAATATTGTATGAATGTTCTTCACCGTGAGAGTTCATCTCTAGTGGAATATTATTTGTATGGACTGTAAATAGATATTGTATGAATGTTCTTCACCGTAAGAGTTCATCTTTAGTGGAATATTATTTGTATTGACTGTAAATAGATATTGTATGAATGTTCTTCACCGTGAGAGTTCATCTCTAGTGGAATATTATTTGTATTGACTGTAAATATATATTTGATGAATGTTCTTCACCGTAAGAGTTCATCCCTAGTGGAATATTATTTGCATTGACTGTAAATAGATATTGTATGAATGTTCTTCACCGTAAGAGTTCATCCCTAGTGGAATATTATTTGTATTGACTGTAAATAGATATTGTATGAATGTTCTTCACCGTAAGAGTTCATCCCTAGTGGAATATTATTTGTATTGACTGTAAATAGATATTGTATGAATGTTCTTCACCGTAAGAGTTCATCCCTAGTGGAATATTATTTGTATTGACTGTAAATAGATATTGTATGAATGTTCTTCACCGTAAGAGTTCATCCTTAGTGGAATATTATTTGTATTGACTGTAAATAGATATTGTATGAATGTTCTTCACCGTAAGAGTTCATCCCTAGTGGAATATTATTTGTATTGACTGTAAATAGATATTGTATGAATGTTCTTCACCGTAAGAGTTCATCCCTAGTGGAATATTATTTGTATTGACTGTAAATAGATATTGTATGAATGTTCTTCACCGTAAGAGTTCATCTTTAGTGGAATATTATTTGTATTGACTGTAAATAGATATTGTATGAATGTTCTTCACCGTGAGAGTTCATCTCTAGTGGAATATTATTTGTATTGACTGTAAATATATATTTGATGAATGTTCTTCACCGTAAGAGTTCATCCCTAGTGGAATATTATTTGCATTGACTGTAAATAGATATTGTATGAATGTTCTTCACCGTAAGAGTTCATCCCTAGTGGAATATTATTTGTATTGACTGTAAATAGATATTGTATGAATGTTCTTCACCGTAAGAGTTCATCCCTAGTGGAATATTATTTGTATTGACTGTAAATAGATATTGTATGAATGTTCTTCACCGTAAGAGTTCATCCCTAGTGGAATATTATTTGTATTGACTGTAAATAGATATTGTATGAATGTTCTTCACCGTAAGAGTTCATCCTTAGTGGAATATTATTTGTATTGACTGTAAATAGATATTGTATGAATGTTCTTCACCGTAAGAGTTCATCCCTAGTGGAATATTATTTGTATTGACTGTAAATAGATATTGTATGAATGTTCTTCACCGTAAGAGTTCATCCCTAGTGGAATATTATTTGTATTGACTGTAAATAGATATTGTATGAATGTTCTTCACCGTAAGAGTTCATCCCTAGTGGAATATTATTTGTATTGACTGTAAATATATATTGTATGAATGTTCTTCACCGTAAGAGTTCATCCCTAGTGGAATATTATTTGTATTGACTGTAAATAGATATTGTATGAATGTTCTTCACCGTAAGAGTTCATCTCTAGTGGAATATTATTTGTATTGACTGTAAATATATATTTGATGAATGTTCTTCACCGTAAGAGTTCATCCCTAGTGGAATATTATTTGTATTGACTGTAAATAGATATTGTATGAATGTTCTTCACCGTAAGAGTTCATCTCTAGTGGAATATTATTTGTATTGACTGTAAATATATATTTGATGAATGTTCTTCACCGTAAGAGTTCATCCCTAGTGGAATATTATTTGTATTGACTGTAAATAGATATTGTATGAATGTTCTTCACCATAAGAGTTCATCCTTAGTGGAATATTATTTGTATTGACTGTAAATAGATATTGTATGAATGTTCTTCACCGTAAGAGTTCATCCCTAGTGGAATATTATTTGTATTGACTGTAAATAGATATTGTATGAATGTTCTTCACCGTAAGAGCTCATCCCTAGTGGAATATTATTTGTATTGACTGTAAATAGATATTGTATGAATGTTCTTCACCGTAAGAGTTCATCCCTAGTGGAATATTATTTGTATTGACTGTAAATAGATATTGTATGAATGTTCTTCACCGTAAGAGTTCATCTCTAGTGGAATATTATTTGTATTGACTGTAAATATATATTTGATGAATGTTCTTCACCGTAAGAGTTCATCCCTAGTGGAATATTATTTGTATTGACTGTAAATAGATATTGTATGAATGTTCTTCACCGTAAGAGTTCATCTCTAGTGGAATATTATTTGTATTGACTGTAAATATATATTTGATGAATGTTCTTCACCGTAAGAGTTCATCCCTAGTGGAATATTATTTGTATTGACTGTAAATAGATATTGTATGAATGTTCTTCACCGTAAGAGTTCATCTCTAGTGGAATATTATTTGTATTGACTGTAAATATATATTTGATGAATGTTCTTCACCGTAAGAGTTCATCCCTAGTGGAATATTATTTGTATTGACTGTAAATAGATATTGTATGAATGTTCTTCACCGTAAGAGTTCATCTCTAGTGGAATATTATTTGTATTGACTGTAAATATATATTTGATGAATGTTCTTCACCGTAAGAGTTCATCCCTAGTGGAATATTATTTGTATTGACTGTAAATAGATATTGTATGAATGTTCTTCACCATAAGAGTTCATCCTTAGTGGAATATTATTTGTATTGACTGTAAATAGATATTGTATGAATGTTCTTCACCGTAAGAGTTCATCCCTAGTGGAATATTATTTGTATTGACTGTAAATAGATATTGTATGAATGTTCTTCACCGTAAGAGCTCATCCCTAGTGGGATATTATTTGTATTGACTGTAAATAGATATTGTATGAATGTTCTTCACCGTAAGAGTTCATCCCTAGTGGAATATTATTTGTATTGACTGTAAATAGATATTGTATGAATGTTCTTCACCGTAAGAGTTCATCTCTAGTGGAATATTATTTGTATTGACTGTAAATATATATTTGATGAATGTTCTTCACCGTAAGAGTTCATCCCTAGTGGAATATTATTTGTATTGACTGTAAATAGATATTGTATGAATGTTCTTCACCGTAAGAGTTCATCTCTAGTGGAATATTATTTGTATTGACTGTAAATATATATTTGATGAATGTTCTTCACCGTAAGAGTTCATCCCTAGTGGAATATTATTTGTATTGACTGTAAATAGATATTGTATGAATGTTCTTCACCGTAAGAGTTCATCTCTAGTGGAATATTATTTGTATTGACTGTAAATATATATTTGATGAATGTTCTTCACCGTAAGAGTTCATCCCTAGTGGAATATTATTTGTATTGACTGTAAATAGATATTGTATGAATGTTCTTCACCGTAAGAGTTCATCCCTAGTGGAATATTATTTGTATTGACTGTAAATATATAATTGATGAATGTTCTTCACCGTAAGAGTTCATCCCTAGTGGAATATTATTTGTATTGACTGTAAATAGATATTGTATGAATGTTCTTCACCGTAAGAGTTCATCTCTAGTGGAATATTATTTGTATTGACTGTAAATATATATTTGATGAATGTTCTTCACCGTAAGAGTTCATCCCTAGTGGAATATTATTTGTATTGACTGTAAATAGATATTGTATGAATGTTCTTCACCGTAAGAGTTCATCCTTAGTGGAATATTATTTGTATTGACTGTAAATAGATATTGTATGAATGTTCTTCACCGTAAGAGTTCATCCCTAGTGGAATATTATTTGTATTGACTGTGAATAGATATTGTATGAATGTTCTTCACCGTAAGAGTTCATCCCTAGTGGAATATTATTTGTATTGACTGTAAATAGATATTGTATGAATGTTCTTCATCGTAAGAGTTCATCCCTAGTGGAATATTATTTGTATTGACTGTAAATAGATATTGTATGAATGTTCTTCACCGTAAGAGTTCATCCCTAGTGGAATATTATTTGTATTGACTGTAAATAGATATTGTATGAATGTTCTTCACCGTAAGAGTTCATCTCTAGTGGAATATTATTTGTATTGACTGTAAATATATATTTGATGAATGTTCTTCACCGTAAGAGTTCATCCCTAGTGGAATATTATTTGTATTGACTGTAAATAGATATTGTATGAATGTTCTTCACCGTAAGAGTTCATCTCTAGTGGAATATTATTTGTATTGACTGTAAATATATATTTGATGAATGTTCTTCACCGTAAGAGTTCATCCCTAGTGGAATATTATTTGTATTGACTGTAAATAGATATTGTATGAATGTTCATCACCGTAAGAGTTCATCTCTAGTGGAATATTATTTGTATTGACTGTAAATATATATTTGATGAATGTTCTTCACCGTAAGAGTTCATCTCTAGTGGAATATTATTTGTATTGACTGTAAATAGATATTGTATGAATGTTCTTCACCGTAAGAGTTCATCCCTAGTGGAATATTATTTGTATTGACTGTAAATAGATATTGTATGAATGTTCTTCACCGTAAGAGTTCATCCCTAGTGGAATATTATTTGTATTGACTGTAAATAGATATTGTATGAATGTTCTTCACCGTAAGAGTTCATCCCTAGTGGAATATTATTTGTATTGACTGTAAATAGATATTGTATGAATGTTCTTCACCGTAAGAGTTCATCCCTATTGGAATATTATTTGTATTGACTGTAAATAGATATTGTATGAATGTTCTTCACCGTAAGAGTTCATCCCTAGTGGAATATTATTTGTATTGACTGTAAATAGATATTGTATGAATGTTCTTCACCGTAAGAGTTCATCCCTAGTGGAATATTATTTGTATTGACTGTAAATAGATATTGTATGAATGTTCTTCACCGTAAGAGTTCATCCCTAGTGGAATATTATTTGTATTGACTGTAAATAGATATTGTATGAATGTTCTTCACCGTAAGAGTTCATCCCTAGTGGAATATTATTTGTATTGACTGTAAATAGATATTGTATGGATGTTCTTCACCGTAAGAGTTCATCCCTAGTGGAATATTATTTGTATTGACTGTAAATAGATATTGTATGAATGTTCTTCACCGTAAGAGTTCATCTCTAGTGGAATATTATTTGTATTGACTGTAAATATATATTTGATGAATGTTCTTCACCGTAAGAGTTCATCCCTAGTGGAATATTATTTGTATTGACTGTAAATAGATATTGTATGAATGTTCTTCACCGTAAGAGTTCATCCCTAGTGGAATATTATTTGTATTGACTGTAAATATATATTTGATGAATGTTCTTCACCGTAAGAGTTCATCCCTAGTGGAATATTATTTGTATTGACTGTAAATAGATATTGTATGAATGTTCTTCACCGTAAGAGTTCATCTCTAGTGGAATATTATTTGTATTGACTGTAAATATATATTTGATGAATGTTCTTCACCGTAAGAGTTCATCCCTAGTGGAATATTATTTGTATTGACTGTAAATAGATATTGTATGAATGTTCTTCACCGTAAGAGTTCATCCCTAGTAGAATATTATTTGTATTGACTGTAAATAGATATTGTATGAATGTTCTTCACCGTAAGAGTTCATCCCTAGTGGAATATTATTTGTATTGACTGTGAATAGATATTGTATGAATGTTCTTCACCGTAAGAGTTCATCCCTAGTGGAATATTATTTGTATTGACTGTAAATAGATATTGTATGAATGTTCTTCATCGTAAGAGTTCATCCCTAGTGGAATATTATTTGTATTGACTGTAAATAGATATTGTATGAATGTTCTTCACCGTAAGAGTTCATCCCTAGTGGAATATTATTTGTATTGACTGTAAATAGATATTGTATGAATGTTCTTCACCGTAAGAGTTCATCTCTAGTGGAATATTATTTGTATTGACTGTAAATATATATTTGATGAATGTTCTTCACCGTAAGAGTTCATCTCTAGTGGAATATTATTTGTATTGACTGTAAATAGATATTGTATGAATGTTCTTCACCGTAAGAGTTCATCTCTAGTGGAATATTATTTGTATTGACTGTAAATAGATATTGTATGAATGTTCTTCACCGTAAGAGTTCATCCCTAGTGGAATATTATTTGTATTGACTGTAAATAGATATTGTATGAATGTTCTTCACCGTAAGAGTTCATCCCTAGTGGAATATTATTTGTATTGACTGTAAATAGATATTGTATGAATGTTCTTCACCGTAAGAGTTCATCCCTAGTGGAATATTATTTGTATTGACTGTAAATAGATATTGTATGAATGTTCTTCACCGTAAGAGTTCATCCCTAGTGGAATATTATTTGTATTGACTGTAAATAGATATTGTATGAATGTTCTTCACCGTAAGAGTTCATCCCTAGTGGAATATTATTTGTATTGACTGTAAATAGATATTGTATGAATGTTCTTCACCGTAAGAGTTCATCCCTATTGGAATATTATTTGTATTGACTGTAAATAGATATTGTATGAATGTTCTTCACCGTAAGAGTTCATCCCTAGTGGAATATTATTTGTATTGACTGTAAATAGATATTGTATGAATGTTCTTCACCGTAAGAGTTCATCCCTAGTGGAATATTATTTGTATTGACTGTAAATAGATATTGTATGAATGTTCTTCACCGTAAGAGTTCATCCCTAGTGGAATATTATTTGTATTGACTGTAAATAGATATTGTATGAATGTTCTTCACCGTAAGAGTTCATCCCTAGAGGAATATTATTTGTATTGACTGTAAATAGATATTGTATGAATGTTCTTCACCGTAAGAGTTCATCCCTATTGGAATATTATTTGTATTGACTGTAAATAGATATTGTATGAATGTTCTTCACCGTAAGAGTTCATCCCTAGTGGAATATTATTTGTATTGACTGTAAATAGATATTGTATGAATGTTCTTCACCGTAAGAGTTCATCCCTAGTGGAATATTATTTGTATTGACTGTAAATAGATATTGTATGAATGTTCTTCACCGTAAGAGTTCATCCCTAGTGGAATATTATTTGTATTGACTGTAAATAGATATTGTATGAATGTTCTTCACCGTAAGAGTTCATCCCTAGTGGAATATTATTTGTATTGACTGTAAATAGATATTGTATGAATGTTCTTCACCGTAAGAGTTCATCCCTAGTGGAATATTATTTGTATTGACTGTAAATAGATATTGTATGAATGTTCTTCACCGTAAGAGGTCATCCCTAGTGGAATATTATTTGTATTGACTGTAAATAGATATTGTATGAATGTTCTTCACCGTAAGAGTTCATCCCTATTGGAATATTATTTGTATTGACTGTAAATAGATATTGTATGAATGTTCTTCACCGTAAGAGTTCATCCCTAGTGGAATATTATTTGTATTGACTGTAAATAGATATTGTATGAATGTTCTTCACCGTAAGAGTTCATCCCTAGTGGAATATTATTTGTATTGACTGTAAATAGATATTGTATGAATGTTCTTCACCGTAAGAGTTCATCCCTAGTGGAATATTATTTGTATTGACTGTAAATAGATATTGTATGAATGTTCTTCACCGTAAGAGTTCATCCCTAGTGGAATATTATTTGTATTGACTGTAAATAGATATTGTATGAATGTTCTTCACCGTAAGAGTTCATCCCTATTGGAATATTATTTGTATTGACTGTAAATAGATATTGTATGAATGTTCTTCACCGTAAGAGTTCATCCCTATTGGAATATTATTTGTATTGACTGTAAATAGATATTGTATGAATGTTCTTCACCGTAAGAGTTCATCCCTAGTGGAATATTATTTGTATTGACTGTAAATAGATATTGTATGAATGTTCTTCACCGTAAGAGTTCATCCCTAGTGGAATATTATTTGTATTGACTGTAAATAGATATTGTATGAATGTTCTTCACCGTAAGAGTTCATCCCTAGTGGAATATTATTTGTATTGACTGTAAATAGATATTGTATGAATGTTCTTCACCGTAAGAGTTCATCCCTAGTGGAATATTATTTGTATTGACTGTAAATAGATATTGTATGAATGTTCTTCACCGTAAGAGTTCATCCCTAGTGGAATATTATTTGTATTGACTGTAAATAGATATTGTATGAATGTTCTTCACCGTAAGAGTTCATCCCTAGTGGAATATTATTTGTATTGACTGTAAATAGATATTGTATGAATGTTCTTCACCGTAAGAGTTCATCCCTATTGGAATATTATTTGTATTGACTGTAAATAGATATTGTATGAATGTTCTTCACCGTAAGAGTTCATCCCTAGTGGAATATTATTTGTATTGACTGTAAATAGATATTGTATGAATGTTCTTCACCGTAAGAGTTCATCCCTAGTGGAATATTATTTGTATTGACTGTAAATAGATATTGTATGAATGTTCTTCACCGTAAGAGTTCATCCCTAGTGGAATATTATTTGTATTGACTGTAAATAGATATTGTATGAATGTTCTTCACCGTAAGAGTTCATCCCTAGTGGAATATTATTTGTATTGACTGTAAATAGATATTGTATGATATTCTTCACCGTAAAAGTATTAAGCTGATTTGTAACCTTCACACTAATATATCAGTTTCATTAAATTAATACATTTAAATTAACTGCAGAGTTGAATATCTTTGAAGCGTGATGTCCATAATAGGACTATCGATTCCTAGATTGCTTACGTCACTGCAATATGATGGTTACTACTATTGGCAGGAATTGCCATCACAAATATAATTCATTGAGATGCAGAATAATAGAAGGGAATAATTCATTGCTATTTAGATCTGCACTGTGATTGGCTGACAGAGAATGTAATGAGGTCCCGTCACCAGAGGGCGCTGCAACACAATTGTGAGTCTTATCGCAGAAACGAAGTGATGGGGATTGAACAAAAGATGGGGAGAGAGATGGGGATTGATAGGATGGGGAGAGAGTAGAATTATGGGGAAAAGGAGATGGGAAGGAGGAATGATATGGGGAAGAGAAGATAAAGGATGATAGAATTGAGAGAAGGAGAACTGATACTGATAATAGGAATGAGAAAAATATATTTGGATATAGATTCGAATTAATGGGACAGAAATAGATACCATTATTGATTTAAGAGTACAATATAGATAGTGAATAACAAGCCACCACTCACTCCCCATCAGTCCCACTCACTCCCCATCATTCCCACTCCCCATCATTCCCACTCCATAATTCCCTGTCCCGTACCCCCCCCCCCTCCTTATTCCCCAACTGAGATCAATAAGGATTCTAAATATAGCCTCTGCCGACTATAAATACGTCAGTATAGCCAGAATATAACTATAACTCACTCACTATAGCCAGAATATAACTATAACTCCCTCACGATAGCCAGAATATAACTATAACTCACTCACTATAGCCAGAATATAACTATAACTCATTCACTATAGCCAGAATATAACTATAACTCACTCACTATAGACAGAATGTAACTATAACTCACTCACTATAGCCAGAATATAACTATAACTCACTCACTATAGCCAGAATATAACTATAACTCACTCACTATAGCCAGAATATAACTATAACTCACTCACTATAGACAGAATGTAACTATAACTCACTCACTATAGCCAGAATGTAACTATAACTCACTCACTATAGCCAGAATGTAACTATAACTCACTCACTATAGCCAGAATATAACTATAACTCATTCACTATAGCCAGAATGTAACTATAACTCATTCACTATAGCCAGAATGTAACTATAACTCACTCACTATATCCAGAATATAACTATAACTCATTCACTATAGCCAGAATATAACTATAACTCATTCACTATAGCCAGAATGTAACTATAACTCACTCACTATATCCAGAATAAAACTATAACTCACCCACTATAGCCAGAATATAACTATAACTCATTCATTCACTATAGCCAGAATATAACTATAACTCACCCACTATAGCCAGAATATAACTATAACTCATTCATTCACTATAGCCAGAATAGAGCCTCAGTATAACAAGTATAGCCCCAGTATAGCAAGTATAGCCTCAATATAGCAAGTAT
The DNA here is from genome assembly GCA_947561585.1 of Caprella mutica. Classification (NCBI taxonomy): domain Eukaryota; kingdom Metazoa; phylum Arthropoda; class Malacostraca; order Amphipoda; family Caprellidae; genus Caprella; species Caprella mutica. Next base: position 241,941 of record CANNZV010000472.1, on the reverse strand, counting down.
AACCAAAGTATAGCAATTAGTATAAGTGTAGCAAGTATAACCCGGGTATAGCAAGTGTTTTAAGTATAAAGAGTACATATATGACACTATAATAGTACTATAGTACATCAGTACAATAGTAATACCATAAAATATCTCTAATAGTACTATTGTACATCAGTACAATAGTAATACCATAAAACATCTCTAATAGTACTATTGTACATCAGTACAATAGTAATACCATAAAACATCTCTAATACTACTATAGTACATCAGTACAATAGTAATACCATAAAACATCTCTAATAGTACTATTGTACATCAGTACAATAGTAGTACCATTAAACATCCCTAACTACTACTTAAAAATATCAAGTACAATCATTTTATTTATTTTAATACTAAAGTCTGTTCAAATCATTCCCGAGTTCTCAGGGAATGTCTTACAAACTTTATCAATTAATGTCTTCATTGCCTTTATTAAAGGGACTACAGCTGATAGCAGAGGTAGAGGGGCTTACAAGGTGCATAACCAAAGGTTAACAAGGTGAGTACTGAGAAGGTGAGTGTAGTTACTCAGTCTGATATTACAGTCTCTGTACACTCTAGTCCTGAGAAGGTGAGTGTAGTTACTCACTCTGATATTACAGTCTCTGTACACTCTAGTCCTGAGAAGGTGAGTGTAGTTACTCAGTCTGATATTACAGTCTCTGTACACTCTAGTCCTGAGAAGGTGAGTGTAGTTACTCAGTCTGATATCACAGTCTCTGTACACTCTAGTCCTGAGAAGGTGAGTGTAGTTACTCAGTCTGATATTACAGTCTCTGTACACTCTAGTCCTGAGAAGGTGAGTGTAGTTACTCAGTCTGTTATTACAGTCTCTGTACACTCTAGTCCTGAGAAGGTGAGTGCAGTTACTCAGTCTGATATTACAGTCTCTGTACACTCTAGTCCTGAGAAGGTGAGTGTAGTTACTCAGTCTGATATTACAGTCTCTGTACACTCTAGTCCTGAGAAGGTGAGTGCAGTTACTCAGTCTGATATCACAGTCTCTGTACACTCTAGTCCTGAGAAGGTGAGTGTAGTTACTCAGTCTGATATTACAGTCTCTGTACACTCTAGTCCTGAGAAGGTGAGTGTAGTTACTCAGTCTGATATCACAGTCTCTGTACACTCTAGTCCTGAGAAGGTGAGTGTAGTTACTCAGTCTGATATCACAGTCTCTGTACACTCTAGTCCTGAGAAGGTGAGTGTAGTTACTCAGTCTGATATCACAGTCTCTGTACACTCTAGTCCTGAGAAGGTGAGTGTAGCTTTCAGACCGTATCGCTTCAGGTCCAATAATTTGCCTCCAATAGCAAGTATCGTTCACTTTAATTACCATATCGGCAACTATCAGTATTGGGTGAATTAATTGAGGTGGTCAAATGACTTGGCATTAGAAGAAATTCCCATAATTTATCACTGAAGTTCAATGTAATGTCACGCACTCCATAAATAATAAAACAGTCAATCAATTGAAATACAGATATATAAACAATCATACAAATTAAAATGGCATAATGAAATAAATTGGGATTGTAATTAATTACAGGTACATTAATTATTTTCTATAAAGTTGTATATAGTTATAACAAAGGTAATACATATATGAATTATTGGGTATAATATATATAATACAAAATCTATAGTAGATACTAACTATACTAATATTAGGAACTATAGGTATAAAAAATAATTACAATACTTCTAATAAATGTCAAGTAGTTTACATATTTATTTCTATTTCTATCGCACGAACATTACACATACCAAATAATGAGTGATACAAATTATGAAGAACTCATTAACAATATTAAAATAATTTAGTACATAAATTAAAAATGAAATAAAAGATAGCCAAAAAAATTATTTCCATTTTTAAAAGAAAAGAAAAAAAAGCAGTACGTGTAACTTATATTTAGTATTCAAAGTAATCGGTGTCCAGCATCTTCTTTCTGCCAACGTGTCTCCAGCTGTTCAATCGCCTCGAGATAAAACTAGTGGGTTTGGACGCAAAACGAGCATTATGTACTAGGGAGCGTCTTTTGACGTGCGACAATTATACCATGACACTAAAATAGCATGTAACTCTATGGTGTGTGGACACACGTTAAAAGTAAAAAGGCATACAGTTCTTGACGCAAGAAAAAGACGCTCGTGTGCGGAGTCAGTCCTTTGACCGTTTTCTCGCCAATGTACAGCATCCTAATTCAATCGAGTGCTTTATAGATTCTGAACAGAGCTCCTAAGCGTCCCAGACATTACTTTGTCACCTCATGATGATGTCCCTCATTACGTATGTACCCCCAATGCACCCAAGCTATCTTATTCTTTGTATGGTGGACAGGTCGTCAGGCGGGTTCATTATAAGCTGCTGACAACAGGCAAATGGTCACTGGAGACCTATACATCATACACGCAGATGGAGCCAGTACTGGTGAATCGCAAAGGTCTATTTTCCTCCGTGACATGCCAGGCTGCATATCACGCGTGTCCCACCATACAAAAACATGAGTGGGACACTTTGTGCTACCAAGATCTTTGTGGTATATCCTTCACCAGTGAAGCAGACTTGTTCCAAACCCTCACACTTCTTTGCGTCAAAATCCCCCGCGTTTTACCGTAAGAGGATTGAACAACTGGAGACACACAAACCGTTTTCTTTTTAAGTTTAAAACGGACACAACTTTTTTGGTTTAAGGCAAAGTGAAAAGGTGTCATTTAAGACTTTTAACAAGTAGTGATATGGATATAAAATAATGCCTTCCTACCTTCACTGTGCACTCCGTTGCCTTCACACGATGACTTTTCTGCCTTCTTCTTCAGGTGAGGGAAAGTTGGTGAGAGGATGTAACGGAGAGATGCTGCCAAGCAGGCTTGTACCAGCAGTTACTTTAGAGAATTTAACAGCAGTTACTTTGATGAATTTAACTGTAATTACTTTAGTGAACTTAACTGAAGTTACTTTAGTTGAACTGTAGTTACTTTGGTGAATTTACCTGCATTCACTATAGTTACACTGCAATCACTTTAGTGAATAGGAAACTCAAGTAGAGAGTGTAGGAGTAAATTCACAGTTACTCAGGAAAATTTAATAGAGGTAAAGAGAAGTTCAGATACCGCACTTAAATATAATTGAGAAATTTAAATACAGTTTCTGAAACAAATGAGCAAATTAGAAATATCTTTTCAATGGAGATCTCGAAGAAAGATTAGAAGTTAATTAAAACTTTTGGAGCTAGTAAAGATAACGGACTAGAAATGAAGCTAGTAAAGATAACGAACCAGAAATGAAGCTGGTAAAGATAACGGACCAGAAATGAAGCTAGTAAAGATAACGGACCAGAAATGAAGCTAGTAAAGATAACGGACTAGAAATGAAGCTAGTAAAGATAACGGACCAGAAATGAAGCTAGTAAAGATAACGGACTAGAAATGAAGCTAGTAAAGATAACGGACCAGAAATGAAGCTAGTAAAGATAACGGACCAGAAATGAAGCTAGTAAAGATAACGGACCAGAAATGAAGCTAGTAAAGATAACGGACCAGAAATGAAGCAAGTAAAGATAACGGACCAGAAATGAAGCAAGTAAAGATAACGGACCAGAAATGAAGCTGGTAAAGATAACGAACCAGAAATGAAGCTAGTAAAGATAACGGACCAGAAATGAAGCTAGTAAAGATAACGGACCAGAAATGAAGCAAGTAAAGATAACGGACCAGAAATGAAGCTAGTAAAGATAACGGACCAGAAATGAAGCTAGTAAAGATAACGGACCAGAAATGAAGCAAGTAAAGATAACGGACCAGAAATGAAGCTAGTAAAGATAACGGACCAGAAATGAAGCTAGTAAAGATAACGGACCAGAAATGAAGCTAGTAAAGATAACGGACCAGAAATGAAGCTAGTAAAGATAACGGACCAGAAATGAAGCTAGTAAAGATAACGGACCAGAAATGAAGCTAGTAAAGATAACGGACCAGAAATGAAGCTAGTAAAGATAACGGACCAGAAATGAAGCAAGTAAAGATAACGGACCAGAAATGAAGCTAGTAAAGATAACGGACCAGAAATGAAGCTAGTAAAGATAACGGACCAGAAATGAAGCAAGTAAAGATAACGGACCAGAAATGAAGCTAGTAAAGATAACGGACCAGAAATGAAGCTAGTAAAGATAACGGACCAGAAATGAAGCTAGTAAAGATAACGGACCAGAAATGAAGCTGGTAAAGATAACGGACCAGAAATGAAGCTAGTAAAGATAACGGACCAGAAATGAAGCTGGTAAAGATAACGGACCAGAAATGAAGCTAGTAAAGATAACGGACCAGAAATGAAGCTAGTAAAGATAACGGACCAGAAATGAAGCTAGTAAAGATAACGAACCAGAAATGAAGCTAGTTAAGATAACGGACCAGAAATGAAGCTAGTAAAGATAACGGACCCTGGTCTGTGATCTTTACTTGCTCATAAGTTTTATATCAATAATAAAGTAGGTCATTTTAATTGCAGTTTTTTAAGACTTTAGAAAATATATCAAATAATATTTGAAAAGATAGCTACTACTATTTAAATTATGACATTAAACTTTAATCAATGTAATCCTACTATGTTAATAAAATTAGAATAGGCTCGAGGCCTATTCTTTTACTGCCAAGATACTGCGCTGACTTTAATTGTGTATAAATATTTGGAAGTTCTCATCAAGTTTAAAAATTGACAAACTTTAAATAGATTAATTAAATTTATAATAAAAAAATATTGGGAGAGTTACAGTGCCTCATTGTTACAGACATGTAGTAACTGCAGTTCCTCATTGTTACAGAAATGTAGTAACTGCAGTGCCTCATTGTTACAGACATGTAGTAACTGCAGTGCCTCATTGTTACAGACATGTAGTAACTGCAGTACCTCATTGTTACAGACATGTAGTAACTGCAGTGCCTCATTGTTACAGACATGTAGTAACTGCAGTACCTCATTGTTACAGACATGTAGTAACTGCAGTACCTCATTGTTACAGACATGTAGTAACTGCAGTTCCTCATTGTTACAGACATGTAGTAACTGCAGTACCTCATTGTTACAGACATGTAGTAACTGCAGTACCTCATTGTTACAGACATGTAGTAACTGCAGTACCTCATTGTTACAGACATGTAGTAACTGCAGTACCTCATTGTTACAGACATATAGTAACTGCAGTACCTCATTGTTACAGACATGTAGTAACTGCTGTGCCTCATTGTTACAGACATGTAGTAACTGCAGTACCTCATTGTTACAGACATGTAGTAACTGCAGTACCTCATTGTTACAGACATATAGTAACTGCAGTACCTCATTGTTACAGACATGTAGTAACTGCAGTACCTCATTGTTACAGACATGTAGTAACTGCAGTACCTCATTGTTACAGACATGTAGTAACTGCAGTACCTCATTGTTACAGACATGTAGTAACTGCAGTACCTCATTGTTACAGACATGTAGTAACTGCAGTGCCTCATTGTTACAGACATGTAGTAACTGCAGTACCTCATTGTTACAGACATGTAGTAACTGCAGTTCCTCATTGTTACAGACATGTAGTAACTGCAGTACCTCATTGTTACAGACATGTAGTAACTGCAGTACCTCATTGTTACAGACATGTAGTAACTGCAGTACCTCATTGTTACAGACATGTAGTAACTGCAGTGCCTCATTGTTACAGACATGTAGTAACTGCAGTACCTCATTGTTACAGACATGTAGTAACTGCAGTACCTCATTGTTACAGACATGTAGTAACTGCAGTACCTCATTGTTACAGACATGTAGTAACTGCAGTACCTCATTGTTACAGACATGTAGTAACTGCAGTGCCTCATTGTTACAGACATGTAGTAACTGCAGTGCCTCATTGTTACAGACATGTAGTAACTGCAGTACCTCATTGTTACAGACATGTAGTAACTGCAGTGCCTCATTGTTACAGACATGTAGTAACTGCAGTGCCTCATTGTTACAGACATGTAGTAACTGCAGTACCTCATTGTTACAGACATGTAGTAACTGCAGTACCTCATTGTTACAGACATGTAGTAACTGCAGTACCTCATTGTTACAGACATGTAGTAACTGCAGTACCTCATTGTTACAGACATATAGTAACTGCAGTACCTCATTGTTACAGACATGTAGTAACTGCAGTACCTCATTGTTACAGACATGTAGTAACTGCAGTACCTCATTGTTACAGACATGTAGTAACTGCAGTACCTCATTGTTACAGACATGTAGTAACTGCAGTACCTCATTGTTACAGACATGTAGTAACTGCAGTGCCTCATTGTTACAGACATGTAGTAACTGCAGTTCATGTCACAGTGGCTAAATGCATTTAAAATATTCACTGCAGATAAAATTTCACGTCTTTCAAATAAAAGAAATACAAAGAAATACTAGAGTAAAATAATATGAAACAATATAGTAATAAATTTGAGAATATTGTGAAATATTTAGTTAAATTATAACATATAATATTTAATAATAATAATAAAATCATAGGATCCAAGTGCTGTATATTGTAGCATAATTGAATTGTTTATTTATTATTTAATTTATAGTAAATAGGAAGTGTTTGTTTTATTTATCAGCATTTCAATTTTATTGATTAATTTAAAATGAGTGGGGAAAAGATTATAGCAGAATAACAGAAAATTGACTACCCAATTAATTAAGATTGATACTATTGAAGGGTAAGTTCTAATCATCGGTCAGTTCCACATTTTCGGACACGTAAAAAAATATAAATTAAACTTGAATAATAATTTATAAAAATATTTAAATTCTCTTACGTGGCTTTATATATTTATATCATTAATTAGGCTAATTACCTGTTAAATCACTAAATAGAAGGTGATATGTTAATTTAAAAGTAGTGTACTGTGAATTAAAAGAGACGTATCGTTACGCCAAACGCTAATTAGTAACACCTGTCAAAACTAAATCAAATATTGCTATGATGTAGTGCCTAGAAATGACGTAGACCCTTTAATGTCACCATAAATAGGGAGAGATGACAGTGAACTAATTAGGAGAAAAAGATTTGCTTAATCATTTGAACACTCGAATTTATTAACAGTAATTTAATTAATTGACGCCACCTATAAAATCTAGGTGGTATGCGTTGACGTAATTTAAATTAGTAATTTAACGTCTTTAACGACCAAAGACCTTATCACTGACGTCAAAAGGAAATTAAATACAAGGGACTTGAAGAAGCAGTCAGAAAGGAAAGTGGCTCATGAACGAAGTCACCTACCACCAGTCAGTGACAATGTTCATGGAAGCAGAAAAGCTACTCTGAACAAAATCACTTGGTGACGCAATTAATCCTTGATTTATCCTCAGATAATAAGCATTAATAATAACGGTTATATTTACTATAATTACTTGAAATGTAATACCGTGTACATTTAAAAGATATATTGTCGCTTCATATGATTGCTATTGTCTTACCTATGTAATATACAGAGTCAAGGCTATACGGTACTCCATCAGTAACAAATGTGAAGAATAAATAAAGAAATACTCTCATGTACCTACCTATAAGATTGTTTACACTCTTGGGATTTGATACGGGTTTAAAATGATTTAAAATAAATAGAATTAGTCACGGTGAATAAGAGTAATTAAAGAATTAATAAATCAACGTGATAATTATATTAAAAACATATTTGTGAAGGTTGAACATATTAAGATTATTATTTAATTGGGATTGTTTTATGTTATTATTGAACTAATTCGTTACTCACTTAATTAAAGCAATGTTGTAATTGTAGGGTAAGTTACGAATTATTGGACAGTTAAACATATTCGATCGTATAACAAAAAGTATAGAATATAAGTTAAATGATAATTATGGGAATGTAGAACTGTCCGATAACTCGGAACTAACCCTACCAACGACAACATATTAATACTGCAAGATAATATACAACTAATTAATTTAAAAAAATTAAAAAATTCTGAGTGTATTTTTAAGTTAATTAATTTTTTTATTTTTAACAAATATAATTTTAAGTAAAGTTAGTACTATAAACAATAATCGTACTATCGTTTCTATATTTTACCCTATAATTCATTGAGGCGCGAACGTCATGTACGCAATTTAGCGTGACGCAATACTAGCCACTGCGCAACTGTACTGCGCAAACATATACTTACGTGACGCTCGTGACAGTAAATAAAAATAAAACGATATATATAAAGAAAAAATACAAATTTATAATTCCATTTACTTAAAGTAAATATATTTTTTCGCAGAGGATATTTAGGAATAAATATTTATTCTGAATAATAAATACACCTGGTGATGTTAATATTGATTGATGTACAGTATAAATGTGTATACTGTATACATTTGCATACAGTATACACCAATATACCTACATTATACACCGATATACCTACAGTATACATTAGTATACACCGATACACAGTGTATACATTTAGCCAAATATTGATCAGGTGCCCTTGAGCAGAGAACAGCTGATTCAATGAAGTGGTTTATGTAGGTATTTTCCGCCTTTTATACATTTTAATACACATTATCTTGATAGTACTAAAACTATTTAGTCTCAATTTGATTAGAAAACAATTATAGCTAATTTAATTAACAATTATAGTTAATTTAATTAATTTGAGTTCATAGTTATTGACCGGTTCCCCATTTTCGATAATATCTAAAATTCAAGAAATATAATTAAGATAACAAGGTAAAATGTTAAACTATATATTCTTTTCAGATATGGTCGAAAATGTGGAACTGATCGATAATTCGTAAGCTACCCTCTAGCTAGCGCCTAGCACCACACCTAAAATGTTAACCAAGTTGTTTACAAAGGTATTATCGAATGTAAACAGTGAACATACCTACCTATACTTTTTATTTCTACACCCATAATAATATTTTTTATTATTTATAAAATGCTTGCCAATAAACTTTGGCAGGGCTCCTGCAATTAATATATTATTATTATATTTCTAACTGATAATATGATAAAACATAATTACATTTATGCCGTTAGGTAAATAGGTACCTATACATTTAAAAATAAATATTTACCTAATAGAAAACAAATTGAAGTCAAATTATAATTTATTGAATATGTTGGTAGGTACTATGATTTGTTAGGTATTATTCAATGACTAAATTAAATAATGGTAGTTAGGTAGATATATTTTAATTCATTATATGATGAATATCTATATTAAATAATTATTCCTCAGAAACACAGTGACAGTAACATAGAAATACTTTTTTTTCACAGAGAGACAATCAAAGCCTAACAAAATGGGTTCACCAAGTTTAAATAAGAGTTTATTTTAATCTTCAAGCAAAATTTGCAATCTTTGACATTTCTGAAACACTGCAAAAACAGTTAAATAAGGAGTTATAAAATATGAACCACTGCCTAGAACGTTTTATTTCTAATGATTCACACCGGTTAGTCATACGGATAGTGTCACAATGGTGAAATAAGAGAGTCATTGGAATAGCGAGAGCGAATCCTCCTCACAACCTCACTTGGTCGCATCTGATCTAAGACTGTTTGTTTTGATCTTCAATAGATGCGCATGCACCAGAAACTAGCGGTGAAATTAACTACAGATACTTGGAAGTAATAAAAGAACACTTAACTAAAACATCTTCCAAGGTCTGACATCAGAGGCAATACCGTCTCAGTAAAATAGCTAAAGATGCAGATAGTTTCAGACAGTTTGGGGATGGGAGGCATTCACCACCTGGTATAATTATATAATATACGCACAAAGAAAATGTTTTACCGTATGAGGGAGGCAACGTGATAAATATAGATCAACAAAATGCGTACTTGGTAATGCCCCTTTACACACGATCAAACACATTGATAAACACGCCATCAAACATATTGACAAACAGTTTATTGGATAAAAAGAAACTTTTGACTAATTCTCGATTTCAGATTTTTGACAACAGCAAAAATCGAACGGTTTTTAACCAGTTTGACGATCCGTTCGATTGTACGTTCCTGATACCCTTTGCAAGCGTTTTATATTTCAAAGTGCATTTTGCTACAACAGTACACAGTGCATGCTGTTATAATTGAACACAGTGCATGTTGCTACAATTTTACAAATGCATACTCTGCAACAGTACCTACCCATTCTCTTCCGCATGCATCTGCTACCCTATACATGGTAATAATTAAAATAGCGCTTTGATGATTTGTATTCACATCGCACAGAATTATAGATAGATTAATATCCATTTTAACTGTATAGAAGTATTTAAAATGCCTGTAGTAATGTATTTTAATGATATAATAAGTAGTATATCTTCCTCTCTAACCGCATAGCAACTATGTAATAAACTTATAGTTTATAAGTAATACTATTCTTGGTTATGGTGAAAATAAATATAATTTTCAACAATTTTTATGAATTGAAGACTAAGAGAAAAATAAAATAATAATTTTATTTTTGTATCGAGTTTCGATAATAAGTGCAGTAACATGATTTGTATTTTAATAAATTGATCTTTTTGTATTATGTTCAATAATTCAATTTAAACTATATTTAAAGTAAACTAATTTTAATTTGGTCATCAGAGAAAAGAGTCACTACATGAAGCAAATTTCACAAATAATATTTTTTTAATTTCCTATCATTTTCAAATTTTACAAATTTCTCACAAAGCATTACAATTAGTAAAGTTTCATTTTTGGAGATCAGTAAACAGTTAAATGAAATCATAATGGATAGTAGGTACACTTTTCTTTGACTGCACATGCATAGTATTATGACTACCTTTCATTAATAAGATCTATTTAACGTCATTGCCAATATTTATTATAGAGATTCTACATATTTTCGAAGAATTATATAACCGTAGAATTAACTGTCTAATATACTAATAATTTTAATATTTTGAGTGCTGAATCTAAAAATGAAATTCATTCTACTCAACCAGGTCAAATATTTACGCTATGGAAACGTGGACCTATAATTGGGCCCCACGACAATTGAGCCCACGGCAATAAGGCCCCAAGACAATTATATTATTTGCCCATTTTTTCAGAATTTACTGTATTAACTTAATTAAAGACCTTGCTACTGTAATAATTAGGGTTGTGACAATATGCGTTTTGTATAAAAATATAGTCTTGAGCATATTTAAAATAAAGAATATTCCTTACATGAAAAAAATATTCTCGTTATTGAAAATATATATTTTTTAATAGAACATATTCTTTCATGAATAAATACTATTATTCTTTTAAACTATTATCAATAGTTTAAAATATAAATATCTATTATCATGACCTGAGATAGGTCATGTAAGCAACAAATTTCCTAGTTACAGTACCTCTATGGGTCTATATAGTGAACTTCTGTAAAGTAAATGAGTAAGGATCTAGCCAATAGAAAATAAGAATGTAGGTATTTTAGACATGCCGGAATTATTGGAACCTATAAATTAAATTAAAGTTAATGAGAATTTTTGAAGCCTGTTCAGTGTTCAATATTGCAGAGTTTTATGAATTATTATTACAAAATATATTCTCATAAGGTTTTAGAGTTTCTATTTTTTTTAGTTAGCGGAGTGTTTTCATAGCAACTATTCACTCCACCAAATTTTGTATGGCGGGGCAAATACTTGCGCACTATAGAATATTATTCTTAATTCAAAATCTCATATCATTATGTGGCATGGCCTACATTTAATTTTACGCTTCTTATTGCTAGAATATGATTATACGGACAAAGTATAGATATTATTTGATGTTTTCTAATGTCCTCCCTAAAGGACGTTGGTCGTTAAAGGGTTAAATCAATGACAGTTTTTTAATGCCTAATAATACCTAATGTGAATTTATTCAGTTTTAACTGAAAACATACACATTCCCCATACATTTAAAAAGCAGGTCGAAATTTTGAATCAGGGTGAATAGAAAGTTCTTGGACTTTTTTGAAATTCATAATGAAACATATTAAACGTCACCGCAGCGCAAGACCGAAAATATTTGTTTTTAATTTTAGAATAAGTCATCAAAATTGATGATCAAAAGAAAACGGGAAGGAATGAGGAAAATCTTGGTCTGTTACTTTATTAGGAATGTTAGAAGGATTATAAAACTGTCTTGGTTTTACCATATAAACAATTAGGCCTCTATTCATTCAAAATTTACGGGAAAAATTAAAAAACCCTCCATTTTCTCAAAAAGTAATACCAAAATTGAAGAAGTCACAAAAAATAAAATGTGTTTATTTTCCAAAGTTACATAAGCATTGGAAATTTTAGAACATTTGTTCCACAAATAAAAATATGATGCTTGAGTCTATCCCCTTTATTCTATACAAAATGCGCACCTAAAAATCGACTTTTCGGAGGAAGCAATCCGAAATGCAATTGAAATCTCGGATTTACTAAGTTGTTCGAAAGTTCTTTTATACTTTTAATTCCAGAAATGTGATGCAATCATCTACAACAGATTAATTGGAATATTTCTCTTTCTCTTCGTGCAGCAAGGAGAATGATCGCATTGTTAGCTTCGGTCGGGGCATCTCCGAGTTAGCTACGGAAGGTGACTACAAAGAAACATCAGGTATCTGTGATGATGATTCGAAATGTGGTATCGAATGGAGAAAAGATGCTGCTGGCGTGGTTCCCACATGGCATCAGGCTAATTTTGCACTAGATGCTCTGCTCACGAGATTCCTACTCTGGGTGATAATAAGTAGAAATACAAACTATGCTTTCCGAAATTTTCCACTCACAGGCACCGCAAAACTAATCTGGATTAGTTGGTGTAAACATGAGTTTTGCCCACTAAATTCTGGCCTTTGCAGTCGCCAAACGGTCAAACCTGAGTTCCTCAACTACAGCATCTGGTCTCATATTAAGAATCAGTGAGACTCGGCAAGCTGTTACCTCACTCAAGAGTAATATAATGGGATCTACACTTCTTCTATTCAATGTTCTGTGGTCGAGACACTTTGGCTCATCAGAATCATGTGAAACAGAACTCTAGGGACTAACCCGCTCTAGCCTTCCAGGCGACCTAAGCAGCACTTGGTTAAATCTACATGTGTGATTTAAGATGAATATTAAGGCTTCCGAAAACACAGTGAAAAGTTCAACTTGGTCTGTTTTAGATGGCTAAAATCTTTGAATCTGACAGAATAGTGCAGGAGTTCACTTCTCTGGTGGAAAAAATGATGACATGTGGAAGGTTTCACTCTTCCATTTTCCAGGCAGACATATTGGTGATCACTCTGGCAGCAGAGAGACAGACCAGCATCATCTCCATGGAATACCTGATGCTGAGAGAACTATCATATAATTTGACTGCTAAGCAGCCATACAAACCGGGGTTAGTTTGAAGACGAGGATCCTCACGGTAAATCAGAGAGTGAACGCTCTGAACTGACTGACCGTTTATTTTAGAACTAAAGTCACAAACTTAGAGCAAATGAAGACTCTGATTCTATCCAACTGTGGTTTGACAAGGAACGTCCTCACTTTGGATGTTTTCAAAGGTGAGGAATAAGAAAAACAAACAATATCATCACAATTTGGTTCAGTATGTATTTTATTATTTGCTTTTAAAGTTTTTAATACTCTGTATGTAACAATTGAGCGAATCACTAACCTGACTCTGGAAAAGAAGATTGTACACTCTTTGTTTTGATTTCCAGTTTGAATTTTATAAACAAACAATGCGTTTTCGACCTTCGTTTAATATACTAATTGTTTCTGGAAGTATATATACGCGTCTATAATAGGTATATCCAATTTTATAGGTTGATACAAATATTAAATGGATTTATTATACCTAATACATAGTTGACAATCAGACTGAAAATTAGCCAGTCGAAAATAAAATAGGTATTGTAGAGCTTTGATTATAAAAATCTTTAAAAGCATATAAAATTAGAAATATGATATCAAATTTCATGGCGTTTGCAGAAATATGATTAGAAACAATAGCCTCATTGATGAAAGCAGTAAAAAAAATTGCTTGGAAGGGACCTTTGTAAGGCTCACGTTGGAACAATTGTCAACGAAACTCCTAATTTCTTAAAGGTCCCCTCTCCCAACTCTAATTTTTGGAGACGAAATGGAGTCATCCGATTGGAGATTAAATGGAGTCATCAGATTAGAAACTAAATGGAGTCATCAGATTGGAGACGAAATGGAGGAATCAGATTGGAGACTAAGCGGATTAATCACATTGGAGATTAAATGGAGTCATCACATTGGAGATTAAATGGAGTCATCAGATTGGAGACGAAATGGAGTCATCAGATTAGAGACTAAGCGGAGTAATTACATTGGAGATTAAATGGAGTCTTCACATTGGAGATTAAATGGAGTCATCAGATTGCAGACTAAATGGAGTCATCAGATTGGTGTCCGGAAAACTGCCAGGCGGAAAACTGCCAGTCACTTACTGAATTTAATGACTTTAGTCAGTAATCACATTTTGATTTATAAAAAAAAACGACGTTCGCTCTTACTTAAAAGGAATTAAGGGAACATTCATTTTTACTTAAATTTTACAAAAATATAGTTTTTTTCATTAGAAAAATACATGAAATAGATTATTATATAAATATTACACTGAAAAATCAAATACATGATAAAAAAAATAAAACCTTTCTTTGAAAATACTAAGAAACAAAGAAATGATTGTATTAGGGACAAGGAAAATTTCTTCGTTTACACAACTCATCTCTACATTATCATTTCATAACGGGTTTAGTGTCTAACCATTTCATTTTTGTTTATAATTTGATAATTGAACAAGCCTTCAAGCTTAATATTATCGATGTTTGTGAAATATTTAGAATTTGCAACACAACATCTATGATTATCAAACTGATACTACCTACCTTCTCTGACAATTTCACTCGATCGAATTGGATTGCATATAAATTAATAATATACTTTTACATATAAATGAAAATTGTAAAAATGAAAGTATTAATGATATGGAGAATGAAATTGTAAATGTATTAAATATTGAACATACATATAAGTGATGTAACATATACACTTAATTTATAATATACAAGATATAAATCATAAATCTTATAAACATATAAAATCTTATATAGATATATAAATATCTACATGTTTTTAAAATGTACATGACTAAACAAATAAGTTAAAAATGGTAATTATAATTTCTTTGTGTGTACTGAATTTGTTTTACTGTGTTAAAAAAAGTAGCTTTATTGAAATACTATTTTCCATTGAATAATAAGTAATACAATATCTATATACTTTAGTTATAACTGTAAAAAATGAATGTCACCTTAATCACTTGACGAATGGCTAACGCTGTTTTTTATGAATTAAAATGTTTTTAAAATGTGTTTACATAAAATTTTTTACATAAAAATACATAAATTGCCAATAAGTGACTGGCAGTTTTCCGCTTCGGCAGTTTTCCGCCTGGCAGTTTTCCGTGTACCATCAGATTGGAGACTAAATGGAGTCATCAGATTGGAGACTAAATGGAGTCATCAGATTGTAGACTAAATGGAGTTGATTGTCTTATCTTTTTTATGTTCTGCATATATGCATGTATTCTGTTTTTTTTTTTTTTTTGCTTTATGGTTGAGATTTTTTAAGATTAAGTGCACCTATTATTTTATTGTTTTTTTTGATATGATTTTAACGCCCAATAATAATGTGTAAGAGTTATCTGGAAGGGCTCAGAGATGGGATTATAATATGATTAAAAATTATATTTCACCTGCTTTTCCTATTGTTTCACCTTCTTGCTTTTAGGAAATACCTACTGCATTTTTTTTTACTGTACTCAATCTACTTTCTGAATGAAGTTATTATGTTGGAGCTACAATATTATCTCCCATGTCGTGGTCTCTCTCCAGTAGTTATGTAACGGAATAAAAAATTGATTAGATAATGTTAGGATTACACTTTTATCAACAGGGGAGTGATAAATAAACATTTGAAGGTTCTCATAAAGCCATTATATTTGTACTTACCTTACCCTAAACAATTACTTGGTATTAATTATTTATGCTACTAGTATTCTAATTATTATTTGTCGTATTAATATTTTAATTTCGATCAGTATTTTAATTGATTTGAAACAATATATTCATGAATTCATACACTAGTACTTTATACTTATAAATACTAAAGATAGAAAATACATTTTAACTTTGTGGTATTCAAGTCCCTGTGAAACTCTAATCGGCTTTGTACCTACCTGTTTTATTCCTTTGCATGCTCCATATGCATGTACAAATAAATGTGAGAATGCGTATGTTAGAATTATTAATCAATATGATCAGCTTTGAGGATTGTTGCAATACTTCTCAGTGAATTTACCTATTTAGTGTTTATTTGTACTATCTAAATAATAATAATAAAGTGAAAATATGATTATATAAGTATTAAATATGCATAATACTGAATATAAATTGAACAAATTTAATGAATCATTTATTATATCGTTTGTGATTGACTCAAATGATTTCAATAGAGTACTTTTGTTGTTATGGAAACTTGGAAATATTCATAAATAAAGATCCAATCCCTTTTATAAGGGATCTGGTAGTATAAACGGTAGGGAAAAGCAACTCACAATTAGCAAGTATTCTGTCGTCTATAAAATTCCCCATGAAAACAAAGATGTCGTCCTTTTAGGGAATTCACTGTAGGATTTTGTTAGTTATTTTTACTTTAATGGTGTAAATTAGGAGAAGAACTTGTACGGTAAGTAACATATTATAGAAATAAGTTAACGAAATTGCTCCTGTAATATTTTTATTACAATCCATTAATATTTTAATACCACAAATGTCGAAAAAGGGATCCACTCCTATGAGTTGGCACCGTGGCACTTGGACCTGTCAATTGTCATGCGCCTGTGCCGTTATTTTAGCGTTCTGACTAGTATTTGTTATAAATGATTTAGTAGATATATTTTCTTATTATCTTCATCCAAATATATTTTTTTCCATATTAATATTGTATTTACAAGAATTTTTTAATCTCCTTCGCCAATCTGCACCTTTAAAGTTTAAACCAAATTTTGAAGCCTAGGGAATAAGGGTCCTAGAAGTAGAGTAGAAGAATTTTTATAAATATTGTGACATTTAGACACCTTTTTTTATTTTTTTCTACTAGTCCAGGAGTCCTGGACTCTCTGAGGGCTGAGGCAGTGAGGCCTAGGTCCTAAAAAAAAAATTCCACTGACTTTTTAAAAAAGCTGAAAAAATCCACCAACAATTTAGCTGATCCACTGACATATTTCCCAATTCAGCCACCATGGCCCACCAAAAATAAATGGTAACATAGGAATAATTTATAAATTGCCAAGAACCCACCCCATTTTTCAAAGCATGGCCAAAGTCGCCAGTACATTGGCGACTTTTGAGTGGTGAAATAAGTTGGAAAACATGTAAATAACAAGTAAATTACTCATAGAATAGTCTCAAGAGATACACATGCATCAGGCATGAAGCATAAGGATGTTACCAAGTATTAAATCTTCACTAGGAAGTCAAATTTCTGCCTGTGTCCATTTTCTACCTAAACTGGCAACTTTTCAGCCACACTTGGAAAAATGGAACCCACCGAGGCACCAACTTTGGCACTTTCCTTGAAACTCTAGATTATTATTTTCAAATGGAAAAATTTAAAATTCCACAAAATGAAATTTACCCAGACTGCAGGAACTGATAATTGTTCTCCATCCAGACTGGAAAACATAAATTTTAACAGAGTTACTCCTAACTTCATGCATTCCCATTAGCCAGACTGTATTTCGTGGTAAATTCCACCGACTTGTCTGTGGTATTTTTTCCCTTTTAAAATAATATTCTGGCAAGGTCGGTGGATTTTTAGCTATTTATTTCTATGTTACCATTAATTTTCGGTGGAAAAATAAGCAAAATGTTGGTGGATCAGCCAAATTACTGGAAATTTATGGTGGATTTTATTCAGCTTTTTGAAAAAGTCAGTGGAATTTTGTGCACCATTAGTGATGCTTATTAACACAACAAGCCCAAATGTGAAGTATTAATGACTTATTTTACATTAGTTTTCACTGCGGAGGGGAGTTGAAATTTATAAAATAATTTAGTAAATTTACTGATTTCTGAATTTTTTAGGGTTAAAATGAGTAATTTTAGTTCATTCTAAATTCCTAACAGAGTTACTAGTCAATCTGAAATGAGTTATTATTCCACTCTGGTTCTCCATGAAATCCTTCATTTTGGTTTCTGTGCTCACTTAAATAGTAAATACCCAGTCTGCAGAGTATGGGACATTTTTAACATTTCCTGTGCAAACAATCTTCAATTTCCTATGTTTCCATCTATTTTACTGACAACAGAGAGCAAGATAGAAGATTTCTTGGAGAACACTTTACCAGTTCCTGCAGTCTGAGTAAATACATGTAAATATAGGAGGAAATTAAGGATTGTTCACACAAAAAATAGAAAATGTTCAAAATATCCCATGTTATGATGTTCTGACATTTGCAGACTGGAAATTTACCATTAAATAGAGACCATGTATAAGAGTATGTCAGTTAAAGCCAATTAATTGGCTTAATATTTGAAATGGTCAAATCTCAGATATGTCTAATTGGCTTTAAATTTTGATTAATTCCTATGTTCCCATGTTAATTTTGGCTTGAAATCTTCAAAAAATAAGCCAAATTGGCTTACAATTTTCCAGCCTCTGAAACATGGAATAGAGACTGGCTAGGATTGAGTGATATGATAGGTACTTTACTTTACTCAGTACTTGGTAGATGAAACTGTGAAAGTTGAAACTGTTGAAATTTGAAAGTATTCTCTGCTTATGATTATCTAAATTCCATGTTACTCTCCAGAGAAATAAGGAATAAGGTAATATTAAATAATCATATATAGCCTAATAATTACTAAGTGATCTCCAGAAAATTAATGTAGGTACATATCTATTATCTAATCCATGTTTCAGAGGGTGGAAAATTGTAAGCCAATTTTTGACCCAAAATTTCACTAAAATTCTGAGCCAAGCCAATTAATTTGCCTCATATTTTGAAGATTTCAAGCCAAAATTAACATTGAGAAAATAGGAATTAATTCAAAATTTTAAGCCAATCAGACTTATCTGAGTTTTGACCTTTTGAAATCTAAGCCAATTAATTGGCTTTAACTGACATACTCTGTAACATGGTATGTAATTAGCTATTGGAATTAATTCTGAATTGTTTGAATGTATGCCACTTTGCATTATTTTATCAAAATATTCAATATATCTTAAAATGATTCATATTTTTTTATTTTCTCTTTTATAAAATAAATCACCAGTCTCCTGACTCTGAATATTGGATATTCTATAGTAATTAATAATATAATATTTCATGTATTTTTACTATAAAGTAAAAACAAGAGGGACCAGGACTATCTGATAGTAGATAAGGACTTCAACATATTATGTAATCCGTAAGCTAGAAGATTTCTTGTGATTTTTGGGAACACTTAACTAGTTTACTATGTCTGCGGCTCTGCTGCCTGCACTTGTAGTCTGTCCTGCGACTCAAGTTAAGCTCAAATAATGTGTAGTCTGATTATGATTGCTCAACAAAATACAATACTCATCAGTTATCATAAGATTCATATCTAATTGTTAGTTAATTAACATGAATAACATCATATTACATTTTGTCTTTGAAATCTCAATTTTCAAAATAAAATATACCTAAAAGAAGAATGTTAATGAAAACTCAAACTCTCTATTTTATGCAAAAATCTTCTTCAGGAAACCTAATTTCAACTTACTAAAATAATAATAATTATTTTATAGCAAATTATAAAGTTGAAATTAATATTATCAGAGCCAGTTGTTGTCATTTTAGAAAATATATATTTTCAGATTTTCTGATGTTGTGCAGACTTCACTGTATTGTTCTAAAAGTCCCTCTCCTAGGTGGCTTCAATAATGACAAAATCTGTACCCAAATGAAATAACAAATAAATAGTTAACAATGATCATTTTAAAATAAAAAAAATTCTTTCAGTATGTTACAATGTTTATGCTCGTTCCTGTTCTTCTGTGACGTTCCAGTTACTATATTGACCCATGTGAATGCAAGTCAGTCTGTGACTATTTTGTGCATTGAACTCCTCTGACTTTTAAAAGATCTAGAATGCAATCTGCCAACCTTTTCCACTTATTTGACTAGTAATCCAACTATTTTCCAATTTTTCCTCCTATAACTAATGGTAATATAGAAATAATAGCAAAAAGTCATCAAACATTGCAACGCATCTCTATTTTGGAGAGATGAGCCGGCAATGTCAGCCAAATTTACAATCAAATATATATAAGGAATTCGAAGATGGTTTTCTTAAAATTTGTTAATAATGGATGTTCTTCATTCTACAGTCTGGGCTATGACTATTTCCTGTAAATAAAAATTTCCTATTTGAATAAATACTGATCATTTTTTATTAAAATGATAAAAAATGGATCTGTCATTTGTTTTACTCTTTAAATTCATATTCAAACCTTTTTCTCTTCTGTGTTTTACTCAAATAATGTTTGAGTTATATATTTACAGTTGTTTGTTTTTCAACATATTCATAACCTTTCAACATATTTCAAAATTGAATCTTTAATTCTTTCAAACTTAAAATATGGCTTTAAAATGATAATAGGTTTTGTAGCCAAAAGATTCTCTGATTGAATTTTTAAAACTGGAATATTTTTATGGAAAATGCTCTCACAATCTTGACTCGGAATAAATTTCTCGCGTATATTGATGTGAATTTTCAACATAATTCAAAATTATTTTCCAATATTGTATATTGCTTCAAGATGAAGAGCAATTGTACCCAAAATGATATTGTAAATTCAAAATCTAGTTATTACAATAGATATTCCTATAGATATTGTATTGATTAGCGTACTATGTACTTATTTTTAATTTTGGTTAAATAATGCATTTCCCCAACTCAGACTTGTTCTTTCAAGTGCCCAGTTTGTGGATTGTAGTATATGACAGTTTTACAGGGAGTGGTCTTTACTCCCATTATTTTCTTGTAAAAATGATACTTTTCTACATTAGGAAACCTTGATCAAATCTTAATTGCCGAAAACAGTTACTGTTATGTAAAGGCACATTTTCAATATAAGATTATGATTCGTTTAATTTAATTATATGGTTTGTTAATAGATGAATTTTTGATTCCATCTTTCTTTTTTCAGATATACAGAATGGGGGCAGATCAGTTCCTGCTTACGTGGAATAACCACAAAGCTAACTTTGCTTCAGTTTTCTCGGAACTGAGACTGCAGGTGGGCTGACTAGTTGACTAAATACATTAAAGTGAAGATTATTTACACTTCTAACAATGAAATATCAGCAAGAAACATAAATCACTGTTCTGTTGCTAAATACAGAAATGCCTTCTTCTCTGATGTTAATCTTCCGAATATATTTCCTAACTGATTTGTATTTTGCTTCCCAGGGTCAGCTAGTTGATGTTACGTTGTTGTGTGATGGTGGCAGTTTCCCAGCTCACCGCCTTGTCTTGGCCGCTTGTTCTCCTTACTTTGCGTCCCTCTTCTCCACATTGGACAACCCTCATCCTCTGATATTCCTGAGGGACGTGAAGCAAGCTGAGCTAGAGGCACTTCTAGAGTTCATCTACAAGGGACAGGTGTGTTGAACTTCTGAACGTCATATAAGGAAAATCCCTTATTTATTCAAACAATTACTGTGATTTGTTATTAGACAATAGAATAGCATATATCTAAACTAACATCTTATCTAACCTAACTTGTTCTACAAGCTATAACAATCTAATGTATAAAAGTGAAAGTATTGAGTTATGATTTATTTGATGGTTTCAAATTACAATCACAGTCTACTGGAGTTAAATATATAATCTAATGATGAAGCTTTCTCACTACTAGATTAACACATTTCAAAATGAATCAGAAACTGAAAATGAACCTCTTTCAGTCCTTTAATAGATATGTTTGTCTACATTGTAATTTTTAGCTAACTTATACTATTCAAATTTCCAAAGATAGTTAAGTAGACTTTTCTGTAGGAGTTACTATTCTGTTCTTTGTCTTATTTGAATCCATTGTTATACTAAAGGATTTGAATTTGTGAGAGCTGATTGAAGACTATTTTGTTTACATTTCTAGAGTTAATTACAATCTGTTCTACATTTTAGGAATTTTAGTATACATTCTAACTTCTTTATTAACAAAATAGGTGGAATACAATTAATCTAAGACTATAAATGTTTTTGCATTTGCTCTAATTTCTTCTAATTTTCTACCAATCATTGCTCTTTATATAGCTACTTTACTTAGGTTTAGGCATAGCAAATTCTTTGACTATTAAGCTAATTTTCTGTTACTCTTTCTAGGTGAGTGTTGCAAACAGTGAGTTGGGTGGACTGATAAAGATAGCAGAGTCACTGCGTATCAAGGGACTGGGAGATGTTTCCCAGAGAGACCCCTCCTCCCCTCCCCCACCCCAGCACTTCATGCGACACACCACCTCCCACAGTAGCAACCACATGACATCAAAACACAACAACAACAACAAACGAGCTACCTCCCCCAGTTCTCTGAATGACATTTCGTACACGACCTCCACTCCTCGATCTAAGAAGATATCTCGTCTGGACGGCGTGAACCTGAGTAACAACACCGGTGATAGTGTATCGATGGAAGACTCTGGCATCACGACTTCTCTCAGCACTCCTATTACCCCACAAGCTAACACTGGTGGGTTGTCTCAAGGAATGTACTTACCCGACCTAACTGCCCTCCTCACAGCTGCTAACTCCTATACCCACGGCCTGGCTGCCAATTTTCCAGCCTTTGCTGCCGTTTCAGCCGCAGCAGCTGCCGAATTGACCGCACGCCACAGCAATGTTGGTCAAACTGACCCGGTACTGAAAACACAATTAGATGAGAGTCAAAAGTTACGATTGTGTCTGCAGAAAGGCAAGGAAACTCTCAAAATGAAGACAGAAAAGCAAGAGCTGATTGAGGCGGATGATGAGCCGTCAGTGACCAGTGTAGATATGACAGGAGATTATTCTGACAGCAATGTAAAGTCTGAGGCAGACTGCCAGCAGATCATGCAGCAGCTGTATGGTAACAACCCATCAGTGGCTGATATGAGTTCTTTGATATCAACCTACCAGCAACTACTGTCATCTGCTGTCAAAGAGAACAATGCTGGCAATCTATCTTCTGCTGGCAATTCCTCTGAAGAGGGAACACTTCCAGATTTTTCTGCTGCTGGCAGTGCTGCTCTCAACTCCTCAGTACAGGACATAACTCTGCCAGTCAAGGATGCTAAGGTGCGTAAGAATTAAAATAAATGAATTATTATTCATTTAAGTTACGAATAATCGATCAGTTTCACATTTTCGGTCACCTGAGATAAACGATGTAATGGCTAATAAATAATTTAATTTCATGTTAACAATTAGCTAGCTATATAGTTTTTTTTTCTAGTAGGACCGAAGATGCGAAACCTACCGATAATTCGTAACTCACCATACATGCAATCAGTTTTTACTTCATTTATGAGATTGCTAGTAGGAATAGGCTATTGAAGAACTTTTCTTATCTTATAGTTCAATCAGTGTGTATTTATTAGGTATTTAATGTGTTTAATCAATCATTTATTCATTTCGGATCCTATCCAGGAATTGGAAACAGTTGTGTGTTACATCGTGTTATGTAATTTCCTTTCTCTTTTCATTCTGATAATTAGTGTTGTGACAACATGCTTTTTAAAATCATAGATCCCAAAAATATTAAAGAGCTAGAGAACTAAACACTAATAAACAGTATTGAATTGTTCTATATCAGCGGTATATAGTATTCAATACCTTTTAGTTTTGTCTATTATATTCCTAAGATCTATGATTTAAAAAGCATATCAAAACGCTACTGATAATTTTTACCTATGTAGCTAACTTCTACTGAAATTGCTCAATGATATAAATTGCTCTCTAATTTGTCTCCAAATGGTGCAATATTGGTTCTAGCTACTTCTTCCTCCCCAGTGCATGACGTGTAACCTCTGTGGGGCGACAATAAAGCACACCGCCAACTTCAGGAGACACATGAAACAGCACCTCAACCCTCGGCGCTTTCCATGCCCCTGGTGCAGTGCAGCCTTTGGCAGAAAAGATAATCTCAAGACTCATACCAGGTGAATTGATGTCTCTTACCCTAAAAGGTCGTACACATGTAGGGTTTTTAAGACTTTCCACCAGACTTTTTGCTAAGCTCCTACTTTTTCCACAAGAATATAAGAAAAAACGTTATAAATCGGCCATGATACCTACCAACTGAAATAGATAATAATTAGTAAGTTTTTTCTTATATTCTCGTGGAAAAAGTAGGAGGAGCTTAGCAAAAAGTCTGGTGGATAGACTTAAAAATCGTGCGTGTGTACAGCCCTTTACGCTCAATTTCTAATGTTCTTATATAATTTTTTTCCTATTATTGTACATAGTATTCTCATGCATATGTTTTTCAACTTTTAGTTCAATAATTAGTTCCGGGAGAGGTCATTTTCTACCTACATCTCCCCTCATAACGTAGTGTGCTTCTTGAGATATAATGGCACTGTAAATATTGAATTTATAAGATTAATAATTAGAAATAGTGTACGAATGGGAACTAACTTTATAGCTACTTGAGGATTAAAGATGACCTGTAAAGCTTAGGCCTGGATAGATACTTGAGGAATTTCTTTGCAAACTATTAGAAACATAATCAATCACTCGCTCGCTCAACTCTGTTACTATTTTGTTTCCACTTCAGAAAGCACCATCCTACCGAGATGGGTGCGCAGGAGAGTGTGGCAGTGACCAACCCTCTCTCCACCTCCACCAACACCGACACTGTCAGCACTGCCACCACCTTCCACACCGCAGCCCCCTCCACCAACGGCAAAGAGGAGGATGGTGGCAATGAGGAGAATGGTGATGCGAGTGGTGGTGATGAGCCGAAGATTAAGAGTGAAGTGGCTGATGGTGAGCAGTCGCTGGTGATTGATGAGATAGATGAGGAAATGGAGGAAGATGAAGAGGAAGTTTAAATAGCAGTGGTGATAATTCTATTTATTTGTTGTTGATTGTTTTTTTTCTTTGTTACTGAAGGTAAATGCCCCGTTTTTGTAGTGTATCTTGTTTTTATTGTTGATTATGCCTCTGTGAAAACCAGTCAAAAGAAGGTTGCTATTATGTTGACTGTGTTTGTTATGATTATGTGATTTTATATTAGTATATAATTCTATATTGGTGCAGCTAAGCTACAGCAGAGGATATTATTTCTTGTCAGTTGCTCTCTATTCGTTGTCTTTTTTTTTAATTTTTAGTCGTAAGAGTGTGTGATGTACAATCATTTGAGTGTAATCACCTTTTCTACTAACTATAGTCCAGTAAGTGCAAAGAGTGGCCTTAAAACTATATGCCTTGTAATGTAAAACTACCTAGTCAACAGTACGATACGTTACTGAATAGTCAAACTCATGGTCAGTTATATCCAAAGTTCTATAAAGTTATGGATTTGATTCGAAGCATGCATAATTACGGCGCTAGCAAGTGTGTTGAGTTTGTTCGTGTGTGAGAATTGTCCGATAATTTAATATTGTAATGCGCGTTCCCTAGAGGGGTCAGGTTACGCTTTCAGGATCCTCTCTGGGGAGTCTGCATAGCCTGTGTGATTTTCCTAATATATTCTACCTTTAAGCTCTATGACAATAATGATAAAGCGCTAGATTCTAAGTGCTAACCAACCTATGGACTGAGTGCGGCCTTATGGCTCGTGCTCAGCTCCACATTTGCTCATTTGTTATTCTAGGTAGACGTGTGCATAAGACTAAACTAGTTAGGCTAAGTTAAGGACTAGAGTTAAGATGTAAAGTAGCCGTTGCTCCGGGCAAATTGTTGCGTGTCATTTTGTCTATTCGTAATCATGTTCTATGTCAGTCTTCAGGATTTAAACACCAATTCAAGTTTCTGAGAAAAATTCACAAAACTGTGTCCTGTTGGCATTAAAATTGTTCAGATGGAAATTTTCCTAATTAGATGAATCCTGAAATAAAATTGAGTGTAGAGAATAATTTTTAGTGTCAATATGCTAGTTTGTAACAGTAGCGTGTATTTTGCACAGAGTGGAGTGCAGTGTGTGTACAATAACGTGTGTCACCTGACGAGTACTGAGTAGGTACACCTAACGTAGTAGAGTGCCATACACAGTGTAGTATGCTGTTGTCCATACCAAACATATTTAAACATTTATCCTAGAACAAATTTAAAGTCAATCTGTTATGAAGTCATTTAATTCACGTTAGTACTATCACGGTATTGTGCAGGCCTCAGACTGGTCTAGTGCAGTGTTTCTTAAAGTGTTTTACCCGCACATCCCTTGCTTTTCTCAGGCGCCCCCTGAGCATTATAATAGCTTGAAAAGCTATATTATAATATATTTGGTTACTGTATGATGCGAGAAAATGGCAAATATCATTCATGTATAACAGAAGAACCGAACTTATAATAACATATAAAACAGCCATTACAGGCACCCGCTATAAAAAATCCAGGCTCCAAATGGGTGTCACAGTGTCAGGCACACTACTTAAAGAACCACTGGTCTAGTGAGTTGTGACGGCAATGTGCTGGCTTCTGATTGGTCTAGTGAGTTGTGACGGCAATGTGCTGGCTTCTGATTGGTCTAGTGAGTTGTGGCGGCAATGTGCTGGCCTCTGATTGGTCTAGTGAGTTGTGGCGGCAATGTGCTGGCCTCTGATTGGTCTAGTGAGTTGTGACTGCAATGTGCTGGCCTCTGATTGGTCTAGTGAGTTGTGGCGGCAATGTTCTGGCCTCTGATTGGTCTAGTGAGTTGTGGCGGCAATGTGCTGGCCTCTGATTGGTCTAGTGAGTTGTGGCGGCAATGTGCTGGCCTCTGATTGGTCTAGCGAGTTGTGACTGCAATGTGCTGGCCTCTGATTGGTCTAGCGAGTTGTGACTGCAATGTGCTGGCCTCTGATTGGTCTAGTGAATTGTGACTGCAATGTGCTGGCCTCTGATTGGTCTAGTGAATTGTGACTGCAATGTCCTGGCCTCTGATTGGTCTAGTGAATTGTGACTGCAATGTGCTGGCCTCTGATTGGTCTAGCGAGTTGTGACTGCAATGTGCTGGCCTCTGATTGGTCTAGTGAATTGTGACTGCAATGTGCTGGCCTCTGATTGGTCTAGTGAATTGTGACTGCAATGTGCTGGCCTCTGATTGGTCTAGTGAATTGTGACTGCAATGTGCTGGCCTCTGATTGGTCTAGCGAGTTGTGACTGCAATGTGCTGGCCTCTGATTGGTCTAGCGAGTTGTGACTGCAATGTGCTGGCCTCTGATTGGTCTAGCGAGTTGTGACTGCAATGTGCTGGCCTCTGATTGGTCTAGTGATTTGTTTCTGGGGATATACTGTGATTATTTTTCTTCATACAACTGGAATCTGAAACAGCTCAATATTTTCGTTATGTCTTTAAACAGTTTCTTGTTATTGATCACATTGTAAAATTGCTTGGTAGTTGACAGTAAGACTGCATAAATGAAGTAGCTAGCTTCTAAATGTCACCTGATATCTCAGTTTCAAATTCTACCAACTTCTAAAATGAAGTGACCAAATCAATTGATAATAAAACTATAGTGTAGACCTATTTTATATAAGCCTTTTAATGGATAAATGCCATAGATTTGAAATAAGTAGTGAGCTGTAATTAAGCTGCTTACTATATTTTGACACCGACTAAGTGTAGGTAGTTAGTGGGAGTTCCTGAGCTTTGAGATGGAAACATTGTGGCCTTAACCTAGACTAAAGATTGTTGATTTAATATAAGCTAATATTAGTGCTCTGTCATCACTGTGTGTATGTGTGATGCTGGTAACATCTTAATTCTGTTATAATTGGAAAAGTTCATGTTTTTAGAATAGATCTAAGTTCCTGTAGGGTAAATTACGAATTATCGGTCAGTTTCACATCTTCGGTCATATAAGAAAAATCGATATTATAATTGTTATTTTTATTTCAGTTGGTATCCATGATACCTGCAGGTATCATGGATACCAACTGAAATAAAATAATTATAATATCAATTTTTCTTATATGACCGAAGATGTGAAACTGACTGATAATCCGTAATTTACAATATTTAGATCTAATTGGCTATACTT
This sequence comes from Caprella mutica, assembly GCA_947561585.1. Lineage (NCBI taxonomy): Eukaryota > Metazoa > Arthropoda > Malacostraca > Amphipoda > Caprellidae > Caprella > Caprella mutica. Next base: position 213,621 of record CANNZV010000472.1, on the reverse strand, counting down.
TTTACCAGCATGATGCATGTCACTACAGTTTTTTTTAGCTCAGATCACCTTCCTCTGTATGTAGATGTGACATTACCTTTTTGATCAGTACGCATGATGACAACTGCAGAAAAAGTGAAAACCTAACTTTTTTAACCAAGTCGATAAAATTAGAGTAGCGAAGTGTCATGGTAGTCGGTTACCATTTCGAGTGCCTTATTTGAACAAAAGCAGGGAATGCATTTCTAGTTACTTCCGTCAGAGGTGATCATTTGGCCTAACTTAAACCTAGGGTTGTGACCATATGCTCTCAAAATCATAGATCCTAAGAATATCATAGACGGAATGAAATGGTATCGAATACTATACACCGCTGGTGTAGAACCATTCAGTTTCCTCCGTCTATGATATTTTCTATGACTTTCAAAGCGTATTGTCACAACCCTACTTTGTACCTCTTGAACATTTAGGAGTTTTAATTGTAGTTTTATGGTCTGTTTTATTTGTGACGACTTTGTACTTGTTTGTCTAGTCTATTCTTGTGTGATAAGTTAATTTAATGTCTAGTTTTTGAACTGCTTGTATTTTTTGAGGTCCATGTACTTAGAAGTGTATTTTCTGTATATTTTTGATCGTTCTCCCCTCGTGCGTTCCTTCTGAAGGGCCGTACACACGCAGGTTTTTTTAAGTCTTTCCACCAAACTTTTTGCTAAGCTCCTCCTACTTTTTACACGAGATTTTTGAATCATATGAGAAAAACGCTATATTTACTATTTTATTTCAGTTAAAAAATAAATAATAACTATATCGTTTTTTCTTATATCCTCGTGGAAAAAGTAGGAGGAGCTTAAAAATGTCTGGTGGAAAGACTTAAAAACCCTACGTGTGTACGGCCCTTAAGTAATAATTTTTTATATCCGTTCAGCTGCGGGTGAAATTTTGAAATGAATCAATGAATTTAAATGAAGTTAATAAAATTGATATTTTTTGAGAGAGATTATTTTCTATATTTCTACCCATGCAGCATAGTATTATTAATTTATATTTCTGTGTGTGACAACCTTATTATGAATTATTATAGTTTTGATTTTCACAATCATTAGAATTTAATTTCTTAAATCATTAAAATATTTCATCTAAAAAAATTTCATAATTTTAAATTTTTAAAGTTTTCAAACTATTCTTTGGAATCACCTGAAATTTTTCTGTATGCAGTAGAACTCCTCTATAATGACATCCTGTATAGTGATTCTAGTGTCCTGGGTAAGGAAATAGCCTCTATAGTGAAAAAAAAATTTCTTTAGTCTGCCATAAATGGCCATCAGTTACAGAAAACTGATGACCATTTATGGCTGACTGAAGAAGATATGTTCACTATAGAGGCTACTTCCTTACTCAGGACACTACATTCACTGTACAGGATGTCATTATAGAGGAGTTTTCACTATATTTGGTAAGGTAATGAAGCAATTATCGAATGTTTACTTTTTTCCTTCTAATTACCATTAATTTCAATAGGCTATTATTGGATATTGTTCCCCCCCCCCTCAATAGTTATTAAATAGCTTTTTAAATAGCAATCTCCTATACAATTAATATATTTGGCTTGTCACGAGTAGAAATGACTTTTAATGAATAGTATAATTTCCCATCCGATAATTTGCATTATAACTAATAATTTATTTATTACCTCTATAGTCAAATATGAAAAAGCGAATTATAGCCATACACATTTTTGTACAAATTAATTTTATTGCAGTAAAACTTTTTTTTAAATTGTTAGGTACCTGTAAAATTGTAATCGCTGTTGAGTTTGGAAAAGTGAACTAGACTGAAGGTTGTGATTATGAAGAGAAACTCTAATTGCTATTTTATCACTAGGCCTACCTACCAGTCAATTTGACTGGTTTTTACTTTTCGAACATTTGTATCTGAAATTGTTGTCGGTAGCTAGATACTTTTTTTCATTGTATCGAGACAGTTATTTTTAAACATCTTTTTAAGTTGGTATCCATGATACCTGCGGTATCCTGGATTGAATACCAATTAAAATATCTGTCGAATTATATCAAAAATAAATAAAGTATCTACCAAGAATAATATGATATACAAATGATAGAAAAGAAAACAGTCAAGTATACCATTTGGTAGTTCCGGTGCTGAAATGCGTTAATTAGCAAATCCATCCTCATCAGCAAGTAACATTTCTTTAGTTTGTTGTGATTTATTACTTTGGACACCAAGCATTTTATTGCTAGTCACCAACTGTTACCTTTTTATTGCCAGTAAATGAGTGTCGAAAAGAAGAGTTTTATTGTCCTTAAACCCCCTGAGGCTCTATCCTGAAGCTGTCTGTGGTGAATGGGAGAGAAGGGGGCCTGAACTGTTGTAATTTGGATTATGGATTGTCTTTTTTCATTTTTACCATGTTTATCATTTTTTTTAACGCTACTTGCAGTTTTAGAAGATAGCGCTAGGGTTATGCTCTTCAACTACGAGGTCTTAGATTTTGTGTTAGGCAGACTCGTAGGCTTCATTTACTATCACCTCTTCATTTTCCTCTTCCATCCGTGAGTGCTGACACCGGTGGTTGTGTCGCTTTTCGTCTCATTCCTTGGTAAGTGACTGCATTCACGGAGTAGCTTTTCTGTACCATGAACATTGTCTCCGACTGTGGTAGGTGATTATGCGTATGAAGCCACTTTCCTTTCCGACTACTTCTTCCAGTCCCTTGTAATTGATTTCTTTTTGATGTTAGCGATATAGTAAACTATGTTACTAAAGCAGACGTTTACAAGCCACTAAAAATATTAAATCATTCTCCTTGGTCCCAATTTAATAGGATATTTAAAAATAGTTTGTTAGGGAATCCATTGTCTAACACCTCAAGAATTGTCATAATACCTATTTCTTCTCTAGACTAAATTTAGTTTAATTGCAGTAATATATCGAAGCCTCTAATGTGGCTAGAAGATAAAGGAGTGAACTGTTGTAAATTGGACTTTTTTTTTACCATGGTTAGGATATACTCTAGAGGACTGTTCTTCAAACGACTTGGTGGTCATTTCGAGACACCGGGTAGTGAATATCTCCAATTTTTAGCTAGCCATCAAACTAATTGAAATATAGTTCATTCCTAAATGTTCTTAAGCGATCATAAGCCTGGCTCTCTTATTTTCATAATGGTGGTAGGTTTCTTGTAGGAGAGTATATGACTCTTTCGGTGGAGGAATGGTCTGAGTAATAAAACTTAAATTCTATTTTCTTGGAGAAGTTATTATTTTAACTAAAAGAAAATTAGCTCTTTTCTATCAGTATTAAAGTACCTAAATCGTCCGTTAAACTTCTGTAAACCTCCAAAATTCTTATCTACACACTTTGGATGCTTCTGAACAATCTCAAAAGGGAAATTTGCCATTTAGTACTTAATTACACTGGTTAAAAATCTAGCATTTGGTGTTTTGGAACCAAAGGACATATCGCTGAATTCGTAAGGAAATTAAATACAATGGACTTGAAGTCTGAGAGGAAAGTGGCTCCATGAACAAAGTCTTCTCCAGTCTCAGGATGCAGAAAAGCTACTGCGTGAATGCAGTCACCAACGACTAAAAACTATGCAATTCGTTAAATTTTTCATCCTCCTGTCATTTCTGTTGAAATAAATAACTAATTCTGATTCAAAGTATAGATGGAAGAATGGACCAAGGTCAGATTCGACAAATTTTACTTTGAGCACAATTTCATTTAGATCAAATATGATTTTCCTTTTAATTTTTTTCAGTCATTTAATAAGAGGCAAATAATAAAGAGTTCTGAATATCAGATGTTTATTCAAATATTAAGATAGTAATAATGCATTTATGTATAACAATGCTCTTACTGCCGACATATAGAAGTTCTTTCCCCCGGGGGAATCTAGGAATGTACCCCGGGGGTGTGTCGGTACCTCTAATCTTTCAGTGCTTCCACCACCACCCAAGAGACAACAATAAACCTCGAACAAAAATAAGAATCTTTTTATTGGGTGATTGTGGGAGCAGAGAAAATCTATGATACATGCGAGAAAAATGTAGAAAATTGAAGCATTTGGTAGTTCATCTACACTCGACTAATTAAACAAGAGGGTGACTAATTCAGTAGGTAATCTCTAAGAGAAAATAGTGCCAACAGAGATCAACAAACTTATTCTTGCTCTATTGTTTTTAAACATAAGACAATATAAATTATAATTTATGTGTAGTAATAAAAATAAACTCTATGTAAGTTAAATTAAGCTTCCTTCTCCAGCTTGATGAGTTCAAGGATACCGTCCTGCATTTCCTTGACGGCCTGGTACTCGGTGAGTCCCATGCGTCTCTTGTTGGAGATGTCGTAGACACCACCCTCAGCTTCGGTGTGCTCGCCTCTGGTTCCACGGACCTGGAGGTTGTACTTGGTGGCAACTTCCTCCAACTTGGCCTTGTTGGCGGCAAGCTTGGGCACCTTAATGTGCACGGAGGCACGGACTGTGGTTCCGAGGTTGGTGGGACAGAAAGTGAGGAAACCAAGACGGTCGTGATGGCTGAAAGGAATGCGTTCCTCAATCTTGTTGACGCCACCGACGAGGCGACGGTAGACTTCTCCCAAGTCACCGCCCATCTGCATGGAGATGATACGAAGGTGATCCTCTTCGTTGCACCAGATGAGGAAAGTCTTCTTCTCGTTGTGGTAGATGCCACGGCCAGCGGGCCAGTAGCGGCAGGCGTTGGCAGCCTGGAGGAAACGATCTCCCTCCTTGAAGAGGAAGTGGTCATCGATGAGCTTCTGCTGCACATCCTTGGCCATGCCAGTGAGGGGGTAGAAGGTACCCTTGTGGTCTCCGTCAAGACCGGCAAGAGTGGAGGAGACCTTCTCTTCCATCTCCTTGTACTGGGCCTCAGTTAGGCAGGGGTTGAATGGGTATCCCTCCATGGAGCGACCGCATCTCACACGGGTGGAGATGACGTAGGCGCCCTCGGGGTCAACGTTCACGAGGCTGTTGACATCACCGAAGTCCTTGGAGGGGTGTTTGTCTGTTTGGCTGAAGCCCACATGGTAGTCTTCAATGATGGGGTCGAAAAGTGGAGCGAAGAGGGTGTAGGCTTCGGCATCTGGGGCGTAAACACCAACTCCGGAGTCTAAATTTTCAACACCTGAAAAGAAAAAGGAAATAAGTAACTATAAACTTCATAAAAAATCACCCGAGTAAGTCAATTAGGATTAAATGAACCGTAAACAACAATACTATAACTATATATTCTAATTAGCAACGTCAAATTCCTCAAAGAAAATACCTTATAATTTAACCTCTCGTTAGAATCTACAAAAGAGCAGAGATCTAAAATGTATTAGCCGTTTCCCCGAGTGTAGATCTAGTACAGAGAGGAAGCTTTTCACGTGTGTGTCTGAACAGGAACAGATCAATAAGCTCTGACCTCATACACAAACCAACGCGCTAACATTTCGTTCATTCAGGACTTTTCAGTCGAAGAGAGAAAATCGAAACAAATGGTGATATTATACAGCAATTATATTATAGGTCATTTTCTGTGAATAAGTTCTGACCTCCTTGTCGTTATCAAGATAGTCTAGAGGACAGAGATAAGAGAATCACCGGCATGAGGTTTCTAGCGGGTCTTAAAGCAGACATCCAAGCCACAGCAAGTTCAAGGCTACAGGCGTGCCTCGCATTTCAACAAAAAGAAAAAATAGCCGGCGTTCAATATACTCTTCTTGGCTTCAGGAATTCACGAGAAACAAAAATAAACGAATGCTAGACTCGAAAAGTAAAGAGACTCAAAAAGTATGCAATTAATGTTGCTATGTTCATTTAGCAGATAATTTATCATTGCACATATGCAGACTGGCCTTACAATGGTTAGTGATTGACGTCACGGGATAGTACTATAAACACTGTAAATACAGTTCCTATGTACTAGTCGCTACTAGAATACTATCAACTTTAAAAGCTTCTTCTTATAAATGCAGTTTAGTTATTTAATTCTTTTGAAGAAAGGTAAATTCGGTAATAGAAAAATAACGCAAAATATTGATTTTAAACTCTATTTGGTTAATAACGGATTAAACATTTTAAATAACCATTTTGCTGTTCAAATATAAATTAAATAACTAATTATTAGTAATCAGATCGAAAGCGTGAGAAAACGAATTGACCAAAAATAAGTGAAATTGAAGGTTTAATAGATTATAGGTTTCGTTAACAAAAATCAATCTTAGTCACGGTATGGCGCCAAACATTTGCACCCCCTATGGTTTAACCTCCAGATTTAAAGGTTAAACACTCGAGATCTAGAGGTTTCAACCTCCAAATCTAAAGGTTTCAACCTCCAAATCTAAAGGTTTCAACCTCCAAATCTAAAGGTTTCAACCTCCAAATCTAAAGGTTTCAACCTCCAAATCTAAAGGTTTCAACCTCCAAATCTAAAGGTTTCAACCTCCAAATCTAAAGGTTTCAACCTCCAAATCTAAAGGTTTCAACCTCCAAATCTAAAGGTTTCAACCTCCAAATCTAAAGGTTTCAACCTCCAAATCTAAAGGTTTCAACCTCCAAATCTAGAGGTTTCAACCTCCAAATCTAGAGGTTTCAACCTCCAAATCTAGAGGTTTCAACCTCTCTAACCACCACTCACCAGACTGGATGACATCGAGGAGGGTAGCGCCGAGGCCGGTCTTCTTGTCCTTGAGCTGGTCGAAGACATCCTTGGTAAGGTACTTCTTCAGAAGGGACTTGCAGTCGGTGGCTGCCTGGAGCTTCTGGAATCCAGCTTCCAATTTTTCGAGAACTGCGGCATCAACCATTTTGTTATTGCTGTCTTGGCTGTTGAAGAAAGAAAAAAAAACGTTAGAAAAAACTCACGCGAAGACGCCGGTTAAAAAGAAAAACTAAAGAATGGATAGAAACTGAATAAACTATTATCTTAATCTAATATTTAACTTAATATTCAATGTATATTCTAACTAGGGTAAGTTACGAACTATCGGTCAGTTCAACACCTTCGTTCCTATAAGAAAAAACGATAAAAAATATTAAATTTCAAATTCGGTCAATTTGACCGAAGATAAGGAACAGACAGATAATTCAGTCTGTTCGAATATACATTGAGTACCAAGTTAAACATCAGGCTAGGATAGAGCCAATTGGCATTAATTTGCAGTAGGGAGTCAGTCAGCCACAGAGCAAAGTACAACAGGATAAGCATATGATTCACATTAGTAACCTTATCCTTTGCCTGTACTAACAAAGAGTACTTGTTCTCACTCTCAGCAATGGGCTAAAATGAAGAAAAGAAATAGACCTAAAGTCTTGCAGCAGCATCTTATCAGTTAGGAAAAGATAAGATAAAGCTTATAATTAAGATATGGTGCCTTAATAACCGAATGATGAGAAAATAGACTATAATAATTAATGATTACTATGAGAAGATTGTTAATGCAGATTACAACAGTTCAAGGTACAAGAGTCTGCAAGAACATTTAGTTATAATATAGATTAAAAATTGGAATAAAAGTTAGGAAAGGATTGGAGCCATGTAAAGAGGAAACTTAAAAAAGAAAATTTACTGATAGATTTATAAGAAAGAATGAAAAATTATAGTTAGTATGTGAAATAGAAGGAAATTAAGACTGAGTAAAAATTACAAGAAGAATTTCTCTCGTAATGATAAGAAAAAGTTAGAGCATTATTCAATACGAAAAAAGAATAACCACTTGAGAAAATCACTACTTAGAGACTGCACTAAAGTGCATAGTACTGCACATCATTTGCACTGAGTGCAATAGTACAGCACTAGTGGTACATCACAAAGGTAGGATGGGAAGCACAGGTAAAGATTTCACTACTAGTCTCTAGAGCACTCTACAGTTTAGGTGTTTCACGTACCGTCTTTCCTCTTCGAGTGAGGAAGACTCGTACCGGCACAGCTTATATAGCAGAGAAAGGCCACCTCAGATACTAACGGTAAGACCTAATCGTGTGACAGAAGCACTGTAAAGTGCTGAGTCTAAGTTTGTGACACTGTGCTTTTAAAATCATAGATCCTAAGAATTTCACAGACGAAATGAAATGGTATCGAATACTAATATTCAATACTCTTCAATATTCTCCGTCTATAATATTTTCGGGATCTATGATTTTAAAAGCATATTGTCACAACCCTAGTAATGACTAAAGGGACTGTTTTCATCACAGATATTAAGTGTTAAATATAGTGTGTTATAAACACTTCAGATATAAGTTTCTTATCAGTCACTTGACAAGTGTTATCAGTGACTTGACAAGTGTTATCAGTGACTTGACAAGTGTTATCAGTGACTTGACAAGTGTTATCAGTGACTTGACAAGTGTTATCAGTGACTTGACGAGTGTTATCAGTGACTTGACAAGTCTTATCAGTGACTTGACAAGTGTTATCAGTAACTTGACAAGTGTTATCAGTGACTTGACAAGTGTTATCAGTGACTTGACAAGTGTTATCAGTGACTTGACAAGTGTTATCAGTGACTTGACAAGTGTTATCAGTGACTTGACAAGTGTTATCAGTGACTTGACGAGTGTTATCAGTGACTTGACAAGTCTTATCAGTGACTTGACAAGTGTTATCAGTGACTTGACAAGTGTTATCAGTGACTTGACAAGTGTTATCAGTGACTTGACAAGTGTTATCAGTGACTTGACAAGTGTTATCAGTGACTTGACAAGTGTTATCAGTGACTTGACAAGTGTTATCAGTGACTTGACATGTTCTTATCAGTGACTTGACATGTTCTTATCAGTGACTTGACATGTTCTTATCAGTGACTTGACATGTTCTTATCAGTGACTTGACATGTTCTTATCAGTGACTTGACATGTTCTTATCAGTAACTTGACATGTTCTTATCAGTGACTTGACATGTTCTTATCAGTGAATTATTTATACCGATAGCTCTGATGCGTCTTTATCGTCCCCAATAAAATTACTTTTTACATACATTACATATCTCTATACATGAATATATGTAATTATAATTCTAAATATATTAATAGAATTATCAATGAATGAGAAAAAGATACTGAAATGGTATCAAAAAAATGAAAGTACCATGACATCAAAGTACTGTCTGTTGGCAGTAGTGACGGTACGACTGCACATCAGTTGGACTGACTGCTAAAAGGATAGAGTGACCAAATCAGCCGGCAGGAAAGGGGTAGAGGGAAGGGAGGTAGAAGGGGGGGGGGGGATGAGTTGGCTTCACTCAACACCGGGATATTTGGAGACAATGAGTTGTGTAATTTTTATTGCTATTCCATCTTTAGTAATTTTTATTGCAGTTACACCTTTATTATATTTTTATTGCTATTCCATCTTTAGTATTTTTTATTGCTATTCCATCTTTAGTATTTTTTATTGCTATTCCAACGCTATCATTTATTTTAAATTAGTACGTTTAACTCAAAAAAAAAGCATAATTTTAGAAACCTTCAATAATACATAAATGATAAAAATCCGACCAAACTCATTGGTGGTTATTAACTAATTATTGTGAGGATGATCATGATTGTTTAATGGAGGTCATAAACACCTGCTCTAGAATTTGTTTGACGCTTTCCAATGACACAGCGAATACAAAGGACTACAGAGAAAAAGAATATGAAATGATAAAGCTTGAAAACAGGAAAATGAAATAGAAAATATGTAGGGATTTTTGAACAAATTGGCGGTAATATGTAAATACATAAATGAACAAAATTACCGGTGGTGTACCTACCCCATTGCCGGTATTATCCCCGATTATTATTCCTAGGTCCTATTCCCAATGAGTTCGACACTTTTATAGTTTATTTCTGATTAAATATCTAATTTATGTTTACAATGAATATTTATGAAATGTGTGGTGCAACAAACTAGCAGATACAGAAAACTACGTTAAGTGATGAAATAGAATGAGGAATTGCACCAAAAATTAGAAAAAAAATTGGAAGATAAAATAATAAAAATGGAAGAAATCGCATCCCCATTACCAATCGCATCCCCATTACCAATCGCATCCCCCAATACCAATCGCATCCCCATTACCAATCGCATCCCCCATTACAAATCGCATCCCCATTACCAATCGCATCCCCCATTACAAATCGCATCCCCATTACCAATCGCATCCCCCATTACAAATCGCATCCCCATTACCAATCGCATCCCCCATTACAAATCGCATCCCCATTACCAATCGCATCCCCATTACCAATCGCATCCCCCATTACAAATCGCATCCCCATTACCAATCGCATCCCCTTTACCAATCGCATCCCCATTACCAATCGCATCCCCATTACCAATCGCATCCCCCAATACCAATCGCATCCCCATTACCAATCGCATCCCCATTACCAATCGCATCCCCATTACCAATCGCATCCCCCAATACCAATCGCATCCCCATTACCAATCGCATCCCCCAATACCAATCGCATCCCCATTACCAATCGCATCCCCCATTACCTATCGCATCCCCATTACCAATCGCATCCCCCATTACAAATCGCATCCCCATTACCAACCGCATCCCCAATACCAATCGCATCCCCCAATACCAATCGCATCCCCCAATACCAATCGCATCCCCATTACAAATCGCATCCTCCATTACAAATCGCATCCCCATTACAAATCGCATCCCCATTACCAATCGCATCCCCCATTATCAATCGCACCCCCCATTACCAATCGCATCCCCCATTACCTATCGCATCCCCCATTACCAATCGCATCCCCCAATCATCTCGCAGTGGATACATGCCAACTGCTTAGTTACTAGGCATATTGCTTGGGTACGTTATAGATCCCCCCACCCCGGGGAGGGGGTACCACCATATGGGTGATGAGCCCCAGACAGCTAACTATAGTCAACTGGTGAGGAATTAATTCTTTACTTAATTAACCTTTTATTTCAGTAGTTAAAATTTATACTGAATTGTTAATCTTTTTTATTTTTTTAGAATATAATTTTTTTATTATTATTATTATCAAGATAGGGTAAGTTACGAATTATCGGTCAGTACTACATCTTCGGTCATACAAGTAAAAACAATATAAAAATTATTATTATTACACAGTGCCATCTAATAACAATTTGTATATTGTTTTCTTATATGACCGAAGATGTAGTACTGACCGATAATTCGTAACTTACCCTAAAAGTACTTTAAGATGGTGTCTGTACTTTAAAAGTACTTTAAGATGGTGTCTGTACTTCACCCTGTGACTCTAACATGTAATTTATTTAGCCCTACCGCCACAGTGAGACCAACTAACAAAGAAAACTTGAGAAAATAATTCCTATGAACATTGGGACTTCTTTCGCAAAATTGGGGGGAAACTGAAAGGAATTTATACTCAATATAGGACAAGTTCCGAATTATCGGTCAGTTCTACATCTTCGGTCATATAAGAAAAAACAATATAAAAATTATTATTATTACACAGTGCTATATAATAAAAAAAATTATTTTGTTTTTTCTTATATGTCCGAAGATGTAGAACTGACCGATAATTCGGAACTTGCCCTAGGGTAAGTTACGAATTATCGGACAGTTACACATTTTCGAAAACGTAAGAAAAAAATATGAACATTTTAGTTAAGTTAAACATTTAAAAAAAAATTCTTTTTCTTACGTGTCCGAAAATATAGAACCGTTCGAAAACTCAGAACTTACCCTAAGCCTCTAAAGTATATATTAATTTGGTGGTAGAATTTAAATTTGAAATTTAAATTTATGTTTGCGACAACATTAATTTTATATTTACTAAATTCATATAAGATTATTATTCAATTCATCCTGTTATGTCTAGTTCACAGTATCTATTTCTTCCCATATAAATAATTATCTCGATCGATACACGTATTGATTAATAGAAATAATATCAGGAGTATAGATTACTTGTTTTCGATAGAAAATTAGCAGGCACAGGACATGAGAGAGTAAGGCACGGCTAATAATTAGAGAAGTGAATACATGAGTAAATAAAAGCTGATGCAGCATAATTTGTTAAAAATATTTCAGTGAAGGTGAATAAGAGTGTGTTTTGTTTGGAAAATAATTAACTGATTTATTGTCGCGAAAAAATAAGAAGTATATACTGGCATTTTAAAAGTACGTTTCAGACTTGTGTTATTTAAATTAAATTAGATATATTCAATTAATAATCAATCTGAATAAAAAATAATTTTAACTTTCTTTTTAATCCAATTCCTAATATTAATTTATATGATGCAATTCCTCATTCGATTTCACCATATAATGTAGTTTGTTGTATCCACTAGTTTGTTGTACTGCACACTTCATGATAATTTATAACCTGGCATGGGGGGGGGGGGCGTAACGCCCGCCGATACACATAAATTAGATGGTAAATCAGAAATAAACAGCAACACATTACAGAATATCATTCTGTAATGAACAGGCATGGGACTGGCATGGGACCATTTCACTTCAAGAAGCCAATCTACCAAAGTTAGCTCTCATATTATTTTCTTTATTTATAGTTGACCTATAAATATTTAGGCCTAAAATAGTAAGTCCTACCCTAACTATTTTCCCATGTTTCAGCTGCCAAACATTCATTAGTTTTACTGACGGCGGAGAAAATATTTCGTGATTTATTTTAAGTAAAATAAACACTGAACATTTCTCGAAAAGAATAAAGATGGTAATATCGCCATTATTTATATTTTAAAAGATTTAACAAATTTTTTATTTAAGGAAAATTAAAAAATAAATCTATTAAAGTCTATTCTTAAATTAAAAAAAAAACACCACTGTTCTTAAATAAATAGACTATAATCAGTTATGAATTATCGGTCAGTGCTACATCTTCGGACATATAAGAAAAAAATAATATAAAAATTGTTATTATTATACAGTGCTATCTAATACTTCTGCAAACCCGGGTTTGCAGAAGTATTAGATAGCACTGTGTAATAATAATAATTTTTATATTGTTTTTTCTTATATGTCCGAAGATGTAGTACTGATCAATAATTCATAACTTACCCTAAAATACTTAACATCTTAGTTTAGAACTACGTAATATAAGGAAGCTCATTAATTTTTTTGTTTAGTATTTCGTATTATGTTTTAATTTAAGTTGTTGTAGATATTTTGAATTTTCACCCGTTTGTGAACTTTCATTGGATGCAATAATAAAATTAAACCTTGAATTCAATTTCATAGACAACAAACTCTACACCACAAAACTTACTGACTAAAAAAAAAGGCATGTAAAATTAAAATACACAAAATAAGGCAAGTTATATACGAGTTATCGGACGGATTCATATTTACGAACATGTGAGAAAAAAGTACAATTAAAATTTTATTTGGTGATACCAAATAAAAGTTGAATGATATTTATAAAAAAAAAATTCTAACGTTATTCGAAAATGTGGAACTGTTCGATAACTTGGAAATTACCCTATGAAAGTACCTAATAGACCACCAAAGTGAAGTGATTTGGGTTCCTTCTTAGATTATTGGCGAAATATTCCTATGTTATTCGTACGGGAGAAAAAGTAGGTGGTAGAACATCCCTTACAGCTGACTATTTACTTACGCTTGGAAAATTCTAAGTCAATTTTTCGATACCTAATAACAAAACGCATTCATTGATAAAAAGTTTATCGAAATGTGTATTCAAATAAAAAAGTTATGAGCAATTTAATTAGAAATAACGTCAATTAAGAGACAACAAATCCGTAAATTAGGTAATCTGTACAACATATTTTTAAGCTAGAAATTTGAAAGATTGGTTACCAAATAACGTAAAGTTCTCTCAGTTTTGGGAGAATAACTTATAATTGAAGTAATTTTATTTACTTTATAACTTTTCTATCTTAGGATAGGATTCTGAAACCGAACTAGGTAATTAAGGGGAAACTAGGTACGGTGAACCTACCTTGTAACTCATAAAATTTACCTAGTTAGGTAATTAAAATTCTGAAACTAGTTATTATATATTATTTTATCTTATATTAATTAAAATAAATATAATTATGATAGTGATATGATTGATATCATGTTTTGAAACTTTCTAGTTATTTGGTATTATTATATCTTTCATAAACCTAAAACTTAGGTTTCTGAATCCTATTCTAAGATAGAAAAGTTATCAAGTAAATAAAATTACTTCAATAATAAGTTATAATCCCAAAACTGAGAGAATTTTACGTTATTTGGTAACCAATCTTTCAAATTTCTTGCGTAAAAATATGTTGTACAGGTTACCTAATTTACGGATTTGTTGTCTCTTAATTGACGTTATTTCTAATTAAATTGCTCATAACTTTTTTATTTGAATACACATTTCAATGAACTTTTTATCAATGAATGCGTTTTGATATTAGGTATCGAAAAATTGACTTAGAATTTTCCAAGCGTAAGGGATGTTCTACCACCTACTTTTTCTCCCGTACGAATAACATAGGAATATTTCGCCAATGATCTAAGAAGGAACCCAAATCACTTCACTTTGGCGGTCTATTAAAGGTATGACTGGTGTCAGGTACTACAGGTGTAACTACACCATTGTAGGTATTTAGGTGTTCACCATTATTAAGGACTTTGAAAGGATTAAGCAGTGAGAGAGAAATGCAAGTCCTAAGTAGGGGTTTAACCTAAATACCGAACAGATGTCTTACCGAACAAAGAGGTATAACCACTATAGTAAATACAAAAAGTCTTTTTCCAGATATTTTTTGCTTTAAATACAGTAAAACTCCTCTATAAACTCCTGTAAAGTGAACCATCCTTATTGGTAGATTCCTGAGTGACGAATAGGGTTGTGACAATAGTCTTTAGAAATCATAGATCTTAAGAATATCATAGACGAATATGGTGGTTTAGAACGTTTCAATACTCTTTAATGATCTCCGTTTATAATATTTTCGGGATCTATGATTTTAAAAGCCTATTGTCACAACCCTACTAATGCGATAGCCTCTGTAGTGAAAATATTTAGTTTAGTTTGCCACAAATTGGCATGCGTTTCTATACAGCTCTACAGTGCGAACCATAAGTGTAAGCAGCATGGTTTTTTTTCGAAATCTGTAACAATTTATCACAGTGAACTGAAATTTGTTTTACTTAATTAGGTGATACAGGTTAAATAATCAAGTTCTGACTACTGAAATGTGTATCCCAGGGTAGGTAACATTCTACTTTAACATTAAAATCAGCGATGTCGGGTGGGTCAAAAGTGTTTGCAGCGGTTTAAAGTGCTGCAAAAATGGCGAAAGGAAAGATGCTAGCACGTTGAACCTCTTCTTGTGCATGCCTAATAGTATCAAAATGAACTTTAAGAACTATTGTGTATTACTCAAAGACAATTATCTCTCCTGCTTGAATTCCTCATCTGATGACGTTAATTTTTTTTTCAGTAGGATAGTCATGCTTTTCATTAGACTAAAGGATGTCTCTTAGATTAAGGCATCACTGACAAGAAGCTCATGGGTTTTCTCCCACAGAATCCTGACCTTAACCCCAAACAGAATCTGTGGTCCACCACCAAGAGAGAGGTTTATGTCAACTGATGCCAATTTACGAAAAAACAAGAGCTATATGGCAGATAAATTTGTAAGTATATTTTCAAATAACATCTCTAATGGATAAATAATTGGCTGCGGTGATAATGGACGATATGAATATTTTTGAGATATGCCGTTATTAATGAGGGATGGTAATCCACACACTGCAGTTTCATATCTCAAGCTATATAATTACCTGGTAATTATATATTATTCAGTGCCACAGTGTAATCATGGCAACGTACCAGCTGCTAGACCTCATTTACAGGCACCTGGAATATCTAGGAATAGGAATTATCTTGGAACTTTGTATCTAATAACTTTTTGATCATGTTGACATTTTAATATTGCTCTACTTTATGGAAATAAAATAATCCATAATGAAACAATGACGCTTTCGAGAATTCTATTTTGAATTGCATTTTATTATTAAATAACAAAATAATTAGGTGATTAGTTATAAAATAATATATAAGAGTGATCATTATTTGGAAAATTGCCTGGAAGATGAAATGTAACTACGGAGCAGTTACTACACTGGAACTGCGCTGGAACTACAGTGGGCTGTAATCTTTAATTCTTTACCAATCACTATTGTTATGATAGCGAAACAATGAACTGAAAAAACGTTACAATAAACGTTATGAAATGAAAGAAAGTGTCATTGTATTATAATATACAACATAATGTAAGTCTATTGGATGAAACTGATGCTAGAGTCACGCAGGTAAATTGCGGCCCTTTAATTTCCAATGGTGGCCCTTTAATTTCTATGGTGGCCCTTTAATTTGCAATGGTGGCCCTTTAATTTCTAATGATGGCCCTTTAATTTCTAATGGTGGCCCTTTAATTTCCAATGGTGGCCCTTTAATTTCTAATGGTGGCCCTTTAATTTCTAATGGTGGCCCTTTAATTTCCAATGGTGGCCCTTTAATTTGCAATGGTGGCCCTTTAATTTGCAATGGTGCCCCTCTCAAGAAAGTCTCTAGACCTGCTGAACCAAATTCATATTAAACTGTTGCATATCAAAAGAATCTCAATGCTTGCTATATTTTTTAATTAAATGTGTTTTGAAGCCATTGTTTTTATCAGTGTTATGTAGGTAGGTACCTCTAAGAACGCTAGTACCTACTGTAGTAAGAGGTAGGTACCTCTAAGAACGCTAGTACCTACTGTAGTAAGAGGTAGGTACCTCTAAGAACGCTAGTACCTACTGTAGTCAGAGGTAGGTACCTCTAAGAACGCTAGTACCTACTGTAGTAAGAGGTAGGTACCTCTAAGAACGCTAGTACCTACTGTAGTAAGAGGTAGATACCTCTAAGAACGCTAGTACCTACTGTAGTCAGAGGTAGGTACCTCTAAGAACGCTAGTACCTACTGTAGTCAGAGGTAGGTACCTCTAAGAACAGTAGTACCTACTGTAGTAAGAGGTAGATACCTCTAAGAACGCTAGTACCTACTGTAGTCAGAGGTAGGTACCTCTAAGAACGCTAGTACCTACTGTAGTCAGAGGTAGGTACCTCTAAGAACAGTAGTACCTACTGTAGTCAGAGGTAGGTACCTCTAAGAACGCTAGTACCTACTGTAGTCAGAGGTAGGTACCTCTAAGAACGCTAGTACCTACTGTAGTCAGAGGTAGGTACCTCTAAGAACGCTAGTACCTACTGTAGTCAGAGGTAGGTACCTCTAAGAACGCTAGTACCTACTGTAGTCAGAGGTAGGTACCTCTAAGAACGCTAGTACCTACTGTAGTCAGAGGTAGGTACCTCTATGAACAGTAGTACCTACTGTAGTCAGAGGTAGGTACCTCTAAGAACGCTAGTACCTACTGTAGTCAGAGGTAGGTACCTCTAAGAACAGTAGTACCTACTGTAGTCAGAGGTAGGTACCTCTAAGAACAGTAGTACCTACTGTAGTCAGAGGTAGGTACCTCTAAGAACGCTAGTACCTACTGTAGTCAGAGGTAGGTACCTCTAAGAACGCTAGTACCTACTGTAGTCAGAGGTAGGTACCTCTAAGAACGCTAGTACCTACTGTAGTAAGAGGTAGGTACCTCTAAGAACAGTAGTACCTACTGTAGTCAGAGGTAGGTACCTCTAAGAAAGCTAGTACCTACTGTAGTCAGAGGTAGGTACCTCTATGAACAGTAGTACCTACTGTAGTCAGAGAAAAGAGTCAACAGATGTTCAGTATATTCGGTAACATGATCTATAGTCACTATTCACCCTATAGTACCATGGAAATATTGCATCAGCAGATAGAATGCATGCAGGGGGGGGGGTATTGTACAATGCATGCAGGTGGGGGGGGGGAGTTTGCAATGCATATCCTGTGTCATTTGACACTGCATTGGAGTTAGGACAGACTGTCCTATAGTCACTGCATGAACGAAAGGATAAAGTGAACAAAAAGGATAGCAATGAAATAAATGGGAGGAACAGAAAAGAAAAGGTCCACACTAGCAGATACTACGCCGCGTTTTTACCGCCCGGTTCACGCGTCTTCAATTAATCACGGTTTAATGAATTGTAAGGCGGTAGAAACGCTGGTATAGACTTAAAATTTTCTTTCTATTCATTTAACCGTGATAAATTGAAGAGGCGTACACCGGGGGAGTGATAACGCATCGTTTTATCCACCCAGTATACACCTCTTAGGCGTTAAAAACGCAGCGTTTTGAACGGTGTAGAAACGCTCTGCAATCTACACTAGGCGGTGAAAACGCGGCGTTTTAAACGTGGTAGAAACTCTTTGCAATCTATACTGGGCAGTGAAAACGCGACGTTATAGCTGCTAGCATAGAAAGGGCTTTACGTGATGATAAGAAATTAATTATCGAAAAGGACCATTTAGAATTATCAAAAAGGAGCATTTTATAATTAGAAGAGATGTTTTGATGAGTTAAGCAGACTGGTACATAAACTGTTGAGACAACTAACCTCTGTAATTAGTAACGTCACCAATAGCTCGTGACATTTCACCGCTACCGTTACTTATAGTGACGTACACAGGGCGTTACTGTACGCACTGATATAGTGACGGAATATACACTATACTGGCTATACGCTATACATTCCTAACTTATATTAGGGGTTCATTGACATTTAACAGACAGTGAGTCATAGTAATAGTGATCTATGTACATGATGTATCACAGCAGTGACTGTACAATGCATCCACATCACTGCAGTGACTGTATAATGCATCCACATCACTGCAGTGACTGTATAATGCATCCACATCACTGCAGTGACTGTAAAACGCATCCCATCCACATCACTGCAGTGACTGTACAATGCATCCACATCACTGCAGTGACTTTACAATGCATCCACATCACTGCAGTGACTGTACAGTGCATCCACATCACTGCAGTGACTGTACAATGCATCCACATCACTGCAGTGACTGTACAATGCATCCACATCACTGCAGTGACTGTACAATGCATCCACATCACTGCAGTGACTGTATAATGCATCCACATCACTGCAGTGACTGTATAATGCATCCACATCACTGCAGTGACTGTACAACGCATCCCATCCACATCACTGCAGTGACTGTACAATGCATCCACATCACTGCAGTGACTGTACAATGCATCCACATCACTGCAGTGACTGTACAATGCATCCACATCACTGCAGTGACTGTACAATGCATCCCATCCACATCACTGCAGTGACTGTACAATGCATCCACATCACTGCATGCAGTATCCTATTTCCTGCATCCTTTCACATGGTGTATCAAAGGAAAATGTTATACACACTATAAGATGCTATAATATTTATGGGAAATGGTATACACAATATACATACTATAATAATACACACACTATAAGATGCCATATTATTTATGGGAAATGGTATACACAATATACATACTATAATAATATACTCACTATAAGATGCCATATTATTTATGGGAAATGATATACACAATATACATACTATAATAATATACATACTATAAGAAACCATATTATTTATGGTTAAAATTATGGAGAGGAAAATACTTCTCCGAGTATTTATACTCGGACACTCTCAGTATTCGTAAAGTGTTTGTTAGTATAGAGCATAGAATTATGCCCCCATCACACTAGCGTTTCTCAACGCCGCCTTTACAAAAATGCTCATGGCAAAAAGTTTAGCTGCAATTGATTTTAACAGAGTCCTTCTCACTTGCGCCTTTTTTTCACCGGCATTTTTTCTAACGCAAGTGTGAAGGGGGCCGTTAAAATTAATTGTAGCTTATCTTTTTCGCCATGAGCATTTTTTTAAAGGCGGCGTTGAGAAACGCAAGTGTGAAGGGGGGCCTAATAGAAAATCTCGTACATTGGATAGAGTACAATGTTAGTTCACAACTTTACGAGTACGGTGGGTGTCCAGGTACTGGAACGTTACTAGATTGTAATATCGCAATGAAAAGTAAAAAGCTAATCCTTTTACCAGTAACAACAGGATGAATAAAATAAATACCAAGGCTATATAATTTATTAGTCCAATTATCCCCGATAATAATTATTATACATACCAATAATTAGTAGCAGAAACAGCTGTTTAAATTTAATAAACTCTTCAAAATGTAAGAGAGTGAAATAAAGAAATAATATTTCTACAATTTTTTTGTGTCATTCTGATTTAAAATATCAAACAACGAGGAAAATATAACCTCCCTAATCAAGAAGTAACTAAAAAATATAATTAAGAGGATCATTAATTAATTAAAACTAAATAAGGTGCAGATTCTATCAGAGGAAAATGATTATATTAAATTCCAAATAACTTTTTTTATTTATCAAGGATACCCCTTATCAGTTTAAAACATTTAACCAAGTTTCTAAATATCACAGACAGTAATTTAAAGAACAAGTAGCCAAATGTCTCGAATTATTATAAAGAACATTCTTCTTTATCTTTTTTTTAAATTGCAGCAATCTGAATTCACCCAAAATTATGACGTCACGAATACATGATGTTAATTTCACCAATCACAGTTTTTTCTAATTTCTATCATTTTCAAATCTTGCAAATTTGTCATCGTGTACCCAGACCAATTTTGAAATGTCTACAAGCATTAAAATTAGTAAAGTTCCTTTTTGGAAATTAGTGAACTGTTTTTTAAGTACTCACAGGTACACTTTTCTCTCACTGTAGATTTATTCTTTTTCTTCTTCTTGGTTAGCCTTCAACATACTGCAAATGCCTAAAAACTGACATTTTCTTTAAATCTGGACACAAATGCAAAGTGGCTTGCCGTGGATATAAACAGGTTAGACCTTAGAGGATTGAAACTTCTTTTCCGCCAAAAACACCACGAGGTGTCCTTCAAAAAATAACATACACCGAAAATTAGATCAGAATTATCTTTTATTGAATAACTTTATTTATAGAGAATTCATTTATTCAATTTTCATCCATAACATGAAAAAATAATGATGAAACCTATTCAATTTTGCTTAATTGCATTATGCTCTTTTAATATTAATATATTAAAGGAGCATAATTAACTGAACTTTAACAAATGCATTGTCTAAATGCATACCCTGAGGCTAATGAATATACTAAAAATGTGTCCCTCAAACATGGCTTGCTAATGCACGGTAGAACTCCTCTATAGTGAATGATTTAAGATGTACTCTGGTATAGTGACCAAATTTTCTTTAGTCTGCGATGAATTGCCATCAGTTATAGAAAACTAAAGGTCATTTTATGGTAGACTAAAGAAAATTTGTTTACTATTCAGGCTACATCCTACCTCATTCACTATAGAGGAGTTTTACTGTATATACATAGGCCTAAGGGATATGCCGAAATAATGTAACAGTAGAATTAAATTATAGTTTGATTGGATACAATTATAGGGAATAAATGGAATATATTGCACTTAAATTCCGAGACAGCTAAATACTTTTAACTTTTGAAGCAGTGTTTTTTTTTTCTCAGGCACCCCCTGAGCATTGAAATAGATGATACAATTAGAATATACGTTTTTGGTTACTGTGATGTTGAAAAGTTCATGTATACTTCATGTACATTCTGCATGATAATGAAAGATTTAACCAAACTTTTAAAGTTATAGGTAACATATATAAAAAAGTTATCTCAGGCACCCCCTATACACAATCCAAGCCCCAAAGGAGTGCCGGGCACCCACTTTAAAAGTGGGATGCCTATATATAAGTGAGGACTATGTACACTACAGTATACTGTATTTTTTGCTGCAGAGGCTGAGCTTTTTAGCAGCTTCACCTGTATCTATTTCTACAGGTAACTACAAATGTTGAGTAAGGATGTTGCATCAGCATCTGATGCCTGGAGGACATACCCTCAGGTTAGAGTTCTCAGCAGACGTGACTGGTTAACCACGAACACAAAGAAAGAATAACAGGTGGTTATTTAAAGCTAACTACAGTTCCGCTATTAATTTTAACATCATTTTAACATGACTGTTTTAATATGAAGTGTCCAGACGAATTAGTGCCATCATTTAATTTTAATTTAAGTAAAAGCAAATAGGTACCATGAAATATTTAAATTAATAAACTACTGAAAAAAAGGATATTTTCAGTTGTTCCACAACGTGCATTAGCATAGATAACTTTACAACGTTCTACTGTATCGTTAGGAACATCTTTTAAACCTATGTTGTGGTTCTGAAAATAAAAATAGATTCATTCCATCAAATTTTCATAATTGAACAGAATTTTGTGAAGAAACTAGAATAAGTTCCAAGTTACCGGACAGTTCCACATCTTCGGTCATATAAGAAGAAACAATAACAATATTTATATTGTTTTTTCTTATATGACCGAAGATGTAGTACTGACCGATAATTAAGACCTTACCTTAATATTTAAATATTTAAGAATTAGCAATGTTACATTAATTACGTTTGATTAAAATAATACAATAGACTATGAACAATATTTATGCCATATTTATATCATTTACATTTTAGGACAGTGTGTCCTGCTTCTTCAACACAGAAAGTGAACTTCCTAAAATTTACCATAGAAAATTTCAAAGAAAACGAATGACATACTGTTCTAAATTATATAAAAGAGCATATTTTAATTTTGAATGGTTCAGTTCGAAGGAATGAGATTAATTATTAATTTTAATTAGAATTATATAATTATTTAAAAATTTCACTAATATTCATGTAAAGTTATATATACCCAATTAATAATTATAACAATTTATAGATATATTTTTTGCGCTAATTTTACAGAAAATAGTTTCAGTAAAAATTACAAAAAAAATCTGGAAAACATCGAAGATTACAAAACTTCTTTAGAAAAATGCATGAAAATAAAATTGTTACTGCATTACCTAATTTTAAATGATGGCGACATTTTCACCGCTTGCCTCGTAAAGATATAAGACTACATTAAAACATGACGCTAAAGAAGTACGATAAGAATATATAAATAATTCAGAGCGGAATGCAGGTGTAAGAACGCTTTATCGATTGGCTTAGGCTCTAGCGTGGCGGGGCGGCGTAAATTGAAGTAATTCGTCACTATATTGACGCGACTGTTATCGACCGCCATTTGACTGCAAAGAACCAACTTTTGAGGACTTACTATATAAACATCTGAGTCATGGAATGACACACACATAATTTATAGATATGTAAAATTAGAGAAAAAAGATAAATACATAAGGAACATATATAAATATAATTAAATTTTACTTTTTTTATTTTTACAATAAGAACAAAGTAACTTTTTAAAACAGAGTTCTAGAAAAATTCGGTCTCGGAATTTTCTGTCTCGTTGTATAATGATTTTATAATTTTTTATTAAAGAATAATAGTAGAAGAAGGTTGAAATTATAAATACTAAAATGTGTAGTGTATTTTAAAAAGCGAATAACATTAATAATCATTGTAAAATGATACGTAACATTAGTAATTTTGACTTGTTTTGACATTAAAACATGAGATTTAGGCGGAAAATTCGGTCACGGAATTATCGGTCTGAGGTATAAATAAAAGGGGGGCGTGCCACATCCCGAACCCCCTTGCCAGACCAGTAAACAATTATGAAGTGTGCAGTACAACAAAATATCAGATACAATAAACTGCACAACGACCATCTATGTTTTTCATTCCGTGACCGAATTTTCCACACCGAAATTTCAGAGACCGAAATTTCTGGCCACCAATAGTAGATACTTTGACTAAAAGAGAACATGCAGTAACCCAGACACGGAAGATTTAGTCCTGGGATATTAAGGAATATCCCAGGAATAAATACTTCTTGCCTGGGAAGTAGCTAGTAGTTACCGTACCTCTGACTGCCTTTTTCGTCAGTCTCAACTGCTTCTTTAAAACACGAACTGCCCATTCTTGCGATTAACTGGTCACCAGACAAATAGCTATGCTCTAGTAGTCTAGTTGCTAAACTAGTAAGGATTAGTATCACAGTATTTCAATTGATTGTGTAGACTAGATCACAGATAATAAGAGGCTGATATGCGTTAGAGGAAGAAACTTTAAAATACACTGTAACAAAAACTGTAGATGCACTGTTGCAACTCCTGTAGGTACACTGAAGATGGTCTAACTTTGGTAGCTTAGTCTCTTGTTTAGAATGTAGCTAGTAAACACCAGTGCTAATCAATTGGGGATGTGATGCTCTGGTAAACAAACTCTGTTCACTTTTATACTACACTACACACTCTGACTTGCTGCGAACCGTTACTGGCGGTAACTAGGCGATGAATCGTTGACCTGGTTGTTAGACTTCGACGTCAGACTAAATAACTCTATCGGCGGCGATTGGGCAACAAGTTAGTGGATCGTCGTGGTACCATGGCCCTTCTACTCACTACGAGACTCCAGTGTTGACTGGAACCAGTCTTAGCCCTCGACAGCTTCTGACGCGGCAAGGGGTGTGTTCCGTACAGTCACTGGCAAGACTGTGGCGGCAATTGCCTGCAAGCACTTAATTAGGCAAAAGTCATTCTGAAGGAAAGACCCTCAGGGCCCAGACAACAGTGTCAGTCAGGCAGACACTGGGGAAATGGATGGAAAAAGTTTGTAAGATAATGGCAGCAGACAGTAGCCTGCTGATGATATCAGAGGGAATATTATAGACTCAGACCAAGGGGGGGGGGGGAGGGGGGGGGATATTAGGTGTGGTGAGAAGAGGGGAGAGGGGAGGGGGGGGGGGGAGGGTGTTACTCGAAAAGGGATTGTTGGATGAATCATTGTTATAGGGGAAAATCTATTATTGTAACTGAAGAAAAGTTGCAACACACCAACCAATACACCACACCCACCCCACACCTACCCTCGCAACACACCAACCCTAAAACCACACACACCAACCCTAAAACCACACACACCAACCCTCACATCACACACACCAACCCTCACATCACACACACCAACCCTCACATCACACACACCAACCCTCACATCACACACCAACCCTCACACCACACCACACCAACCGATACATCACACACACCTACCTCTGGACGGTATATTTCCCACCCCTACCTCTGGACGGTATATCCCCCACCCCTACCTCTGGACGGTATATCCCCCACCCCTACCTCAGGACGGTATATTTCCCACCCCTACCTCTGGACGGTATATCCCCCACCCCTACCTCTGGACGGTATATTCCCCACCCCTACATCTGGACGGTATATTCCCCACCCCTACCTCTGGACGGTATATCCCCCACCCCTACCTCTGGACGGTATATCCCCCACCCCTACATCTGGACGGTATATTCCCCACCCCTACCTCTGGACGGTATATCCCCCACCTCTACATCTGGACGGTATATTCCCCACCCCTACCTCTGGACGGTATATTTCCCACCCCTACCACTGGACGGTATATCCCCCACCCCTACCTCTGGACGGTATATCCCCCACCCCTACCTCAGGACGGTATATTTCCCACCCCTACCTCTGGACGGTATATCCCCCACCCCTACCTCTGGACGGTATATTCCCCACCCCTACATCTGGACGGTATATTCCCCACC
Organism: Caprella mutica; assembly: GCA_947561585.1. Taxonomy (NCBI): domain Eukaryota; kingdom Metazoa; phylum Arthropoda; class Malacostraca; order Amphipoda; family Caprellidae; genus Caprella; species Caprella mutica. The sequence continues at coordinate 188,027 of CANNZV010000472.1, read as the reverse complement.
CCTACCTCTGGACGGTATATCCCCCACCCCTACCTCTGGACGGTATATCCCCCACCCCTACCTCTGGACGGTATATCCCCCACCCCTACATCTGGACGGTATATTCCCCACCCCTACCTCTGGACGGTATATCCCCCACCTCTACATCTGGACGGTATATTCCCCATCCCTACCTCTGGACGGTATATTCCCCACCCATCCCTCTGGACGGTATATTACCCACCCCTACCTCTGGACGGTATATTCCCCACCCCTACATCTGGACGGTATATTCCCCACCCCTACCTCTGGACGGTATATTCCCCACCCATCCCTCTGGACGGTATATTCCCCACCCCTACATCTGGACGGTATATTCCCCACCCATCCCTCTGGACGGTATATTCCCCACCCCTACCTCTGGACGGTATATTCCCCACCCCTACTGGACGGTATATTCCCCACCCCTACCTCTGGACGGTATATTCCCCACCCCTACTGGACGGTATATTCCCCACCCCTACCTCTGGACGGTATATTCCCCACCCCTACCTCTGGACGGTATATTCCCCACCCCTACCTCTGGACGGTATATTCCCCACCCCTACCTCTGGACGGTATATTCCCCACCCCTACTGGACGGTATATTCCCCACCCCTACCTCTGGACGGTATATTCCCCACCCCTACTGGACGGTATATTCCCCACCCCTACCTCTGGACGGTATATTCCCCACCCCTACCTCTGGACGGTATATTCCCCACCCCTACATCTGGACGGTATATTCCCCACCCCTACATCTGGACGGTATATTCCCCACCCCTACATCTGGACGGTATATTCCCCACCCCTACATCTGGACGGTATATTCCCCACCCCTACCTCTGGACGGTATATTCGCCACCCCTACATCTGGACGGTATATTCCCCACCCCTACCTCTGGACGGTATATTCCCCACCCCTACCTCTGGACGGTATATTTCCCACCCCTACCTCTGGACGGTATATTTCCCACCCCTACCTCTGGACGGTATATTCCCCACCCCTACCTCTGGACGGTATATTCCCCACCCCTACCTCTGGACGGTATATTTCCCACCCCTACCTCGGGACAGTATATTCCCCACCCCTACTGGACGGTATATTCCCCACCCCTACCTCTGGACGGTATATTTCCCACCCCTACCTCTGGACGGTATATCCCCCACCCCTACCTCTGGATGGTATATTCCTCACCCCTACCTCTGGATGGTATATTCCTCACCCCTACCTCTGGACGGTTTATTCCCCACCCCTACCTCTGGACGGTATATTCCCCACCCCTTCCTCTGGACGGTATATCCCCCACCCCTACCTCTGGACGGTATATTTCCCACCCCTACCTCTGGACGGTATATTTCCCACCCCTACCTCTGGACGGTATATTCCCCACCCCTCCCTCTGGACGGTATATTTCCCACCCCTACCTCTGGACGGTATATTTCCCACCCCTACCTCTGGACGGTATATTCCCCACCCCTCCCTCTGGACGGTATATTCCCCACCCATCCCTCTGGACGGTATATTCCCCACCCCTTCATCTGGACGGTATATTTCCCACCCCTTCATCTGGACGGTATATTTCCCACCCCTTCATCTGGACGGTATATTCCCCACCCCTACCTCTGGACGGTATATTCCCCACCCCTACCTCTGGACGGTATATTCCCCACCCCTACCTTTGGACGGTACATCCCCCTAAGGGTTACATCTCCTCTGAAGAAGAACCGTTGGTCAGCTTTTCTCTGTTTTTACTTCAAATGAAGTTAAGGTTGGTTATATTATTAATAAATTGAATTATAATGATTTAACAGTTAATTAGCAATACACTGATAATATAACAGCAAAGTTGTAATAGGATATAGGCTAAGTTACGAATTATCGGACAGTAACAAATTTTCGGTCATATAAGAAAATTAACGCTTCAACCTATTATTTCAATTGGTAACCATGAATTAATTAGAATAAGCAGTTAACATGTTTAATTAGATACATTTTTATGCTCGAAAATGTGAAACTGTTCAACAATACGTTACTTATTTTACAAGCTATTACAACTTTCATCATCGTGTAGGCAGACCAATTTTAAAAACCATCATTTCAATTAGCAGAGTTTCGTTTTGTAAATAAAGTGTTAGTAAATGATGAGACACAGACTTTGCTCTGACTGTACATGTAATGTGACTGTTGTGCTGAAAATAGCACAGCCCAAATACTGGAAAAAAAGGGAAAACCTTTCAGGGAAAGGAAGGACAGCACTGAATAACAAAATAGATTGCAACATGGAGAATCTACTGGAGAAGATAAAATGAACAGAAATGAGGGACCACATTATCTAGAACAGGCACTCGTAGAGAGCATACCTTCACCGCACCCCTATATATGATCTAGAGACCTTGACCATCTACATTCCTTGAGTTATAAATGACCTTGACCTTTGACTCGATCAATCACTCCCAAAATCTAATAAAGTGGTTCAGGATAATGACCAATCGTCCCACCAAATTTCAGACAATTTGGTTGAATAGTTTTAGAGTTTTGCGAATAACAAGATGATGTATACAATCATATAAATGCCCACCAAAACATAACTTTCAGCTATGTAGAACAAAATAAAAAGAATGATGTCAATTATACACGATAAAACTTTATTAAATACGAAAATATAAAAAAGATTACAAACTTTATACAACAGTTCTGAATGGTTAGAACCTCTCTAGCAACAGTTCTGTATGGTTAGAACCACTCTACCAACAGCTCTGAATGGTTAGAACCTCTCTAGCAACAGTTCTGTATGGTTAGAACCACTCTACCAACAGTTCTGAATGGTTAGAACCTCTCTAGCAACAGTTCTGAATGGTTAGAACCTCTCTAGCAACAGTTCTGAATGGTTAGAACCCCTCTACCAACAGTTCTGAATGGTTAGAACCTCTCTAGCAACAGTTCTGAATGGTTAGAACCCCTCTACCAACAGTTCTGAATGGTTAGAACCTCTCTACTAACAGTTCTGAATGGTTAGAACCACTCTACCAACAGTTCTGAATGGTTAGAACCACTCTACCAACAGTTCTGAATGGTTAGAACCACTCTACCAACAGTTCTGAATGGTTAGAACCCCTCTACCAACAGTTCTGAATGGTTAGAACCCCTCTACCAACAGTTCTGAATGGTTAGAACCACTCTACTAACAGTTCTGAATGGTTAGAACCACTCTACCAACAGTTCTGAATGGTTAGAACCACTCTACCAACAGTTCTGAATGGTTAGAACCTCTCTACCAACAGTTCTGAATGGTTAGAACCTCTCTACCAACAGTTCTAAATAGTTAGAACTACCAACAGTTCTGAATGGTTAGAACCACTCTACCAACAGTTCTGAATGGTTAGAACCACTCTACCAACAGTTCTGAATGGTTAGAACCTCTCTACCAACAGTTCTGAATGGTTAGAACTAGCAACAGTTCTGAATGGTTAATTCAAATATGAAGTGAAGTATTGAGCGCTCTGTCAGGTTGAATTAAATTTTGAATCTACGTTTAAAAAATAATTTACAATTTGATATAATTTTAAATGTAGTGAGATGTTAAGAAAATTAAAATCTAAAACTATTTCAAAGGCAGTATATGGATAAAAAATAGTACTTTTTTAAATCCATGGAAGAGAAAATAATTTATAATTTTTTTAGTCTATACCAAAAATGTAGTGTATTTTATAAACAATAAAAGTGTATTGCATAAAAGAAAATGTAGTGTATTTTATAAACAATAAAAGTGTATTGCATAAAAGAAAATGTAGTGTATTTTATAAACAATAAAAGTGTATTGCATAAAAGAAAATGTAGTGTATTTTATAAAAATATCAAAAATCTATCAAATCTTTGGGACATTTTACATACATTTCATCAGATATGAATTAAAGGTTTGGATGATCTTTAAAGTATAATAAAATTATCTGTGACAAACAAATAACATTTAAAGATAATGAGTATAAAAAGCTGTTCATTATTAGCCTTTGCAGCCCATAATTAAATGTACTCAATTTTAATGCACACATTTAGCAAGAACTATTCTAATTTTTACCGTGATGGTATTTATGATCTCATTAACGCTTTTTAATAATTAGTATTGACTGTAAATAGATATTGTATGAATGTTCTTCAGAGTAAGAGTTCATCCCTAGTGGAATATTATTTGTATGGACTCTAAATAGATATTGTATGAATGTTCTTCACCGTAAGAGTTCATCCCTAGTGGAATATTATTTGTATGGACTCTAAATAGATATTGTATGAATGTTCTTCACCGTAAGAGTTCATCCCTAGTGGAATATTATTTGTATGGACTCTAAATAGATATTGTATGAATGTTCTTCACCGTAAGAGTTCATCCCTAGTGGAATATTATTTGTATGGACTCTAAATAGATATTGTATGAATGTTCTTCACCGTAAGAGTTCATCCCTAGTGGAATATTATTTGTATGGACTCTAAATAGATATTGTATGAATGTTCTTCACCGTAAGAGTTCATCCCTAGTGGAATATTATTTGTATTGACTGTAAATAGATATTGTATGAATGTTCTTCACCGTAAGAGTTCATCCCTAGTGTAATATAATTTGTATTGACTGTAAATAGATATTGTATGAATGTTCTTCACCGTAAGAGTTCATCCCTAGTGGAATATTATTTGTATTGACTGTAAATAGATATTGTATGAATGTTCTTCACCGTAAGAGTTCATCCCTAGTGTAATATAATTTGTATTGACTGTAAATAGATATTGTATGAATGTTCTTCACCGTAAGAGTTCATCCATAGTGGAATATTATTTGTATGGACTGTAAATAGATATTGTATGAATGTTCTTCACCGTAAGAGTTCATCCCTAGTGGAATATTATTTGTATTGACTGTAAATAGATATTGTATGAATGTTCTTCACCGTAAGAGTTCATCCCTAGTGGAATATTATTTGTATTGACTGTAAATAGATATTGTGTGAATGTTCTTCACCGTAAGAGTTCATCCCTAGTGTAATATAATTTGTATTGACTGTAAATAGATATTGTATGAATGTTCTTCACCGTAAGAGTTCATCCCAAGTGGAATATTATTTGTATGGACTGTAAATAGATATTGTATGAATGTTCTTCACCGTAAGAGTTCATCCCTAGTGGAATATTATTTGTATTGACTGTAAATAGATATTGTGTGAATGTTCTTCACCGTAAGAGTTCATCCCTAGTAGAATATTATTTGTATTGACTGTAAATAGATATTGTATGAATGTTCTTCACCGTAAGAGTTCATCCCTAGTGGAATATTATTTGTATTGACTGTAAATAGATATTGTATGAATGTTCTTAACAGTAAGAGTTTATCCCTAGTGGAATATTATTTGTATGGACTGTAAATAGATATTGTATGAATGTTCTTCACCGTAAGAGTTCATCCCTAGTGGAATATTATTTGTATTGACTGTAAATAGATATTGTGTGAATGTTCTTCACCGTAAGAGTTCATCCCTAGTGGAATATTATTTGTATTGACTGTAAATAGATATTGTATGAATGTTCTTCACCGTAAGAGTTCATCCCTAGTGTAATATAATTTGTATTGACTGTAAATAGATATTGTATGAATGTTCTTCACCGTAAGAGTTCATCCCTAGTGGAATATTATTTGTATGGACTGTAAATAGATATTGTATGAATGTTCTTCACCGTAAGAGTTCATCCCTAGTGGAATATTATTTGAATTGACTGTAAATAGATATTGTATGAATGTTCTTCACCGTAAGAGTTCATCCCTAGTGGAATATTATTTGTGGAATGTTCAACCAGTACAGAATTCATTTGTACTTTACCATGTCTCTATCGATGAATGCATCTCCATTATATCAAATTTGAAAAATACCTCGTATGGCTTAGAACACATATCTGCGAGCATGTTAAAGGAGATTAAGGAAACAATTGCTCAGCCTATAACCTTCCTTATAAATAAATCATTTGATAATGGCATTTTCCCCAGTAAATTTAAAGAAGCTACCATTACTCCTATATTCAAGAGTGGAGATCCCCTTAATCTCTCTAATTATCGTCCTATTTCTGTGCTCCCACTCATCAGTAAAATTTTTGAAAGAGCAATGAGTGATAGAATATACAGTTTCTTTTATAGGTATTCTGTACTTAGTACAAATCAGTTCGGATTTCAAAAGAAAAAGAGTACATGCAATGCTGTTGAGTGTCTTATCGAGAGCATTTATTCTAGTCTCAATGACAAAATGCATAATATCTGTCTCTTTATTGATCTGAGAAAAGCTTACGACACTGTTCAGCACGATATACTGCTCTCCAAATTATCACTGTACGGAATTCGTGGATTACCTCTGGAGTGGCTGAAAAGTTATCTATTTGGTAGAACACAACGAGTGAAGATCGGAAACTGTGTATCTGAAAATCGTCCTATCCGCACAGGGATTCCTCAAGGATCTGTCCTTGGCGGTCTTCTTTTCTTAGCTTACGTGAACGATCTTCCAATGGTGAGCGGAGTCCTGTCATCAGTGTTGTTTGCGGATGATACTTGCTTCTCTTTGTCTGATTCTAGCTATCCAAGATTAGTAGATAAGTTTAACATTGAACTAGTTAAGATATATAATTGGTTAACTAGAAACAAATTGTCCTTAAATTTCGATAAAACGTTTGCAATGCACTTTACAAATAGACGTGATGACATTGATCCTGCAACTAAAATTTTAATTAATAATATCATTATCAATTTCTCAAACGAAATTAAGTATTTAGGTATCATAATAGATCATAAGTTAACATTTGCAAGCCACATATCATATATATGTGGAAAAATTTCAAAATCTATCGGAATTTTATATAGACTATCAAATTATGCTAGTTCAGATATTCTGCTTAAAACTTATTATAGCTTCATTTATCCCTATCTCAATTATTGTAATATTATATGGGGAGGAGCTGCACTGACCCATATAAATAAGTTGTCTTTACTCCAAAAGAAAGCAGTTAGAGTGATCTGCAAATCTGATTACCTAGCTCATACTGAGGAACTTTTCAATAGAACTGGAATGTTACCCATTGATTTGTTATACAAGTACTTCTTATCAATCCACAGTTACGAAAATAAAGACAATTACAGAACAGCTCCTCACCATCATAATACTAGGCATGCTAATAACTTTGTACCATCTTTTGAAAGACTATCTGTAACGCAGCGATCGCTAAAATTTTTAGGCCCTAAGATTCTCAACGAATTGCCACCTCAAATATTAAACTGTCAAAGTTTAAATTCTTTTAAAAAGAAAATTAAGAAACACCTTATTACCTACTGATTAACTTGATATTGTAATTTCCTTCAGAACCATTTATTTCATGATATTGTGTCTTTACTGTGAAGCTTAATTGTCGATATATTATATAGGAATGTTTTGCACGTCTTAATGTAGGAAATTGAATGCAATCAAATGTGTTATTCTCTGACATCCTTAGGTTATGTACAAACAATTATGTGGTTAATTAACCACACAAAACTAAAACTGTGATGAATTTGTGCATAACTGAAGGGGTGTAATGCTAAGTTACCGTTTGTCTATTGTTTATGTGTTTGTAGAATGTATAGGCATTAATATACGTTTTCACTCTATTGGATTAAAAAAAAATTATTAATACTGCCCAAAAAACCAAATTGGTTTGAAATGGGTTTGAAAAAAAGAAAAATATAGTAAATTCATTAATTGTATAACATATTAGAAATTTAGTAAAATATAACTATTGTGTCATTGTTAATGTGCATCATGTAACAATTTATATATATATTTTTTTTTTCAATAAAGTTTATTTATTTATTTATTTATTTAAATAGATATTGTATGAATGTTCTTAACAGTAAGAGTTTATCCCTAGTGGAATATTATTTGTATGGACTGTAAATAGATATTGTATGAATGTTCTTCACCGTAAGAGTTCATCCCTAGTGGAATATTATTTGTATCATCATGCACAGAATAATGAATTAATTATTTTAGTAGGGGTTTAACGTCTTCTTCGGAACCAAAGGCCATATCGCTGACATCAAAAGGAAATTAAATACAAGGGACTAGAAGAAGTAGTCAGAAAGGAAAGTGGCTCCATGAACAAAGTCACTTACCACCGTTCATGGATGCAGAAAAGCTACTCCGTGAATGCAGTCACTTACCAAAGAATGTGACGAAACGGGACACAAGCACCGGTGGCTGCACTCACGAATGGAAGAGGAAAATGAAGAGGTGATAGTAAATTAAGTCTACGAGCCTACCTAACACAAAATCTAAGATCTCGTAGTTGAAGAGCATAACCCTAGCGCTATCCTCTAAAACTGCAAGTAGTGTTAAAAAATTGATAAACATATGGTATAAATGAAAAAAGACAATCCAAATTACAACAGTTCGGGGCCCAAGGGACACCACCTCCCTTCTCTGCCACAGAATAATTGCATTCGTAATCATTCATTATATTCTACAAGAATTTAAAAGCAGCTTTTCTATAACATTTAAATGTATGCATCTTCCAATTAAATTAAATTAATATCGTTCGAACAGAGTTATCATTTAAAAGTATTTATCATTTAAAAGTATTTATCATTTAAAAGTATTTATCATTTAAAAGTATTTATCATATAAAAGTATTTATCATATAAAAGTATTTATCATTTAAAAGTATTTATCATTTAAAAGTATTTATCATTTAAAAGTATTTATCATTTAAAAGTATTTATCATTTAAAAGTATTTATCATTTAAAAGTATTTATCATTTAAAAGTATTTATCATTTAAAAGTATTTATCATTTAAAAGTATTTATCATTTAAAAGTATTTATCATTTTAAAAAGGTTGAATCTGATAACATCACCAATGGTCAGTCACCTTCCAGTACCTACCTTAATCAAGTCTGCCTACCTTACTTCATTACCTGAGATTTTGTTTGCCTTTTAGCGAAAAAATAAACATCGATAAACTGCCACTATAGGGGTCAGCACCTGCATATACAGTAAAGGGTCTATCGACACGCACAGGGTAAGGGCAAATAGTTTATAATTGGAATATATAATAGATAGTAAGTGAAATATATAATAGATAGTAAGTGAAATATAGAATAGATAGTAAGTGAAATATAGAATAGATAGTAAGTGAAATATATAATAGATAGTAAGTGAAATATAGAATAGATAGTAAGTGAAATATAGAATAGATAGTAAGTGAAATATAGAATAGATAGTAAGTGAAATATATAATAGATAGTAAGTGAAATATATAATAGATAGTAAGTGAAATATGACAATAGTTTAAAAGAGCACTGTATATTATATAATAGTTTGTAAGGTTCTAGGTAAATTGCTCGAATGAACAATTGCTCGAAAAACAATTGCTCGAAAGACAATTGCTCGAAAAACAATTGCTCGAAAGACAATTGCTCGAAAAACAATTGCTCGAACGAACAATTTCTCGAATGAACAATTGCTCGAATTATCAAATTGCTCGAATGAACAAAATTGCTCGAATTATAAAATTGCACATTTTTCAATTTTATAAAAGTCAGTTATTCATGAAGTGGAGCTGCACCTAACAATCCTTGTGTCTTTTTAGTAATTGATCATTACTCATTCTATAAATGATTTTAATTATTACTCATTCTGCATATTTTTTTTAGACCGTTTGTGTCATCTCGTATGTAACATGTGAATTGGAATCATTGGAATAGTAGTGATTCACCACATGATTCCAATTCACATGTTACATACGAGATGACACAAACGGTCTAAAAAAATATTATGCAGAATGAGTAATAATTAAAATCATTTGTAGAATGAATTATGATCAATTACTAAAAAGAAACAAGGATTGTTAGGTGCAGCTCCACTTCATGAATAACAGACTTTTATAAAAATTGAAAAATGTGCAATTTTATAATTCGAGCAATTGTTTTTCGAGCAATTGTTCATTCGAGCAATTGTTCTTTAGAGCATTTGTTCTTTAGAGCATTTGATCTTTAGAGCATTCGTTCTTTAGAGCATTTGTTCATTCGAGCAATTGTTTTCGAACAATTGTCTTTCGAACAATTGTTTTCGAGCAATTGTTCATTCGAGCAATTGTTTTCGAACAATTGTCTTTCGAACAATTGTTTTCGAGCAATTTACCGTCTACCAGTTTGTAAATGTTATAATATAGTTTACGTATATATTTTATCACTTTATACATATAATAATACAGTTCGTATAAAATATTTTATACATGCATTAATAGAGTTAATATTAATAATCATTAAAGGTAAAAAATAATAGCTAATGCAAAGAGACAGCGCTGTCATACGATTACCAAAGTAAAACAACCTGAAATTATAAAAGAAAAGGAAATAACCAAGTTTCATTTATTATTTTCATCCGATGTTTGATAGTATAGACACTATACAAAATACGGTAGCCAATTTAGATTTTAAATATAATTATAGAGATACAATATGTAATTAACGAGATACAATATATAATTATCGAGATACAATATATAATTATCGAGATACAATATATAATTATCGAGATGCAATATATAATTATCGAGATGCAATATATAATTATCGAGATGCAATATATAATTAACGAGATACAATATATAATCAACGAGATACAATATATAATCAACGAGATACAATATATAATTATCGAGATACAATATAATGTAAAAACAGTATACAATTTCAATGCCCTGATATATATTATGCAAGAAATGACTGCCAAGATGACACTATAGGTATAGCAATACTATAGCCTGTGTAACTATAGTATCTAATTAGAATTTAATATTGTAGCTATAACTTCTATCCAAAACATTTCTCGATTAATGTTCAATTAGAAAATAATTACAGGGCTATTCAACATAATTATTTTAAATTGGTATTAAAATTACAAGAATTATTATAATAACGTGTAATAAAGATTATTTCTATATAGTAATAAATGATTTAAAAATAGAGTTAAACATTTTGTACTATATTTCCCGCTTAATTAAAAATAAATCGTTCTATATACAGAATAAGATTAAGGGATAGGGTAAGTTCCGAATTATCGGACAGATACGCATTTTCGATCATATAAGAAAAAAGTATATAATAATAATTATATATCTTTTCCTTGTATGATCGGAAATGAGGAACTGTCCAATAACTCGGAAGTTACCCATAAATAAATATATTATTCGAGAGAACAGTTTTCATATAGCAAAAATATATATAATTTAATTAATTATATTTAATTAACAACTATAATGTTAATTAAAATAACGAGTTAAACCATATCTATTTTTAATTTTTTATAACCAAAATTAATTTATTTTAATGCATATTTTAATAATGAATTTAATTTTGCATTCGGTATTCTTATTTGGTACACATTTACTAATTAAAAAGGAAGTTAATTAATTACCAAATTAATTAATGCAATTAGTTACATACAAATAATATTAAAGAGCAATACCCTCCAACGAAGTGTAAAACTAATGCCAAAACATGAGGGGAAAGAGCATCTCTTGGTGTATTTAAATGGTAATTATACAGTGGATTATAAATTAATTAATTAAACAATTAGGGGGGAAATAAAGAAATTAGAAACTGAATGTAATTAAACGAGATTTATTTCAGAAGATTGTGAAAATGAATAAGATTTATAGAATTTATAATATATGAAAAATACACCATGACAGAAGCCCCATCTAATTAATCATTTACTTCTCATGTAAAATATATTGATTAGCATATTTCTTAATCATAATTATTATATTTATTATCAAACTGTTCAAAAATTATGAATTAATATATATAATCGAAATAATCTCACATTTATTTAGCACATAGTAGGGTAATAATAGACAAAACATAATAATAATATGACTATAGTGAATTACAATTAAAACAAGTTATATTAGAACTAGAGTTAGTTACGAATTATCGGACAGTTCCACATCTTCGATCATGTAAGTAAAATCACATAATATGACATTTTAACTCTCATTTTTTAATCGGAAGCAATTAAATAAACCTGTTAAAATTTCAATTCGTATTTTTCTTAAATGATCGTTAATGTGGAGCTGTCCGATTATTCGCAAGTTACCCCATATCGTTGCCAAGTGGCTATTTTACATGTTGGCAACACTTAGTAACTCTTTCACATAATTATAATTGTTATTGTTGAGTTGGCAACTGAAGCAGGCAAGTGAAAAGAAAATATATAGTTATATACAATTTAAAGATATATACAATAATGCTAAAGCTAACTTGGAGACAAGGTAAAACTCTATCCTAAAATGATCCCCAAAAATTAAATCAATTTAATATAAATCCTTAATGATGTTATGGAAAATTAAAATCAAAATCATTAAAATTTAAAATCATTCACAATTCAATGTTTGCAAAAGATTTAGTACATCAAATTCGTTATAATTAGTCACTATTTAAAAATATATCTAGATTCTAGAAGGCATAGAGTGATAAATTTTAACGTTTACGCTAGTACGGGAGGTGGCGCTTACGGAGACTATAGATACTAGAGAGTTATGTTGGGGTCATAGAAGATTATCAAGGGGGATGGGGGAGGAGAGAGGGAATCTTCTATGTTCCCACCAAAAAAATTATTAGGAATTCAGCGTCTGCTTCGATCATTTCATTGACCATATCGCTGACGTCAAAAGAAAATTAAATACAAGGGACTAGAAGAAGTGGTCAGAAAGGAAAGTGGCTCCATGAACAAAGTCACGTACGACAGTCAGTGACAATGCTCATGGATGCAGAAAAGCTACTCCGTGAACACAGCCACCAAGTAATGAGACGAAAAGGGACACAAGCACCGGTGGCTGCATTCACGGATGGAAGAGGAAAATGAAGAGGTACGAGTCTACCTAACACAATCTAAGACCTCGTAGTTGAAGAGCATAACCCTAGCGCAATCCTCTAAACTGCAAGTAGCGTTTAAAAAAAATTATAAACCTGGTAAAAATGAAAAAAGACAATTCATAATCCAAATTACAACAGTTCGGGGGCTCTTCATTATCCACGGACTGCTTTATGATTCAGCCACATCACCAGTTGATAAAATGACCTATTGTAGCGTGAAGAATAATAATATTTACATACAGTAATAGTTTTAGAGTGACCTATTATAACGTGAATAATAGTTTACTTACAGTAATAGAGTGAATCAAAATAACCAGCCACACACTAGCTCTATCAGAGGACACTGACTCCAGTGTGCTGGTACTTGGAACACTTGGTACACTGGAACACTTGCCGTAATGACATTCACAAGTGTCAGGCTACAACAGATGTGAAAATACTGGCTAGCTGATCAAATTGATGCAGTCATATATAGCGCAATAGTTATTATAGCGAATATGAATAAATTAATAACCATGTTTAGACAGCATGCAGTATAGTTCGTAATATATTTGAAAAATGGCCACTAGAAATAGTCATTATATATGAGAATTATTATTTAATTTTTATTATATATCTAACATTAAAATTGTAACAAAGTGATATTTTCCCGACTAAATACTTTGAATGTACGTGAATTTTAAATAAAATAAAATCTTAAACATACAATGATGTAAGTAACATGACATTGATTTATATAATGTATAATGTAATTAATTTATAGCTAGGGTTTAAACTTTAACGTATTCTACTATACTTTCACACAGTAGTCAAAAGCACAGCCAATAAATTAAAGTCTAAGGAATAAAGCAATAACTTCATGCTCTTGAACTGAAGAATAGGCCATTGTTTTGGTTAATTCTAATGGGTGTAGTAAATTAGGGGCTAATTGTCCCGATAGCAGTGGGGTCAGGGCAAGCCAACCTTGAAACACTCTGCCAATTTTCAGGGGTAACGAACACGAGACTGTGCTAATGCTAGGGGGTATTTACAACTATAGCTGTTGTGCCAAGCGACAGTCACTGAGAAGATACAAGTTACGAATTATCGGACAGTTACACATCTTCGGTCATATAAGAAAAAACGATGTAATAATTATTATTTTATTTCACTTTTTTTTAGTTTATTTAAATATAGATATAGTTATTATTAAATGGTTTTTTCTTATTTAACCGAAGATGTGTAACTGTCCGATAATTCGTAAGTTACCCTATACTAGCGATTCGTATACTTTTGCTGATAAAAAATAAATTATTCCATAGCCATGTAGTCTTATTCTTCATCACATATAGAATTAAGCTTAGAATTAATTACATCGAAATGCATTGTTATTGTACAGTTTCATATATGTAAGATTTTCATAGAAAATGGATTATATAAAATTTAATGAAAATTAACATTGAAATATATTTTTCTTTTTATAAAAGTAAATACTTAAATAGTGAATATTCTTCATGTTAACAGATATAAATACTTAGTAACCCGTACACGGAGTGTGGCGTTATTTTGGGACAGTAATCTGTAGATGTAGATAGAAGTTAAAGTAGATCAAACGTGTACGAGCTAAACAGTTAATATCATGTTATTTTTCATTAAACATAAGTAACTACCAATAATTATGCAGCATTGATAACCTATGCAATTATAGCAAATATAATCACAGCTTTTCGTTAAAATGATTAAACAAATTTAATGAGAAAATATGATATCTTTTATAAGATAATATGTTAAATCAAATTTAACATGTTATATAATAAATGCTAAAATTCATGTTAAGAATCACTAATAACTGATATATTTATTTTAGTATGGGTTTAACGTCTGCTTCAGTCATATCGAGACCATTTCACTGACGTCAAAAAGAAACTAAATACAAGGGACTGGAAGAAGCAGTCAGAGAGGAAAGTGGCTCCATGAACAAAGTCACCTACCACCGTCGATGATAACCCTCATGGATGCAGAAAAGCTACTCCGTGAATGCAGTCACTTACCAAGGAATGTGAAAAGGGACACAAGCACCGGTGGCTGCACTAACGGATGGAAGAGGAAAATGAAGAGGTGATAGTAAAATAAGCCTATGAGTCTACCTAACACAAAATCTAAGACCTCGTAGTTGAAAAGCATAACCCTAGCGCTATCCTCTAAAACTGCAGGTAGCATTTAAGAAAATGATAAACATGGTAAAAATGTAAAAGGACAATCCATAATCCAAATTACAACAGTTCGGGGCCCAAGGGACGCCACCCCCCTTCTCTTCCATTCACTACAGACAGCTTCAGGATAGAGCCCCTGGGGGCGCAAGTAACGTTAAAGAAATGATAAACATGGAAGAACTGAATAAAAGAAAATTCATAATCCAAATTACAACAGTTCGGGACCCATCCCTTATCTTCCAATCACCACAGACAGCTTCAGGATAGAACCCCTGGGGGCAAAAAACAAGATGTACCAATTATTTCATTGTTAAATTGTCTACATAATATAAGAGGTAGGCATATAGGAAGGAAGGACACTAGTGACACAATACCTTACTAAGATTTGTCTACGTGATAGAATACGTAGGAAGGAATTGCCAACGTGATAAAATATTTAGGTAGGAATTGCCTACGTGACAAATTGTGTGGGAGGGGCCTAATATTCATATGGCACGATCCTATACCAATATAAGGGAATATTATCCACTTTCTAAACAGGTTACAATTGATTACTTCATATCATAAACAGCGCTAGGGTTATGCTCTTCAACTACGAGGTCTTCTATTTCGTGTTAAATAGACTCGTAGGCTTCAGTTACTATCACCTCTTCATTTTCCTCTTCCATTCGTTAGTGCAGCCACAGGTGCTTGTATCTCTTTTCGTCACATTCCTTTATAACAGTAGCTTTTCTACATCCATGAGCATTGTCACCGCCGGTGGTAGGTGACTTTGTTCATGGAGCCACTTTCCTCCCTGACTGCTTCTACCAGTCCCTTGTATTTAATTTCCTTTAGACATCAGCAAAATGGGTTTTGAAACCGATGCAGACGTTAAACCCCTAAAAAATATTAAAATAATCACATCAGAAACAAATAATGGTGAGATTAAAAAGATACAAATTGGAACATTTATTGTAAATTAGGTACTTAAATTTAGATTTACTTCCAATCATGCTAGGGATGCTTTAAACACTACACAGAAGTTCATTAGAATAATTATACAACCTGGAAAGGTGCAGTCTAACCAGGTAATCACATTTTAATTAACAGTGTTCATTATAAATATAACATACAGGTGTTAATATAGATAGGTGCATGATATACATTAACTAGGCATGAACATACATATACATTAATCAGCACTGAAAATAAAGAATATAACGCTATTAAATAATTAGTGAAAGTCAGGTAGAAAAAATATATAATTAATAAAAAAAAATTAATTTAATTCATATTATAAATTAAGGGAATTTTTAAAAATTATTGTTATGAATAATACATCAATAAATACGATATACTATTATGAAATACTATCTATTTACTTGGTTCCTATTTTAATGAAAATATACCTAAATACAATTGGGTAAAACGATGCAAATCAATAGTTTTTGTACAGCATATAGAAAAATGTTAAGAAAATAGGTTTTTACAAACTATAATAGTATATTTCGTAAAACTTATTATCAAATAATAATAAAAAAACATAACCAACAGAATAATAATATTACCCAGTTAGAAATTTTAGGTGAAGAAGTAGAAGATTGATTAGAATTAAATCTTAAACTTCGGAGATTAAATAACATTATATACTGACTAACAAAGAGGGTAAAGAATATATCTAACATTTGGTAGATAAATCTTTCGGCCCGATATGACGTAAGAAAATTTACAAAATGTTAGATAGGGTAAGTTCTTAATTATCGGTCAGTTCCACATTTTCGGACACGTAAGAAAAAACGATATAATAATAATTATTTTATTTTATTTTTTATTATCATGGATACCAATTAAAATAAAATTGATATCATGGATACCAATTAAAATAAAATTGGTATCATGGATACCAATTAAAATAAAAATTGAATAATTATTATTATTATATACTTTTTTCTTAAGTGTCCGAAAATGTGAAACTGACCGATAATTAAGAACTTACCCCAGTACCTTAATTTTTTTTAATTTTAACTCCAACTCACCCATTACAGCTAGTCGATGCGCTTTTGTTTTTTAGAAATAGAAAAGGCGCACTCTGTATATAGACAATGACTAGAAAGGTTATCGTGAGTACTATGAAGAGAGTGGTTAGGACTCTCATCCCTGAGAGTACATTGGGCCACGATAGGCTGGGTCTTCTACTCAGGGGCCCTTTGTAATTCTCCTTCATCTTGGGAAGTGTCAACTAACAGCTGGGAATGGGTTAGCTTATGGAATGTTAGACACTGTCATGGTTATAGGAATTAACTGAAAGTAATAGAAATTAAAAACACGGTGCACAAACTTTAATATTTTAGTAAACTCTCACAAATATTAAAGTTTTTTTATGTTAAGTTACGAATTATCGGTCAGTTCCACAATATCGATCATATAATAACAAACGATATAATAATAAAAATAAAATAACAATTATTAAATCGTGTTTTCTTACATGATCGAAATTGTGGAACCGACCGATAATTCGTAACTTACCCCAATTTTTTTTTACTTTATACTACATTAATGTTAACACGGTAAAGGGACAATAACACAGAATCACACACCTAGGTAACAACTGTGCTAAAACTATCCGTAGTTTAGTGTTATCTACGTAAATAAAAGGAAACAGCTGAGCAAACGTTCACGAACACGTTCACAATGATTTATATCAAAGGGACACATTTAAAAGGCACTTATTGAATACTTTCCATCACAATTTGTATAATATTCCGTACCAGGCACACGCATGTAGTTACTGAACAAATAACACGACTTGGTAACCTGTATAGTAAGTACGTACGTACGTTCTAACACATAGCACTATAGTGCGGATATTACACATTGGAGGGAGTGGTGAGCTGGCTAGATAGTTATATCTTATGCTATTAATATCTCGTCAGATATAATGAATTAACTTAAATGGAACACTCCGTATTTATATATAGATAATTAACTCACCTTGTTTATCATTAATTATAGTAGTGTTTAATCATTAAATGTTCATAATTATTGTAACGTTCATCTTGGAACTGGACTATTTAAAATAATTTCAATTATTTTGATCATTTTAGAATTTATCATTATCTACTTTAATATAAATATAATTAAGGATATAAACAGAATATTAATTATTGTACTAATAAATAAAGGGGCAATCTACTTACAAAACAGTTTTCATTTTTGTATATAGTTATAAATTAAAGCCCCCATCACACTAGCGTTTCTCAACGCCGCCTTTAAAAAATGCTCATGGAAATAAGTTTAGCTGGATTTGATTTTAACAGAGCACTTCACTCTTGCGTTTTTTTTTCACCGGCATTTTTTCTAACGCAAGTGTGAAGTGCTCCGTTAAAATTAATTGTAGCTTATCTTTTCGCCATGAGCATTTTTTTAAAGGCGGCGTTGAGAAACGCAAGTGTGAAGGGGACCTTGAACATAAAGATTACAGATTGTATAAAAAAAAATCTCAATTTCCGTTGAGTGATTAGAGAAGGTCAATTAAAGTAAAGTAACTATCTACCAATTTGAATTAAGAGTCAAGAGGTAGGTAGCTCCTTTACCTAATATAACGAGGGGAAATTCTCAAAATAGTGGGGTGTATCGGGTGGAAATAACTTCAAAATCCTCCATGTTCTTTTAAACAAGATTCGGATTTCAAGACAAAAAAAATTCTCGAACTGTTTGAATAAAATTTTTGTCATTTTTTGATATAATTTTTATGATAAAATAGATGAATAAATTGTCAATAGAATATGGACCTTAATTATATATCTATCTCTTTTAAATACTTACGATTATACACTCGAGTACATAATAAATAAATTCATTCCAAACTGTACTATGAATATCAAAATTACTGTTAAATTTAAATTTTAATCACTCAATCAAAATTCACATTATAATTTTCCTCAGAGGTATAAAAGATCTCCAACATCAGGAACTGGGAGGAGTCAATCACCACCTGGAATTGACACATGGATTCCTTTGTGTGGGAATGGGAATGGGGCAGTAAAGGCTTCTTCACACATGTCAGTGATCCACCCGGGACGTCTCCGGTCCGTCTCCTCTCAGTGTTTCGGTGTCAGTGAAAAAATATATCGTTACTTTAATTTCAACGGACCTATTCACACAGTACCGGCTCCTCAAAAAAAAATCACTGACCGGAGACGGACCGGATGGATCACTGACATGTGTAAAGCAGCTTTAAATATTACCTATTTATTAGTTAGATGACATCAACAGTACTATTCTTGTACTGTTTCAACCTTTTGTTTACATAGATATGGGATATAATCTATAATTTTGAATCTAGATTTAAATGCAACTATTTTTCATACGGGAAGATTACGTCCATAGATGTGGGACACAAAATTGTGAATTAAATCGCCATTTATGAATTACATCTACTAGAACAACTAACTACCAAAAAAACAATCCTGTATAGTGAATGTTAATTATCAATAGTAGGGTTGTGACAATGTGCGTTTGAAATCATAGATCCTGAAATTATTATAGACGGAGTGAATTAAAGAGTATTGAATCATTCTACACGAGCTGTATATAGTATTCGATACCATTTCATTTCGTTTCGTCTATGATATTCTTAAGATCTTTGATTTCAAATGCACATTGTCACAAGCTTATGTATAGGTAATGAAGTAGCCTGTATAGTATACATTGAACATATTTTTTTCGGTCTGCCATAAAATGATTATCAGTTTTCTATAACTAATGACCATTTAGAGCAGACTAAAGAAAATTAGTTCACTATACAGGCTACTTCCTTACTTAGGACACTACATTCACTATACAAGATTTCACTATAGAGGAACTCTACACTCAGTTATAGAGCTGCAGTGAGAAGTCTTGCAATAGCAAAATAAACAAGTTCACCAGTTACTCCAAATTATCTACCAACTGACAAA
The DNA here is from genome assembly GCA_947561585.1 of Caprella mutica. Classification (NCBI taxonomy): domain Eukaryota; kingdom Metazoa; phylum Arthropoda; class Malacostraca; order Amphipoda; family Caprellidae; genus Caprella; species Caprella mutica. Next base: position 167,937 of record CANNZV010000472.1, on the reverse strand, counting down.
TGGTATGAATAACTGCTTTAACGATATTACATGTTTTTGTAGCACAGTAAAGCTTTAAGTTAAAAGCAAAGAAAGAGATGTACAGCTTTCTGTACAGTGTAGAGAGGTTTCTTTATTGTCCATATGGAGTAAAGCTGTACAAGGACTTCATTATAGGGACATTTATAGGGCATGTTACGACTTATCGAGCACTTACACATTTTGATTAGTTGGTCAACCTATTAAAATAATTAGTTGAATAATTTCTCACGTGACCGAAAAAGTATAATAATTATTCGTAACTTACTCTCTACCTATAATTAATTTAAAGGTAATTAATTTAAAGGTAATTAATTTAAAGGTAATTAATTTAAAGGTAATTAATTTAAAGGTAATTAATTTAAAGGTGATTAATTTAAAGGTAATTAATTTAAAGGTAACTAATTTAAAGGTAACTAATTTAAAGGTAACTAGTTTAAAGGTAACTAATTTAAAGGTAACCAATTTAAAGGTAACTAATTTCAAGGTAACCAATTTAAAGGCAACCAATTTAAAGGTCCCCAATTTAAAGGTAGCCAATTTAAAGGTAACCAATTTAAAGGTAACCAATTTAAAGGTAACCAATTTAAAGGTAACTAATTTCAAGGTAACCAATTTAAAGGTAACCAATTTAAAGGTAACCAATATAAAGGTAACCAATTTAAAGGTAACCAATTTAAAGGTAACCAATTTAAAGGTAACCAATTTAAAGGTAACCAATTTAAAGGTAACCAATTTAAAGGTAACCAATTTAAAGGTAACCAATTTAAAGGTAACCAATTTAAAGGTAACCAATTTAAAGGTAACCAATTTAAAGGTAACTAATTAGCTCTTTACAAAGAAAAACATACAATTAAATTCAAAATTCACATCTAATTAAAATTCTTTTAAATCACAAACAGTAAGAAAATAAATAGTTGAAAATATATTACAACATTATTCAATTAAGACAAATATTAAACTATAGAAGATGGTAAAAAGCTTGGGAACAACTTCTTGGCATTGGTACGACATTTTTTTTAATTCCACCAAATAAGAGATGTTAGTAACGAAAGGTATTTAATATAATATATATATGTAATTACTAGGGTTGTGACAATATGCTCTTAAAATCATAGATCCCGAAAATATTATAGACGGAGAGAAGTAAAGAGTATTGAATGGTTCTACACCAGCGGTATATAGTATTCGATACCATTTCATTTCGTCTATGATATTCTTGGGATCTATGATTTTAAGAGCATATTGTCACAACCCTGGTAATTACGAATCATAAAGTTGATAGACATGTGACAAATTTTAGGTTGTAAGGTACTTCATTCATATAGCCACTTTCCTTTCTGACTGCTTCTTCCAGTCCCTTGTATGACGTCAGCGATATGGCCTTTGGTTCCGAAGCAGACGTTAAACCTAATAACTACCTTGTGTGAATTAATTTGTCACTGTTACGAAGTGGAAGGTAGAAAGAGTGAAGAGGTTAAGGAGAGAACCGCAAGATGTCATTGAGATGTCTGGAGGTTAACCGAAGGCTGGGAGAGGTTAGAAAGAGAGAGAAAAGGTTAGAAAGAGAGAGAGAGAAGGTAAGAAAAAGAGAGAGAAGGTAAGAAAAGGAGAGAGAGAGAAGGTTAGAGAGAGAGAGAGAGAAGGTAAGAAGAGAAGGAAGGCTAAAACGAAGAGATAATATTCTCTAACAGATGAAATTATGTTGTTAATATAATATTGTATTGTCTTTAAAATAATAATAATATTTTTTATACAACTCCAAAACTCCTTTCATAAAATCATAAAAAAAATCAATTATTTGTTGTTACAATCCCATTTTCTGTAAGAGGTCAGAGTGTACACTGTACAGTCAAAGAAAAGTTTACATGTGATGATTTTTCGCACTTTACTAATTTCCAAGAGGAAACTTTACTAAATGTAATGATTGTAGATATTTAAAAATTAAAAGAACGAATTAAATAGTAATTATTATATGCTCTTCTAATTCATGATCGAAAATGTGGAACTGTGCGATAACTTGAAACCTATACCCTACTATTACCCAGGCAGAAGAGTTTATTCCTTGGATATTAAGAAAATATCTCAGGAATAAATCCTTCTAGCCTTGGTAATAATCGAACAAATCCTAAAAAAAAAAATCATTTATTTTTATTAACAATTTTCACCATTAACATTAATCTATCCTAATAATACCCGTAGTGTGTTTATTTATTTATTTGGTGTCCGCTTTTACACTACGGGTATTAAACATGAAGAATGTAACTATGATACGCACAAAAATATATTGACTTGATATTTAAATTCCCTTGTTTTTATTAATTTTTTAAATGTATTCTATCTATAAAATAAATTAGACTATGCAGAAAATTTAATAAATTCAATTCATTAAAAGTAACCTAATAACGGGTAATAAATTGCCATTGATGATGACACGTTATTTTTAACGGGAAAGTACACTAGTGCAGCATAATATTTGGCATGCTCTGGCACTATAAAGAGTATATCAACTTCTTTCTACCACCATAAACATCAGAATAATTCACTTTGTTTTACGTCTGACTGTGAGTTGGTAAAACCATTTACAAGACTCCGCCATGTCTGCATACATGGAATTTAAATGACTGCAACAGAATGTTATTGATGCTATACCAAGCAGTCAATAAGACTGCAACAGAATGTTATTGATGCTATACCAAGCAGTCAATAAAACTGCAACAGAATGTTATTGATGCTATACAGAGCAGTCAATAAGACTGCAACAGAATGTTATTGATGCTATACAGAGCAGTCAATAAGACTGCAACAGAATGCTATTGATGCTATACAGAGCAGTCAATAAGACTGCAACAGAATGTTATTGATGCTATACAGAGCAGTCAATAAGACTGCAACAGAATATTATCGATGCTATACAGAGCAGTCAATAAGACTGCAACAGAATGTTATTACTGCTATACCGAGCAGTCAATAAGACTGCAACAGAATGTTATTAATGCTATACCGAGCAGTCAATAAGACTGCAACAGAATGTTATTGATGCTATACTAAGCAGTCAATAAGACTGCAACAGAATGTTATTGATGCTATACTAAGCAGTCAATAAGACTGCAACAGAATGTTATTAATGCTATACTAAGCAGTCAATAAGACTGCAACAGAATGTTATTGATGCTATACCGAGCAGTCAATAAGACTGCAACAGAATGTTATTGATGCTATACTAAGCAGTCAATGAGACTGCAACAGAATGTTATTACTGCTATACCGAGCAGTCAATAAGACTGCAACAGAATGTTATTAATGCTATACCAAGCAGTCAATTTGACTGCTTTTATTTTTCAAACATTTGTATCTGATATATTATTATTGGTAAATACTTGACTTTTTAATTTTAATATAAGGAGACAGTATTTTTTTTTTATTGTTATTGGTATCCATGATACCTGCAGGTACCATGGATACCAACTAAAATAAATACCGGGTTGGTTGTTTTTACTCAACCGATCCTACTGAAATAATTATTATTATATTGTTTTTTCATATACGACTGAAAATGTGGAACTGATCGATAATTAAGAACTTACCCTGCCTCAAATTCAGTCTATAAATCACAATATGTAAATTTCTAACATTTTTTATGCCATTGCAGAGTTCCATTCACAAATAATCTCAAACAAAGAAAATATACAAGGTGTCTCACATGACTAAGTTAAGCTGTGATATTTTTAGCTTCGTTAGAAGATAGCGTATACAGTTGATACTGTGCCAAGATATCACCCCATAGTTATCTCATAGGAACTATCTATGTGAAACATAGTAAATAAACACAGCGAGAAGATCAGAGAAATAACTGACATGCTAATATGTTCAAAACTAGCAAGAAAATAGGAAAAAGCTAACATAGACTAAAATTACTAAAGTTACTTTTTGTGTTAGTAAACGGTTTTTAAATCATCTCACATATGTTTTTCATGCTGTTTCGTTTGAAATAATCAAAGATATGTCATTAAGATATAAATCGTATAATAGATAAGAGAAACATGGAGGGCAAGAAATAACACTTCCGGCAGTGTAATCGTGTCAGCATGTATGGCATTAAGGTGGGCAAAGCATGATAGTACTACCAAAATGTTGAGAGTGTGAAAGCAAACACTGGTACTGTGACATGACTGGTAAATAGTTAAGTGTGCCTAGTTAGTAAAGCACCTAGTTATAGTAAAGCACCTAGTTAGTATAGCACCTAGTTAGTAAAGCACCTACTTAGTAAAGCACCTAGTTAGCAAAGCACCTAGTTAGTAAAGCACTTAGTTAGTAAAGCACCTAGTTAGTAAAGCACCTAGTTAGTAAAGCACCTAGTTAGTAAAGCACCTAGTTAGCAAAGCACCTAGTTAGTAAAGCACTTAGTTAGTAAAGCACCTAGTTAGTAAAGCACCTAGTTAGTAAAGCACCTAGTTAGCAAAGCACCTAGTTAGTAAAGCACCTAGTTAGTAAAGCACCTAGTTAGTAAAGCACCTAGTTAGTAAAGCACCTAGTTAGTAAAGCACCTAGTTAGTAAAGCACCTAGTTAGTAAAGCACCTAGTTAGTAAAGCACCTAGTTAGTAAAGCACCTAGTTAGTAAAGCACCTAGTTAGCAAAGCACCTAGTTAGTAAAGCACCTAGTTATAGTAAAGCACCTAGTTAGCAAAGCACCTAGTTAGTAAAGCACCTAGTTAGTAAAGCACCTAGTTAGTAAAGCACCTAGTTAGCAAAGCACCTAGTTAGTAAAGCACTTAGTTAGTAAAGCACCTAGTTAGTAAAGCACCTAGTTAGTAAAGCACCTAGTTAGTAAAGCACCTAGTTAGTAAAGCACCTAGTTAGTAAAGCACCTAGTTAGCAAAGCACCTAGTTAGTAAAGCACCTAGTTAGTAAAGCACCTAGTTAGCAAAGCACCTAGTTAGTAAAGCACCTAGTTAGTAAAGCACCTAGTTAGTAAAGCACCTAGTTAGCAAAGCACCTAGTTAGTAAAGCACTTAGTTAGTAAAGCACCTAGTTAGTAAAGCACCTAGTTAGTAAAGCACCTAGTTAGTAAAGCACCTAGTTAGTAAAGCACCTAGTTAGTAAAGCACCTAGTTAGTAAAGCACCTAGTTAGTAGAGCACCTAGTTAGTAGAGCCCCTAGTTAGAAAAGTCCTAACTTTTACTCTGATAGTTATAATTGATCAAACTTTTACTAGTTTACTGTAATAAGCTAATGATAAAAACATATTTAAAGTATTATTTTTAAGGACGTATAAGTTTATTAAATATTTTTCCAGTGTCATGATTTTAATTAAAATAATGATCGTAAATAAATGATATGAAAAACAAAAGCAAAATACTGATCTTTTTTTCATTTAATCCTCAATAAATAAATAATCTTAAGTTATGATGGGGCCATAGAAGATGAGAAGGGGTCCTATTTTCACCTTCTGTGCCCCCACCATAACTTTCTCTCTGTGTACGTCATTTCTAGGTAGTGAGGGGTGAGTGTAAATGGTGAGTGTAAATGAAATTATATATTGAACATGCAAAATAATAAAGTGAATATTTCTACTAAATCTGCCTTCCGGTTTTTTTTTTAGAGAAATAGTTTATTGTAGTTATAACGAGACTGTAAACAGTTTCTTCAAACCTTCTGCTTTAGATCTTGGAATCTGTTTTAGCAATAAACATTATGAACGGGAATTTATGATTATTAAATGTTTATATTTGTGCCCGAATAAAAGTGAACCGGTTACTTCCTGAGTAATTGATAGACAATAATTAAACTAGTTATTGAGAAATGGAAATAAAGAATGAACTATTAGTTAAGAAGGGATAAATTCTCATATATTCGTATTAAAATTTGAAAGTCTAGTGTCAATTCTCAAAGCTCAGAAGTGACCATAACAATAAAAGCTGTGTATACAAACAGAATTTGTGGATAAAATACCATGAAATACAAACTGGGGTAAGTAACGAATCATCGGGCAGTGTCACATTTTCGGTCATATAAGAAAAAATATATAATTAAAATAAGGAGATAAAATGTTAAACAAAATATTTTGTTTCTGATATACCCGATAATTCGTTACTTACAATACGAATTAAAATACATTCAATAATATTGAATGGCAATAAAAAAAATATATTTCCTTAAATAGTTATAGCACATAGTGCTGAATGTAATAATAATGAAGCAATAATCTTAATTACTATGTAAGGGCATCACATGACAATATATACATTATAACTATAAATGACATGGAGAAAATGATGTGAGTATTTGGCCTCTAAATTTATAACCTTTTTAGTTGTCTTTTAAAGAAAATGAGGGCAATTTAATAAACAGATTTAAATATTCCAGGCACGTACTATCGTTTCAATATTGTCTGATACCACTTGTTAATTTTGAAAGTTTTTCGTCAATATTATATTAAGGTCTGTAACTTACTTCATGTTTCGCTTTATAACAAATTCGAAGAGAAAAAAATACGACGTTTCATCTGTGAACATGAAAATTTTAAAAATATTTTACGTTCATCATTCAATATATGAATTCAATTCAAGATTATTGTATTAAATAAAAATAGGCGGTGAAACTAAAATGTATTTTTAAGTATGTTCAACATATTCGTTGATAAAAATTAAAGTAACACTTCAGTTCAAATTTGATAGTCAAAGACTTCATCGTATTAAATATTGTAATAATTTCTATTCGTAATGCAATTGTTTTGAAGGAAATAGAATAAAATGATATCGTACAAGAAGGGTAAACGAATTATCTTACAGTTCCACGTCATAGACCATATTAAAAAGATACTAACTTTTTTCCGAGCATGCACAGCAAACTCTTGTATCATACCAGATCTAGCTTGCTCTAGATTATAACTAGGGTTGTGACAATATGCGTATAAAATCTTAGGAATATCAAAGACGAAATGTAATGGTATCGAATACTTTATACCGCTGGTTTAGAACCATTCAATACTCTTTATTTCTCTCCGTCTATAATATTTTCAGGATCTATGATTTTAAATGCATATTGTCACAACCCTAATTATAACTCACTTTAGTAGTTCTCTACCAGACTAACTTTGTTTTCTCTAACTAGTGATATTTTTATTTTCGAAAGTTCTATTTATTTAGCAAGAAGTTAAGGTTACTTAAATATGAATTTGATAGGAAACAAACATTTAGGAACAAGATGTACATTATATATTTGTTTAAATTAGATTTAATAAAAAAAGAAAAATATAATAAAAGAACCTAGTTTTCTGTAATTCTTCACATAATTTTTTAGCACAGACTATGCCATAAATAATTACCTAAATATAATTGTAAATTTTAATTTATGTTATCCAATATACGGTAAATAATAGATATAATACATTGTTTGAATAATAGTTATGTCAAATACGGTATAGTATTTATTAATTTATTATTAATCGGGCACACAGGGGTAAGTTACGAATTATCGGACAGTTCCACATTTTCAGTCATAAAAGAAAGAAAATGTATATTACTATTTAAAATAACGATTTAACATGTGAAATTAAATACATTAATCTATCATGATCGAAAATGTGCAAGTCTTCGATAATTCGTAACTTACCCTTGGCCATAAATGCGGAATATCTGATCTTTAGTTTTTAAAGAGTGCCCCATCAAATCTTTTCTTTCATAGAAAAACTTCAAAGAAAATTTCACATAAAGCTAGATGGGTAACTGAAATATTTTTAAAATTAGGCGGGGAAGTGTAACAAAAAAATTAATTTATCAACAATATTGCTCAATCGAATTTAGGTGATTTTTTTTTATTGAACTAATTAATTTAATTAGTTAATTTAATAAAATACTTTTATTTCATTTATAAAATAACTTGCATTTTTTTCTGTTTGGGGCTTCAGAGACTTACTTCCTTAAACATTAAAACATAATAATGGTTCCTTTAGATACATGCAGCCAACTGAAATGAATAATTATTATATGGTATTTCTTATATTTTCGTGGAAAAATGTAGGAGGAACTTAGCAAAAAGTCTGGTGGAAAGACTTAAAAAACCCTATGTGTGTACGGCCCTCAAGATGGAATATTTGTAAAAAAAATGAAGAAGGATGTATTTGTACTCATAAAGCATTCAAAAATTAAAAGAACATCGAGGAGCATAAATAATATTAATAATACTTATGTTTTATGTTGTTAGCTATTGAACAGATATGACGGGAGTTATTCTTTCAACAGGACGGGGTAACCGAGTTGACAAACTGACAGCAGTGTTGTGGAAAACATTTTCCGAAAACGTTTAACCCCCTTTTTGTTTTCCCCTGATCTAACACCATTTGTCTTTTTTTTTGTACGAATATCTAAATATAGAATGAATGTTACAAAGCAATACAACAAACAAAACTGAAGAAAAATTCAGGCATACCCCGCTCTTTTAACGTCTCAGACTTATGTCAATCGAATAAGTGTGGGACATGTCTCGCTTATATTTCTCCTGCTATAGAAAATATTGTAGTAACTTTGGTAATTTTGTTGGTTGTTTTCAGTTAAGTTTTTTTCGCGTAACTTATACAGGTGGGATAGATATATAAAAAAAACATTGTCAGGAATATATGTTATTTACTATACAATTATTTCATATCTATCCCAGCGAAGTTACGGCGAAAACAGGTCAATTGAAAACCATTAACCAAATTAACCAAGTTACTCCTACAATATTTTCGATACCAGGAGAAATATAAGTGAGACATGTTCCATACTTATTCGATTGTTATAAGTCTGAGTCGTAATGAGAGCGGGGTGCAAAATAGAAGAAAAACTCAAATACATTCTTTTTAATAAATTACGTCAATATTTAAGTTAGCTATAAGAGTATAACTAATATAGCATTAGCCGAAATATTTAAATTCAATACTGCTTGCATGCATAATATAAGTATATATTAAACTGTATCTATGGTCAAACAACCAAATATAATTAGTTCGGCTGATTTTTCAATCACAATGTATAACCGTATATTGTGATTTGAAATTTTCCTTATTTACTATAGATACCCTTAGAAAATAAATTTTCTTCTTCTACCATAGAAAATGAACGCATGTATGTATCGTAAAATAATGTTAATATATCACAACAACAATACATTCATTAAAATACGTACCACTATGTAAATTAAATTACGTACCAGAAAGCAGGACATCCGTAAGTTCTGTGAAAGAAAAATTGATTAGCTAAAGTTTAGTAATAAAAATACGACAATTTAAATGCATTTTTTATATTTATATATATAACATCATGTTTATATTTATATATATATATATAACATCATGTTTATAAAAACGTGAACAATGTTATAACCAATTAATAGGTAGGTTAATATATAAGGATCTAATTATTAGTATGATTTATTCAGTACCTTGTCTTAATTAGCAAGCAGTAATAGGTAGCCTTTACCTAGTTAGCGATTACCTGATTACCTAGTATAATGTGTAATATAGTTTAGACTATAGATCATAGCTAATAACAATTACCTAACTGCATGCAGCTCATCTCTTATTGATATTCATAAAATATATGTTAAAAGCACGTATCAAAGTTAAAGTGACTCTCAGGTTTCAATTGAATTTTAAGTATTTCTGTAGGTAGTACCTATAGGAATTGAAAAAAGATATTTAGGTAACAGTTATATAGAATAGTAGCTAGATACTAGGCATAGTAGCTGTACAGTAGCTAGATACTAGGTAAGCAAGAAATGAGATACATAGATACTAGTTAGGTGAGCAATGATATAGATAGGTACCTAGGTGAGCGATGAGATACCTAAGTACAACTTAAGTAAAGAGATAGCTAGGCCTATGTACTATGTAGGTAGGCAATGAGAAATATAAGTACTGGTTAGGTAAGCAATGAGAATTAGGAGATATCTATGTACTAGGTAAATAAGCAATGAGATAAATAGCTAGGTACTACTTACTAGTTAGGTAAGCAATGAGATACATAGGTACTAGGTAAGTAAAAAATGATATTGATAGGTACTAAGTAGCCGGTAGCTAGGTAGTTAATGAATTACTTAGGTACTAGATAGGCTGGCAACAGATACCGAAGTACTAGGTAGGTAAGCAGTGAGATACTTAGGTAGTAAATAGAAAAGTTGTTAAAAAACAAGCAAAAGAGTTTAGACTGTTGTCTTAGATGAAACTTATGTACCTATGTCTTATAGTAGGTAGTCCTGTGAGATCAGGAACTTAATATTAACTAGTTAATTAAAACTATTAACATAAATAATGCAGTTAAATACAAGTATGAATGGGATCTTTGAATCTTTCAGACAGTAAAAAAATACATTTTAATGTTATTATAACTAGGTAGTAAGTACATAGCTTTTAGCTAATATTTATATTTAATAATTATATAGATAAAAAAGAGAACTAGAATATAATGAATTGAACAAAGGTTTATCATTTATTCCTATTTTTTTAAATAGAGTAAAATAAAATATCACCACAAAGTCGTGAGCTGAATATAAAGTAGATAGATGAAGCGTTTTCCTTGCTGAACTCTGATGTATTATATGTTGTTTTAATTAGTTGACCTCTGTTATGTAACAAAATTCATTTACCTGGCCCACTCCCTGACTCCTAAAACGCCGTACCACAAAGAAAACATCACTCTATAACGAATCTAAAAGCAAAACCTTTAGTAAACTACCAAGTACACTACTCTGTTGCTTCAGTTTCAGCGTTCTTGACGGTCAATAGTCCGTCTGCTAGTGAACCAAAACAAACCGAATCGCATATTTACTTGGAGCCTCATTCATCTAAGATTCTAAGTGTAGAAGCAGTTGAGTTGAAAAGTTACATTAATGTATCGATTAAATACACATAGTATATAATAGGACTTCTATTTTTTCATAAATCATATCATTAAACAAGAATTATAATCAAAGTTATTATAAGAGTGCGTAAAGTGGCGGGAAATTCGAAATTTGTATTGTCTTCTTTAAAGATCCCCTCCAAGCAAATTTTTTTATTGCTTAAATCAACGAGACTAATATTTCTCATCATTTTACTGCAAACCTCATAAAATTTGATAGCATTATTTTAATTTTATATAGTTTTAAAGATTTTTATAATCCAAACTCTACAAAACCTACTTTACTTCCGACTTTCTAAGTTTCAGTCTGAAGAAGAAGAATGTACACCATTTGTTTTGATTGTCAACTAGGTATTTGGTTCAATAAATCTATTTATTATTCGTTTAAAGGTTTAAATTTGGATAAACTTATTATAGAAACGATTATATACTTTTAGAAACAACTTTGAAAGAAGGCCAAAAACGCACTGTTTGTTTAAAAATCTAAATTTGAAATCAAAACAAAGAGTTTACAATCTTTTTTCTCAGCGTCAGGTTGAAGATTCGCTCGATTGTTGCTCACAGAGTATTAAAAAACTTTAAAAATTTGCAAATAGTAAAATATATAGTGAGCTGAATTGTATGCGGTTTGCGGAATAATGATCGTAGACCTTAGTTCTATAATATTATGTAATAAACTCATTTTTTCCCCGGAGCCTGGAGAGGACCTTTAAGGTCCACTTCACTCTGATTTTTTTATTACTCTATTCATTAGAGGTTACTGATTATAAAACAGCAAACCATTTCCAATTGGTTTTAAATATTTATTACAATAAGTAAATTTTTTTATATAACTAGGTATTCAAGGATATTAATTTCATTGAAAAAATTGTACAGAGTTACAACCAATTCAAGCATTTATATAAACAAATATAGGCCCTATATTATAAATAATTAATTGAAACCTGTATTATTCCTAATGGTATCTAATAATTAGGGTTGCGGCAATATGCGTTTAAAATCGTAGATCCTGAAAATATAATAGACGTATTGAATTAAAGACTATTTAATCGTTCTAACCAGTGATATATAGTATTCGATACCATTTCGATCATTTAGTTTCGTCTATGATATTCTTAATATCTATGATTTTAAATGCATATTGTCACAACCCAAATAATATATTTCCAAAACGCAGGGGTAAACAGTAACAGCAATCGAAAGTAAGAGAATTGTACACAAAAATTACCGAATCTGTCGCTAGTCGCAGGAAAAAATCAAACTCATTTGAGCGCTGAAGTTGTTCTGACGACTTCGTACGTATTCTGACGACTAAATTGCTGCCACTTTAAACACTCCCATTGGTTAGTATGAATTTGATTTTCATCCGATTTCACCAGAAGTCGTCAGTGCAAAAAATCGCTTGAATACGCATCCATAGTGCGTTTTGCACGTGACTGGAACAATGTGGATATTTCGTTACTTGGACGTTTCGTTACCAGATTATTCGTTCACGGTTGCAGATATGAAACAAAAAAATATTCGAAATGGGTTGCAGATTAAAATTAATACCAATCACATACATCATAAATTTATACAAGTATAAGCTGTTATAATAACTTTGCTGCAATAACGGTTTAATCATAAGGTTTAACATATATTTTACTCGTCTGCTTTAAGTACTTGGTTATATATTGATTATATCAATAGGCATTAAAATTGAATATGAATACTTAATTTCAATGATTAGAAAAGTTCTATTAGCATTTCTTTGCAATATTATTAAAAGAGATAAGTTCTTGTACCCTATGTATTGAGTTTTTAACCATAGTAATACCTACATAGTGAAAACATTTTGGTTTTGATATATCCGAATATGTTTTAACGCTAGGGGGAAAAGTTACCGAATGAAAGTAACACGAATAGAAATAACGATTTCGATCATTCAAGAAAAGACTATCATTGAACATTCTAACTCTTTATATACTATTTTCTAATATGAGCGAAAAATTTCCGGTAATTGGTTCAGTATAGGGTAAAAAAACTAAAACATATTCGACTATATATTTATAATTTATATGATTTGTGTAAATTGTAGTCTGCAACCCATTTCAAATTAAAAAATTGTTCGTACGTGCCGAGTATATATACAACAAAACAAAACTTTCAGACTATTTTCAATTATAGTATTTTACATTATTTGATACTTAATGTATCTTTATCTTTTGTTTTACACATGCACTTATCTATCTTTCCATAGTCTTCCCATATAATTTTTAGCCAACAAAGTACCTCTTCCATATTTAGTATGACTTTGGTGTTTTTGCTTTTGTAGAGTGAGAATCTATAATATTTCGTCATAAAAATTGCTCTGCCTATTTTATGTTTTCACAAACATTCGTTATTAGTAGCTGGAGTTTTAAATAACAAGGATTTTAAATGTAAGTTACTTTTAAACGAGATCTTAAATTGTTGTGTCAGGTAGGCTCGTAGGCTTCCTTTTCTATCAGCTATTTATTCTCCTCTTCTACCCGTGAGTGCAGCAACCGGTGCTTTTTCCCTTTCTGTCACATTCCTTGTCACATATTGCAATTGATCTTTCAGACCTTCAACGCAGAGTTTAAATAACCTCTAATATTATGGATTTCCCATTGAGTTTGAATCTTTTCAAGAGAATTACCAATATACCAAAAGCAATATCTTGCTAAAATTATTAAATTTAATTAATATTTCTAGCTTTTATAGAAAATCATAAATTTAAAAAAATGAGTGCATATGATAATATATTCTATTTGGTGACCGAACAACTCGCCGACGGACAATTAGCCGCAGACAATTTGTCGTTTGGACAATTCGCCGCTAGGACAATTTACCCACTATAACAACTGACCGTGTAATTTATGTTTTACCGCCGTGTGCATCATTTATATATAAGAAATATTATAAATGTGAACTGATTAGTGTTGTTAATTAATTATCAAATTTTCTTGATACTGAGGTTTTCTTCAAACCCCATTCTTTTACATTTCAAAAATTAAATAATATGTTTTTTAATAAACGTAATTATAATCTTAACTATGTCAAATGGTATTCATGATACCAATTTGAATAGAAGTTACATAATAATTACTATATTTTCTTTTCTGGCGTGTCCGTAAATGTAGAACCAAGCAATAACTTGGAACTTAGTACCCTATAGTCTATACTACCAAAAATATTTCACAGACCATATGAAATTTATGCTTGTCCAACGTAACACAATAATTATAAAGTCTAAGTATCTATTTATTAATCACCTATATATTCCTACAAACGACAGTCTGTCGATTCGATGGAACAATCCATCGATTCGAGATCCCAGGCAATCGAAAAAAAATTGAATCGATATACGTTGTTTATAGGGATACTGAATAAGAGTTAAGCTATGGTTGAATTTTAAAACCTTTAATAAATTCACTACTTTAAACAACTTTCATCACAGTCACAAACACAGAAACACTGTTTATTAATAGGCTTAATTATATCATTATACTACTCTAACTCTAAAACAAATTTTCTTTCATTGCAGCTTAAAGAAAATGAGATGTATAATCAAGGACTGACAATTATATATCTCTTGTTACTTTTCCTCGCTTTAATTTCCGTTTAGTAATTAAACTGAGTCGTGATTTGGTAATTAAAGCGGGGACTGCCTGTATATTGCATCACCAGTTTTTCACACTACGGTGTTATCAGAAACTGTATTATGGTATGTTTACATCTGATAATAATTACACCTCATAAGAATCAATTGTTGTGTGCTAGGTATCTTGGCTGTGAGTATAGATAGGATTTAAAGAAAAATTATCCTTCCCTCTTTTTGGTTGACTGGCCCTTTAAAAGAATCCCAATAGGATAAGATTATAGTTTTTATTCATAATGGTCTACAGTTAAATCTCAAACTTCCTTTTTATATTTAAATTAAAGCAATATATTTGGTGAATGTTTGATAACTCTATTCAGTGTACGAATTATCTAAGAATTATTAGTTTAATTTTAATATGGGAATTGAGAGAGAATAATAAAATCATGAATGGGAATTTTAATACAAAAACACTTGACCAAAATATTTTGCAGATGACGGTATCAAGCCAGTATGAATTTAGACTCGGTCGAGTGTGGTGTGTCGTGCGTTTCTGTATCCTCTTTTCACCCATCGTTAATTCTTTCAGTTATTTCACTTCTCTAATGGCTGAATGAATATGATTTCACGGATTACTCTTTACTATCTTCTGCTGCAAGTATTTGCATTTTGTCAGCAAATTACATCAGGTACGTTATTACAAACTTGCTGCTTTTAATAATACCTAAAAGGCTAAAACACTATACCTTGGTAAGTTGGTATCTGATCTTCCTAGTTCCTAGCTATATTTCATATAACAAGTTCACCATTGTCCTGGTATACCCTTCCTAGTAAGTAGGTAAGACCGTAAGATATCTATTTTTAAAATGAGTGCTAGTGATTTAAATTTCTATAAATAACTATTTATAATCATTTACTTTATGATTATATTTATTATTTATAACATCAAATATAATATTGTACCTAATGGCTAATACTAGGGTCACGCAGCCGACGCAGGTAAATTGCGGCCCTTTAATTTTTAATTGCGGCCCTCTCAAGAGAGTCTCTAAAACATTCTGAATTGAAATTACATTAAAATGTTGCATAGCTATCAAATAAAGCACAGTGCATGCTATAACTTATTAATTTAAGCTTTGACGTGTGTTAGCAAGCTATGATGTTTCAGTTGTTAGAGGCCGCAGAGGTCCGCAGTTAGTGAGTGGGCCACAGTTTACCTGCGTGACCCTACCTAGGGTCACGCAGCCCGCAGGTAAATTGCGGCCCTTTAATTTTTAATTGCGGCCTTCTCAAGAGAGTCTCTAAAACAATCTGAACCAAAATTACATTAAAATGTTGCATAACTATCAAAATCAGCACAGTGCATGCTATAATTTATTACTTTATGTTTTTAACGAGTGTTTTGAAGGTATGACGTTTCTGATGTTAGAGGCCGCAGTTAGTTAGTAGGCCGCAATTTACCTGCTTGACCCTATCTTAATCTAAACTCGGTCTACTCAGACTTAGAAGTTAGACTTACTGAGTTAGATAGTTCAATAGATACTGACTAGCGTCTAACTAGGCCTTAGTGCCAACAACCCAGCCTGCAAAAGATGCATGAAGTTGTGAAGCTTATCCGTGCCACGGTGACTGTTGAGGAATGAGGCCTTGAAATTAGTCTCCTGAATTATCTGGCAACAATTTCCTAATTAATTCCTATGTTCACATGTAGTTTGTAGAGAGAAT
Source organism: Caprella mutica (assembly GCA_947561585.1). Classification (NCBI taxonomy): domain Eukaryota; kingdom Metazoa; phylum Arthropoda; class Malacostraca; order Amphipoda; family Caprellidae; genus Caprella; species Caprella mutica. Next base: position 151,715 of record CANNZV010000472.1, on the reverse strand, counting down.
TTTGAGATTTTTGGTTATTTTGGAGAGAAATTTGAAAATCTTTGGAGACAGATCACTCCAAAAATTAAATATCTGGAGACTGTAACACTGATTGTGCATGCTTTGCAGACTGGCCGACAACATTTGAACCAGTCTGTATTTCAGTGTAAATTCCCCTGACATGTCGTTGGAAATTTTTCCCTTTAGAAAATAATATTCTAGCAAAGTCGGTGGATTTTTAGCTATTTATTCTTATGTTAATAATAATGTTACCATTAATTTTCGGTGGCTGAATTGGTAAAAATGTTGGTGGAACAGCCAAATTACTGGAAAATATTGATGAAATTTTGTGCACCAAATACAGACTGGCATTTGAAAGAGTCCATGTATAAGAGTATGTCAGTTAAAGCCAATTAATTTGCTTGGATTTGAAATGGTCGAATCTCAGATATGTCTAATTGGCTTTAAATTTTGAATTAATTCCTATGTTCCCATGTTAATTTTGGCTTGAAATCTTCAAAAAATGAGCCAATTGGCTTGACTCAGGTTTTTATGTGAAATTTTGGCTCAAAAATTAGCTTACAATTTTCCAGCCTCTGAAACATGGGAAAGAGTAACATTTCCCATTTGTTACTTCTCATTGCTAAATGTTTTACTTCTTATTTGTAAATTTTATAAAAAACAAATAACTTGAAAAGCAATAATTTTAATATATATATAAAATAGTAAATCGTCCCTGAGACTCTGACCTCCAGTCTGCGTAACACAACTGCACAAACTGGTAAAGTGTTCATAGAGATCTCTTATTCTGTTTGTAGGCTCGTAGCATTATTAATGTAAATATAGGGATTAATTCAGAAGTGTTCATAGCAAAATTAATGTAAATATAGGAATTAGAAATCAATTTTAAATTGTTCAGAGAGAATATCCCATAGCTATACTCCTATATTCTGCAGATTCATTTTAAAAGCATATCTTCACAAGTCTATTCATTACAATTTACAAACGTTTGAGTATAATAGTTTTGACTGGAATGGAATCAAGATTTAATTTAGTGACTTTAAAATATCTATATCAAGGCTCTGTTGCTTTATAAAGTCTGATATTTTCACATTTTTATCGTTTTTTTGTGTTCCATGTTCATTTTATGAAGAATTTCTATTTTTTTTAATTTGCTTTGATCAAAAGAGCAATTGCCTGGCAACTGAAATATTAAAAATTTATGGCAAAATTTAATTAGACTAAATTAAAGAGTACTCTATTACTATTTTCAATCATAGAAATAGATTGTAGCTACCTACCTGTTTTATATAATTGAGAAGCTATTTTTGAAACTGAATAAATTCTATTTCAAATGATAGATAATTTTAACTAAAAATATTGCTCTCATTATTAGTCCCACACAACACACATCAATGATAATGGAAAGGTCCTTTGCCCTCCAACACAGATTGGACTGTCACTGACTTTCATTATTTTATTCAATTTAGCTATTTATTTAATACAAAATCCTGTAATCTTAACAATTTGATAATTAACTGTAAATATCTTTGAAAATATAGCAATTTCATCTAGAAATATGTGTGTATAATTACATAATTTCTTTACTTAATTCAGCTTATTGCCATTTGAGGCTGGTAGACTTAATTATTTCTATCAACTGGATTATCTTAATATCTTGTGAATCTCGTATATCTGAGATCAATAGCCATAATAGGTAATAATCCTCTAGTTATTCACCTTATGGTCTATCTAATGTCTCACCTTGACTCAATCTTTCTCACCTTTGGTTAGATTAAAACAACCAACTTTGAAACAATCTACCTAAATAACTCCAGTCATTCATTAATACTTTTAATTTTGATTTATTATTACCAAAATACTTATGTTCAAATTTACATATCTCATACTGAAATATTATTTACATTCTTCACTATTTCATTGTAATTATATTCTGATTTATGTATAATATAAATGTATATATTATTGTATAATAGTTTAAATATATTGCAATGTGATCAATATAGCATATCCTTTTACTCATTATTTTCTACCACAATGTCACCGCATAAGAGTAATATGTCACCATATGCTGTATATTGACATCAGTATGTCATCATTGCATTATAATATGCTGGGAGGTATGTGCTGTCTGTCATATTATCAGCATAACTCTGTTTGTTTGCTTGTAAGATGAGTGACGAGCATGCTGGTGTGAGGAGTGCGAGCTAAAATGAAGAAAAGGGACATGGGATAAATGAGGGATTTTTCTACCCTGCAACGGAATGTTGATGTATTTTGTATTCTGAAATAAAATCAGTGTTTGTACTTAGAATGAAGTCATTTTAACTGAAGTCTAAAATGTGTGTACAACTGTACAGTCAGTGTTATTTTCTTGATAGTGTGAGTATTGGGCAAATTCTCATGTTTAAACTAGTTATCCTACTCTCAATTTGCTATTAATCCATGTTTTTTTTACTTTTCTTCTAAATACTCTTCTCAAAAGTAACTAAAATTATCTTCTTAGAGTATTTATGAATATCTTAGAAAGAATATTGTAAATATTTCACAACGATATTATCTTTGAAAGATAATTAATTAATTATCATGGTAAAAGTAATTATAATTATTTTTAGGAAAAATAGTTATCTAGGAAAAGGTATTTATAATTGATTAGTTTAATTAGGTATCTTGGAAAAATAATTATCTTAGAAAGGTATTGGTAAGTAATTATCTTAGTAAGTAGTAAGGTATTTATAAGTAATTATCTTGGAAAGGTATTTAAATATTTATATTGAAAAGGTAACATCTTGGAAAGTATTTATAAGTATTTATCTTGGAAAGGTAACTATCTTTGAAAGTATTTATAAATAATTATCTTGGAAAGGTAATTATTTTGGAAAAGTAATTGTCTTGGAAAGGTAATTAATTATCTTTTCCTTTGCTATCTCATTGCCAGGCCATTCCTCACCAAACTAATCAAGAAAAGCTCTCTTGCTCTATTATATCTTATCACACATCTGCCCCCCATCTCTAACCCCTCCTCTCCTCCCCTAACCCCCCATCTCTACCCCCTCCCCCTTTATTCTGGATCAGTTCCAAGATTTGCGATGTTGTTCATTGCCGTATTTTCCTGTTCCTTTGTTATAACTCCTAGGAAAGCGTTGTCTCTCGTTCAGAGTGCGTTGTCTCTCGTTTAGAGTGCGTTGTCTCTCGTTTAGAGTGCGTTGTCTCTCGTTTAGAGTGCGTTGTCTCTCGTTTAGAGTGCGTTGTCTCTCGTTTAGAGTGCGTTGTCTCTCGTTTAGAGTGCGTTGTCTCTCGTTTAGAGTGCGTTGTCTCTCGTTTAGAGTGCGTTGTCTCTCGTTTAGAGTGCGTTGTCTCTCGTTTAGAGTGCGTTGTCTCTCGTTTAGAGTGCGTTGTCTCTCGGTTAGAGTGCGTTGTCTCTCGGTTAGAGTGCGTTGTCTCTCGTTTAGAGTGCGTTGTCTCTCGGTTAGAGTGCGTTGTCTCTCGTTTAGAGTGCGTTGTCTCTCGTTTAGAGTGCGTTGTCTCTCGTTTAGAGTGCGTTGTCTCTCGTTTAGAGTGCGTTGTCTCTCGTTTAGAGTGCGTTGTCTCTCGTTTAGAGTGCGTTGTCTCTCGGTTAGAGTGCGTTGTCTCTCGTTTAGAGTGTGTTGTCTCTTGTTTAGAGTGTGTTGTCTCTTGTTTAGAGTGCGTTGTCTCTTGTTTAGAGTGCGTTGTCTCTCGTTTAGAGTGCGTTGTCTCTTGTTTAGAGTGCGTTGTCTCTTGTTTAGAGTGCGTTGTCTCTTGTTTAGAGTGCGTTGTCTCTCGTTTAGAGTGCGTTGTCTCTTGTTTAGAGTGCGTTGTCTCTCGTTTAGAGTGCGTTGTCTCTCGTTTAGAGTGCGTTGTCTCTTGTTTAGAGTGCGTTGTCTCTCGTTTAGAGTGCGTTGTCTCTCGTTTAGAGTGCGTTGTCTCTCGTTTAGAGTGCGTTGTCTCTCGTTTAGAGTGCGTTGTCTCTCGTTTAGAGTGCGTTGTCTCTCGTTTAGAGTGCGTTGTCTCTCGTTTAGAGTGCGTTGTCTCTCGTTTAGAGTGCGTTGTCTCTCGTTTAGAGTGCGTTGTCTCTCGTTTAGAGTGCGTTGTCTCTCGTTTAGAGTGCGTTGTCTCTCGTTTAGAGTGCGTTGTCTCTCGTTTAGAGTGCGTTGTCTCTCGTTTAGAGTGCGTTGTCTCTCGTTTAGAGTGCGTTGTCTCTCGTTTAGAGTGCGTTGTCTCTCGTTTAGAGTGCGTTGTCTCTCGTTTAGAGTGCGTTGTCTCTTGTTTAGAGTGCGTTGTCTCTTGTTTAGAGTGCGTTGTCTCTCGTTTAGAGTGCGTTGTCTCTCGTTTAGAGTGCGTTGTCTCTCGTTTAGAGTGCGTTGTCTCTCGTTTAGAGTGCGTTGTCTCTCGTTTAGAGTGCGTTGTCTCTTGTTTAGAGTGCGTTGTCTCTTGTTTAGAGTGCGTTGTCTCTTGTTTAGAGTGCGTTGTCTCTTGTTCAGAGTGCGTTGTCTCTTGTTCAGAGTGCGTTGTCTCTCGTTCAGAGTGCGTTGTCTCTCATTCAGACTGCGTTGTCTCTCGTTTTCTATTTTCTTCGTTTCATTTCCTATCGGTTTTCTTTTCAGTCTACCTTGCAATGATGGTTGAGTGATTACCTCTCTTCTAGTTATTTTCTTTAACCGTTACCTCCTCTATATTCTTGCAATCAGCTATGTTTTTTATACCTTCAGGGCACTTATAATGTTACTTATTGCTTTCTTAGCTCAGTTAATTTCCTTGATATTACTCTCTTATAAAGTGTACAGAAATGTTCCAATAAGTTTAGATGATGTCAGTGTGTAGGTGTGTTCCTAATTCATTGAAACGCTTTCCTAGGTTATGTTATGCTTTGTAAAAGATCGTACATTGTGAATATATATCTTAGATGATCATTCCTAATGGTACAATATTCCTAGATGATCATTCCTAATGATATCATATTCCTAGATGATCATTCCTAATGATATCATATTCCTAGATGATCATTCCTAATGATATCATATTCCTAGATGATCATTCCTAATGATATCATATTCCTTGATGATCATTCCTAAATGATATCATATTCCTAGATGATCATTCCTAAATGATATCATATTCCTAGATGATCATTCCTAATGATATCATATTCCTAGATGATCATTCCTAATGATATCATATTCCTAGATGATCATTCCTAATGATATCATATTCCTAGATGATCATTCCTAATGATATCATATTCCTAGATGACCATTCCTAATGATATCATATTCCTAGATGATCATTCCTAAATGATATCATATTCCTAGATGATCATTCCTAAATGATATCATATTCCTAGATGACCATTCCTAATGATATCATATTCCTAGATGATCATTCCTAATGATATCATATTCCTAGATGATCATTCCTAATGATATCATATTCCTAGATGATCATTCCTAATGATATCATATTCCTAGATGATCATTCCTAAATGATATCATATTCCTAGATGATCATTCCTAATGATAACATATTCCTAGATGATCATTCCTAATGATATCATATTCCTAGATGACCATTCCTAATGATATCATATTCCTAGATGATCATTCCTAATGATATCATATTCCTAGATGATCATTCCTAATGATATCATATTCCTAGATGATGATTCCTAAATGATATCATATTCCTAGATGATGATTCCTAATGATATCATATTCCTAGATGATCATTCCTAATGATATCATATTCCTAGATGATGATTCCTAATGATATCATATTCCTAGATGATGATTCCTAATGATATCATATTCCTAGATGATCATTCCTAAATGATATCATATTCCTAGATGATCATTCCTAATGATATCATATTCCTAGATGATCATTCCTAATGATATCATATTCCTAGATGACCATTCCTAATGATATCATATTCCTAGATGACCATTCCTAATGATATCATATTCCTAGATGACCATTCCTAATGATATCATATTCCTAGATGATCATTCCTAGATGATCATTCCTAATGATATCATATTCCTAGATGATCATTCCTAATGATATCATATTCCTAGATGATCATTCCTAATGATATCATATTCCTAGATGATCATTCCTAATGATATCATATTCCTAGATGATCATTCCTAATGATATCATATTCCTAGATGACCATTCCTAATGATATCATATTCCTAGATGACCATTCCTAATGATATCATATTCCTAGATGACCATTCCTATTGATATCATATTCCTAGATGACCATTCCTAATGATATCATATTCCTAGATGATCATTCCTAATGATATCATATTCCTAGATGATCATTCCTAATGATATCATATTCCTAGATGACCATTCCTAATGATATCATATTCCTAGATGATCATTCCTAATGATATCATATTCCTAGATGACCATTCCTAATGATATCATATTCCTAGATGATCATTCCTAATGATATCATATTCCTAGATGATCATTCCTAATGATATCATATTCCTAGATGACCATTCCTAATGATATCATATTCCTAGATGATCATTCCTAATGATATCATATTCCTAGATGATCATTCCTAAATGATATCATATTCCTAGATGATCATTCCTAATGATATCATATTCCTAGATGATCATTCCTAATGATATCATATTCCTAGATGACCATTCCTAATGATATCATATTCCTAGATGATCATTCCTAAATGATATCATATTCCTAGATGATGATTCCTAATGATATCATATTCCTAGATGATGATTCCTAATGATATCATATTCCTAGATGATCATTCCTAAATGATATCATATTCCTAGATGATCATTCCTAATGATATCATATTCCTAGATGATCATTCCTAATGATATCATATTCCTAGATGACCATTCCTAATGATATCATATTCCTAGATGATCATTCCTAAATGATATCATATTCCTAGATGATCATTCCTAATGATATCATATTCCTAGATGATCATTCCTAATGATATCATATTCCTAGATGACCATTCTTAATGATATCATATTCCTAGATGATCATTCCTAATGATATCATATTCCTAGATGATCATTCCTAATGATATCATATTCCTAGATGATCATTCCTAATGATATCATATTCCTAGATGACCATTCCTAATGATATCATATTCCTAGATGACCATTCCTAATGATATCATATTCCTAGATGATCATTCCTAATGATATCATATTCCTAGATGATCATTCCTAATGATATCATATTCCTAGATGATCATTCCTAATGATATCATATTCCTAGATGATCATTCCTAATGATATCATATTCCTAGATGATCATTCCTAATGATATCATATTCCTAGATGACCATTCCTAATGATATCATATTCCTAGATGACCATTCCTAATGATATCATATTCCTAGATGATCATTCCTAAATGATATCATATTCCTAGATGATCATTCCTAATGATATCATATTCCTAGATGACCATTCCTAATGATATCATATTCCTAGATGATCATTCCTAATGATATCATATTCCTAGATGATCATTCCTAATGATATCATATTCCTAGATGATCATTCCTAATGATATCACATTCCTAGATGATCATTCCTAATGATATCATATTCCTAGATGATCATTCCTAATGATATCATATTCCTAGATGATCATTCCTAATGATATCATATTCCTAGATGATCATTCCTAATGATATCACATTCCTAGATGATCATTCCTAAATGATATCATATTCCTAGATGATCATTCCTAAATGATATCATATTCCTAGATGATCATTCCTAAATGATATCATATTCCTAGATGATCATTCCTAATGATATCATATTCCTAGATGATGATTCCTAAATGATATCATATTCCTAGATGATCATTCCTAATGATATCATATTCCTAGATGATCATTCCTAATGATATCATATTCCTAGATGATCATTCCTAATGATATCATATTCCTAGATGATCATTCCTAATGATATCATATTCCTAGATGATCATTCCTAATGATATCATATTCCTAGATGATCATTCCTAATGATATCATATTCCTAGATGATCATTCCTGATGATATCATATTCCTAGATGATCATTCCTAAATGATATCATATTCCTAGATGATCATTACTCAATCTATTACCAGTGTGAGGTATTAGGTATTACCAACGCGAGAAGTTCACTTGGGTAATCTCTTTGTTTTTGCCTGGCTGCCTCTATTTATTGCAATGGTAGTAAGTAACACTAATGTGTAAAGCAAGAAGTGTAATCACTGTGATGATTACATTTTCTTCCATTTAGAAATAATCGATATGTAGCTAAAATAATTAATGTTTCTAGATGATATAATTATATATCTAGAATCTAGATGAAATGATAAATGTGTTGAGGAAATAATTAATATATAAATGAATATAATTTAAAAAAATAGTGTTTCATATTTTATGAGCAGTTCATAAGCAATTGAATATAGAGTAGTAGCCCCGCCCATGCGTGTGCGATGTAAGAAGAAGAAGAATAAGAAGAAGAAGCCTCTGTGCTTCAGGAAGGAAATGATTCATTGCCATGCAGTGTCCCGGGGGCATTGAACATAACACACAATATACAAACAATATTCCGTGTAGAGCTCATGAGATATAGTGTTACTATAGTAGTATATTCAACTATTGAATGTTATAAATTATATTCTAGTCTTTTTCAGTTTCAATTGAACCAAATTATTGTACTCTATTTCGTACTATAGTCTATAGCATTCATCAAATCGTACTATAGACTCACAGTACTGTAATTCATTCTGTGAATTTGTTTAATTCTAATTATAGTACGCTTTTCGTACTACAGATTGAGTTGAATTAAATAATTGTATTCTCTGCCCGTACTGTAAATTGCAGCCAATGATAATATTCTAATGACAGTGAAACAGTTAGAACTTCTATGTTTATTTTCTCTACTATGATCACAATGTAGTACTATGTAGAGTACTTTGTACTCTCTATGAACTAGAGTACTGTGTGTCTACTCTCTATGAACTAGAGTACATTTGATGTGTTTAACAGTGGTGCTCTGTCATCACCAAACAGCAATCTTAACTCTTCTTACAATTGTCTAATAAATAACTAAACTTTTAAACAGAGATTATAATTTCTTGTTTATTTACGCTGATATTTATCACCTTTGTAATGATTTCTTCAGTTTACTAATTTCCGGAAAAAAAGATATTTTATAATAGGTCAGGGTACACGACGAAAAATTTAAAAACTGCGATGGAATAATGCTAATTTCTGATAGTACGTCATCACAGTGACTCTTTTCTCTGATAGTGCATCATCACAGTGACTTTTCTCTGACAGTACATCATCACAGTGACTCTTTTCTCTGATAGTGTATCATCACAGTGACTCTTTTCTCTGATAGTACATCATCACAGTGACTCTTTTCTCTGATAGTGTATCATCACAGTGACTCTTTTCTCTGATAGTACATCATCACAGTGACTCTTTTCTCTGATAGTGTATCATCACAGTGACTCTTTTCTCTGACAGTACATCATCACAGTGACTCTTTTCTCTGATAGTACATCATCACAGTGACTCTTTTCTCCGATAGTACATCATTACAGTGACTCTTTTCTCTGATAGTACATCATCACAGTGACTCTTTTCTCTGGTAGTACATCATTACAGTGACTCTTTTCTCTGACAGTACATCATTACAGTGACTCTTTTCTCTGACAGTACATCATTACAGTGACTCTTTTCTCTGACAGTACATCATCACAGTGACTCTTTTCTCTGACAGTACATCATCACAGTGACTCTTTTCTCTGATAGTACATCACTCCGTATTTGCCTCACGTTTCCCTCGTTTAGTGCTGCATAGTAATGCCCTCAGAGCTGAGCTTTACATCAGAATGATCTAGTTAGACCTTTGTCATGCTATACCTCACTATAACTCTACATAACCCTCACTATAACTCTATCTTACCCTCACTATAACTCTTCCTTACCCTCACTATAACTCTACCTTACCCTCACTATAACTCTTCCTTACCCTCACTATAACTCTACCTTACCCTCACTATAACTCTAACTTACCCTCACTATAACTCTAACTTACCCTCACTATAACTCTAACTTACCCTCACTATAACTCTAACTTACCCTCACTATAACTCTAACTTACCCTCACTATAACTCTAACTTACCCTCACTATAACTCTACTTTACCCTCACTATAAATCTACTTTACCCTCACTATAACTCTACTTTACCCTCACTATAACTCTAACTTACCCTCACTATAACTCTAACTTACCCTCACTATAACTAACTTACCCTCACTATAACTCTAACTTACCCTCACTATAACTCTAACTTACCCTCACTATAAATCTACTTTACCCTCACTATAACTCTACTTTACCCTCACTATAACTCTACTTTACCCTCACTATAACTCTAACTTACCCTCACTATAACTCTAACTTACCCTCACTGTAACTATACTTACCCTCACTATAACTATACTTACCCTCACTATAACTATACTTACCCTCACTATAACTATACCTTACCCTCACTATAACTATACCTTACCCTCACTATAACTATACCTACCCTCACTATAACTATACCTACCCTCACTATAACTATACCTACCCTCACTATAACTATACATACCCTCACTATAACTATACCTACCCTCACTATAACTATACCTACCCTCACTATAACTATACCTACCCTCACTATAACTATACCTACCCTCACTATAACTCTACCTTATCGCTTTATAGTGGATTAAGATTTATATATATCCTTCAAATAATAAAATCAAACAGTTTCAAATCTGCAGTTAGTTTTTATTACATTTTCAACTAGAAATCAGTTTACAGTTCACACGAATTTAAATTAGAGCTAATAATATATTATCGCAAATGTGCAACTGTCCGATAACTCGACCCCTACCCTACTATTTTATAATCCCAAAGTATAATTAGGGTAGAGGGAAGATTTGTAATGGTATAATTACTACTTGGTCAGTGTTAGCATTAGGGGTATGTTACCTATGACAAACATACTTCATTAGGGGTATGTTACCTATGACAAACATACTTCATTAGGGGTATGTTACCTATGACAAACATACTTCATTAGGGGTATGTTACCTATGACAAACATACTTCATTAGGGGTATGTTACCTATGACAAACATACTTCATTAGGGGTATGTTACCTATGAAAAACATACTTCATTAGGGGTATGTTACCTATGACAAACATACTTCATTAGGGGTATGTTACCTATGACAAACATACTTCATTAGGGGTATGTTACTTATGACAAACATACTTCATTAGGGGTATGTTACCTATGACAAACATACTTCATTAGGGGTATGTTACCTATGACAAACACACTTCATTAGGGGTATGTTACCTATGACAAACATACTTCATTAGGGGTATGTTACCTATGACAAACATACTTCATTAGGGGTATGTTACCTATGACAAACATACTTCATTAGGGGTATGTTACCTATGAAAAACATACTTCATTAGGGGTATGTTACCTATGACAAACATACTTCATTAGGGGTATGTTACCTATGACAAACATACTTCATTAGGGGTATGTTACTTATGACAAACATACTTCATTAGGGGTATGTTACCTATGACAAACATACTTCATTAGGGGTATGTTACTTATGACAAACATACTTCATTAGGGGTATGTTACCTATGACAAACATACTTCATTAGGGGTATGTTACCTATGACAAACATACTTCATTAGGGGTATGTTACCTATGACAAACATACTTCATTAGGGGTATGTTACCTATGACAAACATACTTCATTAGGGGTATGTTACCTATGACAAACATACTTCATTAGGGGTATGTTACCTATGACAAACATACTTCATTAGGGGTATGTTACCTATGAAAAACATACTTCATTAGGGGTATGTTACCTATGACAAACATACTTCATTAGGGGTATGTTACCTATGACAAACATACTTCATTAGGGGTATGTTACTTATGACAAACATACTTCATTAGGGGTATGTTACCTATGACAAACATACTTCATTAGGGGTATGTTACCTATGACAAACACACTTCATCAGGGGTATGTTACTTATGACAAACATACTTCATTAGGGGTATGTTACCTATGACAAACATACTTCATTAGGGGTATGTTACTTATGACAAACATACTTCATTAGGGGTATGTTACTTATGACAAACATACTTCATTAGGGGTATGTTACCTATGACAAACATACTTCATTAGGGGTATGTTACCTATGACAAACATACTTCATTAGGGGTATGTTACCTATGACAAACATACTTCATTAGGGGTATGTTACTTATGACAAACATACTTCATTAGGGGTATGTTACCTATGACAAACATACTTCATTAGGGGTATGTTACCTATGACAAACATACTTCATTAGGGGTATGTTACCTATGACAAACATACTTCATTAGGGGTATGTTACCTATGACAAACACACTTCATTAGGGGTATGTTACTTATGACAAACATACTTCATTAGGGGTATGTTACTTATGACAAACATACTTCATTAGGGGTATGTTACCTATGACAAACATACTTCATTAGGGGTATGTTACCTATGACAAACATACTTCATTAGGGGTATGTTACCTATGACAAACATACTTCATTAGGGGTATCTTACCTATGACAAACATACTTCATTAGGGGTATCTTACCTATGACAAACATACTTCATTAGGGGTATGTTACCTTTGACAAACATACTTCATTAGGGGTATGTTACCTATGACAAACATACTTCATTAGGGGTATGTTACCTATGACAAACATACTTCATTAGGGGTATGTTACCTTTGACAAACATACTTCACTATGCCATAACATATAATAAGGCAAACACGTCCTTTCTACCCTATTGCATTTTTCTGCCTGCTTCACAGTGGGTAAACACATTTATTAAAAAGCTGTGGTGCTTTATGCACGAGGTGATACATCAGAGGTAAGTATATGCTGCATCACGGTAGATATTCACTGCGCTGAAATGCCAGAGTGTTTGCTTACCTCTAGTAACTGTCTGCCTAGCCTGCTGAGAGGGACTGGGGTAAGTTACACTTTATCGGTCAGTTACACATTGTCGATCATATAATAAAAAAGTTTATAATAATTAATAATTAACTTTTATTATGTTTGATATTCATTATACCAGCAAGTATCAATTAAAATATAAGTTAAATAATAATTGTTATGCTATACGTCTTTCTTATTTATGAATTAAGAGTGTAAATTTATTAAAGTAAAGATTATTTATTGAATTATTTTAAAAACTCTTTGAAGTTGTGATATAAAGACTTAGATATCACTTATCGTTGATGCAGAATTCCATTTATCGAACCCCGTAATTGTGTTCCTGTTGAGGGGTGAGACTAACTAAAGGTCTAATAGCCTTTTTGAGACTAACTAAAGGTCTAATAGCCTTTTTTGAGACTAACTAAAGGTCTAATAGCCTTTTTGAGACTAACTAAAGGTCTAATAGCCTTTTTTGAGACTAACTAAAGGTCTAAAAGCCTTTTTGAGACTAACTAAAGGTCTAAAAGCCTTTTTTGAGACTAACTAAAGGTCTAATAGCCTTTTTGAGACTAACTAAAGGTCTAATAGCCTTTTTGAGACTAACTAAAGGTCTAATAGCCTTTTTTGAGACTAACTAAAGGTCTAATAGCCTTTTTGAGACTAACTAAAGGTCTAATAGCCTTTTTTGAGACTAACTAAAGGTCTAAAAGCCTTTTTGAGACTAACTAAAGGTCTAAAAGCCTCTTTTGAGACTAACTAAAGGTCTAATAGCCTTTTTTGAGACTAACTAAAGGTCTAATAGCCTTTTTGAGACTAACTAAAGGTCTAATAGCCTTTTTTGAGACTAACTAAAGGTCTAAAAGCCTTTTTGAGACTAACTAAAGGTCTAAAAGCCTTTTTTGAGACTAACTAAAGGTCTAATAGCCTTTTTTGAGACTAACTAAAGGTCTAATAGCCTTTTTGAGACTAACTAAAGGTCTAAAAGCCTTTTTGAGACTAACTAAAGGTCTAAAAGCCTTTTTTGAGACTAACTAAAGGTCTAATAGCCTTTTTGAGACTAACTAAAGGTCTAAAAGCCTTTTTGAGACTAACTAAAGGTCTAAAAGCCTTTTTTGAGACTAACTAAAGGTCTAATAGCCTTTTTTGAGACTAACTAAAGGTCTAATAGCCTTTTTGAGACTAACTAAAGGTCTAAAAGCCTTTTTGAGACTAACTAAAGGTCTAAAAGCCTTTTTTGAGACTAACTAAAGGTCTAATAGCCTTTTTTGAGACTAACTAAAGGTCTAATAGCCTTTTTGAGACTAACTAAAGGTCTAAAAGCCTTTTTTGAGACTAACTAAAGGTCTAATAGCCTTTTGAGACTAACTAAATATGAGACTAACTAAAGGTCTAATAACAAAGTACAGTTAACTTCTGATGCGCATCTTCCTTTTATAGCTACACAGTGTTTAGATTCTGTAGATGAACACGTTAGGTAATAACGGCTAAAATGAGTGATTAAAGAATTGAGTGTGAACTTTATTGTGAGTCTTGCTAACGAGGGTCAGTTACGAATTGACGGACAGTTTCGGGCTTATATATTAAAAAAGGTTATTTAGAAATTTATACTGGTTAGCTACTTATTGGTATCCATGATACCTGCCGATATCATGGTCCGTGGATACCAATATCTGCAGGTATCGTGGATACTAATACCGGCAGGTATCGTGGATACCAATACCGGCAGGTATCGTGGATACCAATACCGGCAGGTATCGTGGATACCAATACCGGCAGGTATCATGGATACCAATACCGGCAGGTATCATGGATACCAATACCGGCAGGTATCGTTGATACCAATACCGACAGGTATCGTGGATACCAATCAAAATAACGAGTTATAATGTTTAATTAAATATTTTTTCCTATATGATCGAAAGGGAGGAAGTGTCCGATAATTTGTAACTTACCCCAGTTCTTCCTGTTGTAGCTAGATATTCGTTATGGTATCTATTATATCTAATAAGGGGAAACTACTGCTAAATATCTGCTCTTCGCCTAAATGATGTCCTTGAAGTTATGTTCCGTGCAGTGGGTGGATATGTCTTCATTATTACTTTGCTCATCTTACGGAGAAATTTCCATTTAAATTAATGTATAGCTATTTATTATTATTTAGAGTATGTACTATTTTTATACAATATTTAGTGTAAGAATAAATTAGCCAATTACGACACTTAATAATGTTTTTAGCTGAATTGCAGAAAACTATAAAATGCTGTACTAACACCCACGTGATGAACAGTTTCAGCGTATAATTCAAATTGATGTTTTTTTAAGTTTCAAGCTTTCGAATAGTAAATTATCTATTCATCATCAGGAATTGAGGTGGAAAAACTGGTTCTAAATAATGAATTTTGTTAAAATTTTATTGTTTAGTGAAAGTTCTTAATTACCCCTTTTCCTGATGATGGGAAGTATTTATTATAGTAGTCTCGGATTCTAAAGAACATTTCAAAAATGTTCATAAATAAATCCAAGATACCATTTAAAGTATCATGAACAACAATTACAGTATCTTTCATGAACAACAATTAAAATAAAATGTCCCTGACTCCTATATAATATAACACGTATTCGAAAATGTGTAACTGCCCGGTAACTCGTAACTTACCCCTCACCTGCAATCTCTTCGTTGCTTGATGACTTTCCCCTGCATTTGCCCCATAGAGTTCACATAAGCAGGCATGAATTGGGTGATGTACGCCAGACTGTGGAGAGAGTTAGCGAGGGCGGGGTCCTCTTAGGTAATGTACACTGTTTCCTATGTCAACTCTAACAGAAGCGCAGGCAAAGGAAGGAAGTAACAGGCAACGGGAGGATTGAAAACGGTTAACAGGAGAATCGAAGAGAAATTGATTATGCATAGACTATGGAGGATAAAAGGTTGATTGGGAAATCAGTAGTATAAAGAATGGAAAAAAGGGCAGACAGGTGTGAAATTAACAGTTGTTGGGAGTGTTTGCGGAAAGGAACTGTAAAAAATGCTGAAAACAAACTTATTTAATTTAAATAATAGATATCCTAATTCTGTAGTATGTATAATATTGTATATTCCCTCGTCATCATCTTCAAATTGAATGGTAGATCTCTCCTAGCACTATCTACAGAGTGATAGATCTCTCCTAGCACTATCTACAGAGTGATAGATCTCACCTAGCCCTATCTACAGAGTGATAGATCTCTCCTAGCCCTATCTACAGAGTGATAGATCTCACCTAGCCCTATCTACAGAGTGATAGATCTCACCTAGCCCTATCTACAGAGTGATAGATCGCACCTAGCCCTATCTACAGAGTGATAGATCGCACCTAGCCCTATCTACAGCGTGATAGATCTCACCTAGCCCTATCTACAGAGTGATAGATCTCACCTAGCCCTATCTACAGAGTGATAGATCTCACCTAGCCCTATCTACAGAGTGATAGATCTCACCTAGCCCTATCTACAGAGTGATAGATCACACCTAGCCTTATCTACAGAGTGATAGATCACTCCTAGCCCTATCTACAGAGTGATAGATCACACCTAGCCTTATCTACAGAGTGATAGATCACTCCTAGCCCTATCTACAGAGTGATAGATCACTCCTAGCCCTATCTACAGAGTGATAGATCACTCCTAGCCCCATCTACAGAGTGATAGATCACTCCTAGCCCCATCTACTGAGTGATAGATCACTCCTAGCCCCATCTACAGAGTGATGGATCACACCTAGCCCTATCTACAGAGTGATGGATCACACCTAGCCCTATCTTTTGATTAGATTGGTTCTTCCTTCTATCTATCTATCGTATCTCTTCATTATCTGCGAGCTTGGTAGCATCGACCACCATTTAATAGGTACTATCCTCTAGATTCTATAATATACACCAATGAATGATGGCAAATATCTATCACTTGCGTCCTAACTCAACTATTATGATAAAAATTTTGATAAATTTATGATTTAACTTCTATCATATAATTTTTTATACGAGCGAAAATGTGGAGCTGTCCTATTACTCTGAAGTTGGCCCATATCTCCTGTTTATTGCTGCAGTAACTTTGAATTCAGCAGATATAGTTTGGTTACTTAGCATAATGCCCTCTCTGGTGAAGCTACTCGGTGATCATTGCCTCTGAAATATTAGACCTACCTACAGTATAGGACTAAAGCCCTGCCTTACAATTAGGACTAAACCTACCGGTACACTGCACTCTCCTACCATTAGATCTACTGCACTGAGAGGAACAAACAACTTGGCTCAAAAGTGCATCCGTCTAATGCACTTTCGAGCTCTTGAAACACTCAAATTCACCAAATCTATAGTTTGATGCACTAAAGTGTCTCGCTTTAGAGACAAAGCCATAGGGTGAACTCGAAACACCTGAGTGCATCAGAATTTCTCTAGAGTGTCCCCTCTCATGCCTATCTAGGGTAACTTACGAATTATCGGTCAACTTCACATTTTCGGTCATATAAGAAAAAAGATGATAATTATTCAATTTTAATTATTATGCCATATTTTTTGTCTGCCTGAAGATGTGGAAGTGACAGATAATTATTACCTTATCTTGCCCCTGACAGTGCAGTGTGAGACTGCTATCAGTAGGGTTGTGACAATATGCGTTTAAAATCATAGATCCATGAAATATTATAGGCGGAATGAATTAAAGAGTATTTCATCGTTCTAAATCAGCGGTATATAGTATTCGATACCATTTATTTCGTTTATGATATTTTTAATATCTATGATTTTATCTGCAATAGGTTTAGTTGCTGTGTTAGCTCTATATCCCTTTGATATCATTTCTAACACCTGTAGGCCCTTATCTTATCTTATCTATCACACTTCAAGTTTGAAGAAGTTCCAAACTCTCTCTCTCTCTCTCTCTCTGGTACTTTGAAGGTTCGCCAGACTTTAGTTCGACAGTTGATGCCTTTGTTGTGCTGAGTTTGGGTGGGTGGAGTTTGGCTGATGTTTTGGCCACTCTGTGATATCTGCCTGCTGCAGTAGTGCATTTATAAATGGGGTAAATTACGAATTATCGGTCACTTTCACATCTTAGGTCATATAAGAAAAACGATATTATAATTATTTTAATTTTAATTGGTATCCATGATACCTGCAGGTCCCATGGATACCAACTAAAATAATAATTATAATATCGTTTTCTTATTTGACCGAAGATGTGAAAGTGACCGATAATTCGTAATTTACCCTATTTGAATTAATAAAGTCATTAGTTCTTCTTTTTGAAAACTTGTTTTTATATATTTTTTAGATTGAATTAAAGTCTTTTTTAACCCTCTCCCTCCTAACGGCATCTGCTGTAGCCATGCAATTGTATGCTATTTTAACATGCTAAACATGGACCATGACGGATATTTCCGCTGTGTCAATGTATTTTTAAAAGTTAGAATAATACAGCTCTTAATAAGATGTATTCTAAAAATAACACACACTTCAATTTCAGGAGGGAGTGGGTTAAAACTGTCTTTTTGGCTGATTAACTTGTTTTAATATAGTTTTACTTTAATTGGCCACCACACTTGAGTGCTTGCTATTAAATATTTTTGTTTTTGTTGTTTGATGGTCTTTTTAATTGATTTAACGCAACCTGCATCTAAAGAGGCTACCTCGGCTGTCTCCTCAAATGACATCGTACATTTGTACCCTTTTCTCCGTTAGATAGCTACTTCTTATACTGTCTTGGTACGCCTTCATCCATCACAGCTAATTGTTTCGTTCTTCCCTGTGGAAGACTATGAATTCTGAGTAGCTTTCCTGCTTTCATGAGCACTGTCCCTATTGATGTGGTGAAGGGCCAATTCTCGGAACAAAGATAGTTCCGCACAATAGGCATTTCTGACGGCAGTGATACCCAATTGAGATGCATGGAATATCCTCTGGACGTGATATTGGCTTATACCATTGGAAACAATGGACTGTGTTATTCTGTTTGAAAATAGATAGGGTAAGTTACGAAATAACGATCGTTTCCACATTCTCGGTCATATAAGAAAACACGCTATATATTTTTTGGTATCTAATCCATGATCCTGCAAAAATTAATGGTACCCGCAGGTATCATGGATACCAATCAATTAAATACTGATTATCTTTTTTCTTAGATGATCGAAGATGTGGAACCAACCGATAACTCGTAACCTAGCCTATCTATAGTTCTACAGCTTAGAAAATAGTTGATATAGTTTTCTAGTTACTGCATTTCTCGAAAACTTCCTCAGTTCGTTACGATAAGTTCTTTTTCTCTCTCGTTATATGTGTTTAAAAGTGAATTGATATTCATGAAGTAACTTGAGTTTGTCAGTGCAATTGCTAAAGTTCTTTAATTACCTCCGTAATTGCCTGCACTTTTTCAAATCTTATGGAAAGAATGAGCTCTAGATTCAATTTTTGAGAGGCTACCTGTACCTAATTGAAAGCTAGAAGAGCTTTCGAATAGAATGACGTCTGTTCATCATCAGGAGAAGAGGGAGGTTCTGAACAATCTCGTGATCATTTTATAACCTGGTTATAAAATGCAAGGTTTAGTCTAAGGTTTTTCACCGCTTTTCCTGATGATGAATGGATATTCTTCTTTTCAGAAGCTAGAATTCTGAAAATCATTCAATATTTAAATTTAATTTAGCCCCCTAAAATTTAGACATTTTATTTTTTTCGACATTTTCAGTCAAATAAAATTCCAGTTTCTTCTCCTACGGGTCTTTTTGTGTGTTTGATTATCTTTTCATTGCTTTGACATTTGTTTCCTGCAAATAATTTAAAAGTACTAACTTGTGCTGTAGGCGATTTCTTCGGTGACTGGTAAGAGAAAACTGTTGATAGTATAATTTTTTAAAATAATATAATACTTTCATATTAAATTTGTTTTGATTTTAACTTTCATAGGTACTCATTCGATATAATTTTTAATTTTATTAATAAGTGTTACTACTTTTTTGTCCTATTTTTATATTTACGGATAATTGGTATCTATGATACTTACAGGTATCATCGATACCAAATTAAATGATAGTTGGATAATAATTAGATATACGTTATTCTTATACTCTTATTCTTGTATCATCGCTAACGTGAAGTCGTCCAATAACTCGTACTTTCACACATGTCTCCTAATAAATATAACCAAAGCAAAGTTCCATTAGCCCTAAGTAAGGATGTGGGTGTTTACTTCATTATAATCACTAGGTAAGTAAACATTACTGCTTGCCTGGGAAAGCTATGTAGTGTACTTGCTTGTGTTTTCTATAGTGGTAGGAACAAGGAACTAGTTATTAAATTAGATATCTAGTTTCTGAAGCTTCATTTAAAGGTATTCTGTGTAGAATATGCAATTCTGTGTAGAATATGCAATTCTGTGTAGAATATGCAATTCTGTGTAGAATATGCAATTCTGTGTAGAATATGCAATTCTGTGTAGAATATGCAATTCTGTCTGTTAAAACAATTTTTTTTAGATTAATCATACCGTTTTAATAATAACATATAGAGTTATATACTATATTAGAACGAATTGGTAATAGGTTCCGTTATATGTTATTGTAGCAATAATACATTTCCTCAATTGTTCATCTAATAGAAATTTATAAAAAGGCTTGAAAATGATTAGTTAATTTATATCTCATCCGTTTTTTATGTATTTTTTTTTCACTAAATCTCCTTGTCTTATGTATGTGAATTCAGGAGATCTTTTTCTAAAAATTGTATTACCACTAAGGGGAAATACCTCCATGTTCACTACATATATACATTACACCTCTTCAAACAAAGTATAGCAGCTGGTAAATATAGAGGGAAGATATTCGCATTTGGTGTTCGTGAAGCGAAAAAACCTCCTACCGTTGAGACCAAAAAATGATAGTGTTTGAAGTGAAAGAAAAGAGAATGATGTTAATTTCATGAATCAAATTTGTTATCATGTAGCTACTCAGACTAATATAAAATATCTACAAGCATTACAATTAGTAGAGTTTCTTTTTGGAAATGTGAAATTAGTAAACTGTTTAAAAATCATAACAGATGCATCTTCATTCGACTGAATCTCTCATTTATATAAGAAGTCTATGTGTATTAATTACTCTGTTTCCTGTACATAATTAGTATGTTTCTCTACTGCCAATAGTATTCTAAGAACTCTTTATCATAACTACAGTGAATTAGAAATACCGTTAGTGGTTATAACTAAATATTTCTTTGTCAAACTGATAGTTTTTTCTGCCATTTCTCTGCATCTGAACACAAGGCTACAAGAAAAACCTGCTCTGGTTTAGTCGCTACCAAATAAATGGCTTCATAGGTACATCTTTTTGTGTTACTATAATTGTACTGCTTATTAATTCGTTACTATTTTTTTAGAGTGTTTTAACCTGATTGCTCATTGTTCGTTTTGAACCAACTCAATTGTGGTTATATGACCGAAAATGTGCAGCTGTTCGATAATTCATAACTTCCCCCAATTGTGGAATGAGTGTGCACGGTAATAGAGTACTCACCCCCAAGTCAAGGCTCACTGCAATCAGCTGACTGACTGCATAGGGAGGGCATGCAGTGACCGCCAGTCAGTAGTTACTTTCGCCCCTTATACTGACAGTACTGCAGTTCAATCGGAAGTACTCACAGATGGAAAAAAGGGAACTGTTTTATCGGCTTCAGTTGCTATTAGGTTAGCAGTTGAAAAAAGCTTAGTATCACTATTATTATTTAATCACAGTTCATGTGTGATTTTAATCAATCTAATGGGTTTATGATTATATATAAATGCAAGTACGTATTATTACTACATATTTGCTGATTTAACAAGATTAGAATATACTATCAAATGTCAAAATGATGATTTTTTATTATTGATATTAGTGTGCTATAGTATAGATATTTTATTTGCCGTTGAAGATTGCATACGTAGATAGACACTCACAGAGTATGAATGTCCTGATTGATTTTCTTTGCGATTTAACAGCTCTCTGTTTCTGCAACCATTAGACTGACTGTATAGAGCGGTCATTGCCCTGCATGTAGGTATAGTTTGTACTGAATGGGTATTAGCTACATGGGTATAGTGAGTATTGAATGGGTATAGTGAGTATTGAATGGGTATAGTGAGTATTGAATGGGTATAGTGAGTATTGAATGGGTATTAGCTACATGGGTATAGTGAGTATTGAATGGGTATAGTGAGTATTGAATGGGTATAGTGAGTATTGAATGGGTATAGATGAGTATTGAATGGGTATAGATGAGTACTGAATGGGTATAGTGAGTATTGAATGGGTATTGTGAGTATTGAATGGGTATTGTGAGTATTGAATGGGTATAGTGAGTATTGAATGGGTATTAGCTACATGGGTATAGTGAGTATTGAATGGGTATAGTGAGTATTGAATGGGTATAGTGAGTATTGAATGGGTATAGTGAGTATTGAATGGGTATAGTGAGTATTGAATGGGTATAGTGAGTATTGAATGGGTATAGTGAGTATTGAATGGGTATAGTGAGTATTGAATGGGTATTAGCTACATGGGTATAGATGAGTACTGAATGGGTATAGATATATATGCTATACGATCATAGTTATGTATAGTACTATACTAGTTTAGGTATGTGTACTATATGACTACAGGCTATTGGTAGGTATACTATAAGAGTATAGATATGTTGTGTGTGTCCTAGGTATGTACTATACAAGTATAGATAGATGTACCCTATAATTATTGATATAGGTACTATATGAGTATAGGTATATGCTATATGCATATAGATATGTATACTATGTTGATATGCCATCATCCAATGGTTCTTTGTGGTCAATAATAGCCTGATATAAATGATATCCTAAGATGGTGAACTTAGCAGCTAGAGATATAAAAAGTGATTTTATACTGAATATTCACATTTTAATGTTCTGACCTTCTTAACTTTCGAGGCTTTTTTTACCCTCTACAGTCAAACATTTTTAATGTTGGAAAAGTAAATTCATTGAGTTTTTATTGTGAATCTTTTTATATTGTGACTAGATTACTTATAAAGTTATTTAATCTTCCCTATAAGGGGTCGTAGCTGCGATGGTTGTAACATGCATTCCTGCTCTCTCTCTCTCCACACCATTTTTATTTAGCAACAGTTCCAGTTCAATGATTTATATTTTAGTGCTCAATGATATGTATGAGTGATAGGCAGGCTTTGCTATCATTCAGAACCACTACTGTCCCTATCATATCAACACGCGACCTCTTGATTGGAATGGCTTTTATGCCATGATTGGCCGTGACTGAAATAGTCTCTGAATACGGTGACTGAAATAGTCAGACTGAAATCAGACTAACTGTGATACGGTGAAAATATAAGCATAAATATTTAATGTTTCTTATTTTATATTTATGTTTTCCTGTATATTTTTATTTGTTCTTATGTGAATTCTTATATTTTTTATTTATTGTGTTATTTTTTTTTCATGTTCATTATTGCATTAATTACGAAACATGTTTATAAATCTTTAAAATTTCATTATCCAAGGAAAGTATTATTATTCATTATCAATCATATATTCAATTACCTGCAAACCCTCGCACAGAAGGTCTATAATGTACGTTATAGCGCGAGACTATCGCCCTTACGCACACCGCTTGACGTCACACGCAGGTGATACGATCATTGCTCTGCCGTGGGAATATTTAGATGCTTTTTCACACGCTATGTACAGGTGTAAAGTACACACCTTTGTTAATTAACTGGACGGTAAGCACTGGAAGAGAGCTATACAATATATGTATCGAAATAAATTTAGGCTAATAAATTAATTTAAAGCTTCAAGATAGACCGAATATAATTTTATATGTGCATAGTAATACATATAAATTAATATATTTTATTCTATTCATGATTAACTATTTGTATATACATATGATTAAATACTTTATTCATGAGCATATGTTTAAATGGCTTAATTTTACACAGTTTCCTAAAGTCAATTCCGTAAATTAGGAAGTTGTTAATTTTTACCCTCATTGACTGCATATTCGTCCTACTCTTCCTCCTTAACTATCTAATAATTACCTACCTACTTTATTGCCTTGCTATTGCTAAAAAAATAGTCATTTAGTTAGTCCTTGACATGGTTAGTAGTTATAAACTACACTTAATCGTTAATATTAATTATATTAATATGTCCGAGGTCTGGTTTTAATGCATTTTTTTCATTATAAAACATATGTTGTTTGCATATAGTGTTTCAGATTGAAAAGATATTTAGTTTCAATCATTTAACCTGTTAAGTATTCACAGTGGTAGGTTGAGTTGATTGCTACGGCATCTATTTAACATATGTATGGTTTCTAAAAGGTAGATAGTTCCTTTACCCTATACGACTAAGGAAAAATAGAATTAACCGATTGTTAACTTCCTGTTCACAATTCTCCTTGTTCCTTAGTTAGTACACCAATGTGACGTTAGGTGATGCACACAGTAAAATGTCTTGCCTGTTATGGTACACAGGGTAAGTTCCGAGTTATTGGACTGTTCCACATTTTTGGACACATGAAAAATCGTATTTTAACTTCTATTTTAATTGATATCCATGATACCTTCAGGTATCATGGATACCAATTGAAATAAAAATTAAATAATATTTTTTCTTAAGTGTCCCGAATATATGGAACTGTCCGATAACTCGGAACTAACCCTCCCTTCTGTTAGTGGCATACATAGCTTCCTAAATGTCGTAATGCAATACATTTCATGTACTGTTGCATCACTATAGCAATGTTCCTTTAGTGTTTTTTTCACAGTACCTACCCCGTCATTTCCGTGATATGTCGTAATACTGAGACACAGCTACCATGTCCTTCAATTTTTCTATCTGCTTGACAATACCTAAATAGTTTCGTAACTTTAGCATTTGAGACATTATGCAAGTGAAAAAGAGTTGACTGCTGTTTAACAATTTTCTTGTTAAACTGTCTAATATATATCTATATTTTATAAACTGGTGGAAATATCATAATTGTAAAAATTTGAATAATAATATAGTCACATTATTATGAGCCTGTTAATTACTATCAAATTTATTGTGACTGCTTCTTCCAGTCCCTTGTATTCAATTTCCTTTTGACGTGAGCGATATGGCCTTTGGTTCCGATGTCCGAAGCAGACGTCAAAGCCCTAATAAAAATAAGTGTCCTTCTCAGAAATGAATCGAATAGAAGAAACTTCAATCCTTCAAAAGTTAACACAGTTTCTAACTTTTGCCTCTAGCTACTATAATAATTATTCTAGTATTAAAGATGAATGAAAAAACTTTAATTCTGAAAAGTTCACATTTTCTACCACCTTTTCCTGAATGTTTGTCCATATAATGAAGAATGTAAGATGACTTGCGGAAATATATCTAGAAACTGTATTATAATATATACAGTTTAGTTCAAACTGTTACCTTGACCTTAGTGTATTGGGAGGAACTTATATAATTACATGTGTGCACTACTTTTTATTTATAGGTCGAAAACTGGAAAAAGAGTATTTAGCTAATTGAAATATTAATATATAAGATGTTCATGAGAGTTATCTGTTTCAGAAGCCATATATATTAAACGTATTTTTATATTCATTATTGTAAATAATGGATAGAAAGTATCTGGAAGTATATTTAGATATAAGTAAATTATTCGTTAATTAAATTATTAACTATAAAAAAGTAAATCTATTTTATTAAAGTAAGCATTTATAATCCGATATTGATGTGTTAATATAAGTATTAAGACTTTTGGTCATGTTACATAGACAGTTAAAATAGAATAGTTTTTCTATTTATTATAGAAATTATAACCTAGTCATTTTTACATTAAATGCCCCAACATATTAGGACACTTTTTCTTTCACACCGAAATCGTCCATTTTCTCATGTTGGACGGACAAAAATGTCCTTCCTCCAACTTCTAGAAATTATGTACTAAGTACTATCACGGTTTCCAGTACATAGTAACTAGCACGGTTTCCAGTACATAGTAACTAGCACTGTTTTCGGTACATTAGTAACTAGTTATGTTTCCAGTACATATAAACTAGCACTGTTTTCAGGACATAGCTACTTGCTTTAAATTTACTAGTTACTTCCTTTCTCAAATGTCTCCTGGTCTCAGATGATCAGACTCATAGAATGGGGTCCATCATGATGACGACCATATGAATCTAGGTGGTAGTTATTGAAGTTAGCTGGTATTGGGGGTGTAATTTTAGAGTTTAAATCACTGCACTGTGGATAGATTGGTGACAGAGGTACATTATGTAGCTACAGCACAGTTCTCTTTTCTGTGAAATCTCTGGAGTATAGGTATAAATAAATCTATTCAATATACAAGTTATTTTTATATTGTTAGATCGAGACCAAATTTTTTATTGAATTATTTAAGAACATTAGAGTTGGTTTAATTTTATAGTATTTTTAAGTTATTTATTTTTCTTAATTATTTTGTTGCGAATTCGTATTAATATTGGGTAATTTGATAGTACCTTTAACAGTGACTATTTTCAGTAACTGATGTTCAACCTATCACTGTTGCCAATGACTACTGTTAACACTTAGTTAACTTAGTACTTACTGTTAACTTAGTACATGAATTCATGTATATTTATTGTAAGTGTCCCAATTAATTGTATATAATTATTGAGCAGCTGTCACCGGTTGCTAACAAGGCTAGCTGCACGCATTTAATGATTTTAATCTATTCGTATATGAATTGTGATGAACAATTTTATGGTTATTATTAATTGGAAGAATTATTAATATGTAGGGTAAGTTTTAGATTATCGGTCAGTACCACATCTTCGGACATATAAGAAAAAGGGATATAAAAATTGTTATTATTACACAGTGCTATCTAATACTTCTGCAAACCCGGGTTTGCAGAAGTATTAGATAGCACTGTGTAATAATAACATTTTTATATCCTTTTTTCTTATATGACCGAAGATGTAGTACTGACCGATAATTAAGAACTTACCCTACTACATTATTTCACGGTTAGTTATTTCAAAATGGTTTTTAAACCCTAGTAAGGTATGAATAACTTAATACAAAAGTTTCAATATTTAACTTTAAAAGCGTTTACAAACGTAATTGATACTTTACTAGATAATAAAACTGTAAAATAAAGCCTATAAGATTTCTAAAGCATTTCATTTCCTAGGTTCTTGGGGAGAAATCTTAAGAAAACATAAAAAAAACTTTTAGAAACTAGAATAGCTTAAAATTTCAATAAAATGCGAATTAACCCCTACATGGAGAGTGTCCTTATTTTGGGACGGCAATCTGTAGATGTGGCACATCAGCAGAGTTAAAGTTGAGAAACAGTGTAAGGGTTAAGATGTTAAATTACAAGATTACAATTCAGCTAAAGTTATATATTAACTATGCTGGTATTTTGTATATGCTTATGCCTATAGTGTGTATAGTTACTTTGTAAGCAATTACTTGGTAATTGTATGAGCCGTTACTTAGTAATTGTAAGCGAGACAAACATTAATTCATAAGTCACTGTGCATCTTCACATCTAACTCTAGAATGGACTGAATTAGTTTATTTGCTGTAACCTTGGTAGGACAAGTGCCAGCCAATTGACTCTAATGAGTAGTCTGCATGTAGTAAATTTACTGCATATGTAGTAAATTTACTGCATATGTAGTAAATTTACTACATATGCAGTTAAATATCTCCTTTAGTGCAGCGTCTGTAGCTAATCTCACAAAATTAATGTCAGTTTGATTAAATTTAATTCCTTTTCTTGATTTTTTAAAAAATACTATTTTTTCAGAAATTAATAATCTGTACCATAATATTATTATCTACATCATAATCTTTTACCTAAGAAAATCTTATTTAGACTCGCTGCATGGTGTAGCTGTTGATTAACTTAATGGATGACAAAAATTGAAATCCCGTCAAGTGAGAAGTGAACACACTGAAGATATGCTGTCATCGAAGTGAAGATGAAATAGCGTCCTCAATAACCTCGTGTATTTACTGTGTTCATTATAAAATGTCAAATTGTATGCCTTTTTTATAACATCGGAGATGTGGAACTGTCCGATAATTCGTCCCTTACCCCATTAGGTAATCATCATACTAGCCAGGTGTGATAACTAGGGGGGGGGGGGGCTAGCCTATCGAGCATTAAGTTCTGAGTCACATGTACGGGTTGACTCATCCGGTTCCGCATGACTCATCGGTGCCAAACACGCGCTAGTAAATTCTTCTTACCGAACTGTAGAGTGGGTTTTAAAGAATTTATTCTACTGATTATATCAATTTTTTTTAAGGACAATATTTTTCCATTAAAAACAAGATAAATAAATTGTTGTTGGTAAATACTGATTTTTTTTAAATTAAAGAGACTGCCCATTTTTACATTAAAAAAATCAAGTATATACTATTCTGAGAAAATGTTCTCACTCATCCTCCATTCAAACCAGTTTGATGACGTGGTCACAGTTTCAGTAACTTGGTGATGATTGAGAGGGGAGTGTTAGGGGGTGAGTTCTAAGTTATCGAACAGCCCCACATTTTCGATCATATGAGTTAAAGTATATCTTTATTATTTGACTCTCGTTTCAATGTTTTCTCTTGCGTAACAGTTCGACAACTTGGCACGTACCCTATGCAGTTTAAATTTTGTTGAATATGCATGTCACATACATGTTTACAACATGTTAGGTA
The DNA here is from genome assembly GCA_947561585.1 of Caprella mutica. Taxonomy (NCBI): domain Eukaryota; kingdom Metazoa; phylum Arthropoda; class Malacostraca; order Amphipoda; family Caprellidae; genus Caprella; species Caprella mutica. The sequence continues at coordinate 122,814 of CANNZV010000472.1, read as the reverse complement.
GCGTAGTTTGTAGACATTAGAGATGGGAAACGTAGTTAGTAGGTAGTTATGACTATTTTTGCCACTAACCTCTAAGGGTCAGAGGTCATCTGTGCTCCTAAAGAAGATGGTATTGGTATACCATTTTTAAATAATAATAATAAATTATTATATTGAAGAAGGAGTATACATACTTCATTGATTTAATTATTTACATACTATTTTAATATTAATAAATATTCAATACAAACTATATAATAGTCTGTCACAGGTACAATACAGTGTTTAGTTTTAGAGATGATAGTACACGCTATACAGTAACTGTAGCGGATAGTACCTACCGTGTAGCTTGCTCTCGTTTTAACAGCATGACTGACCTTTGGCTTGTTATGGCTATGCAAAGCAATAATGCTGAAGTTACTCCTCATACCTAGCAGCACTAGCTTGTACCAGCAATAGCTTGTACCAGTAAGGTATTAGAACTACCTAGGTATAGTCAAAGAAAAGTCTATCTGCCATTATTTTTACACAGTTTACTGATTTAAAATTTTCAAAATTAAACTTTTCTAATTGTAATTCTTGTTTTTTTTTTCAAAATTGGTCTGGGTACACGATGGCAAATTTGTAAGATTTGAAAATAACAAAAAAAAAATCATGACTCTTTTCTCCGATGGTACTTTGCTTAGTAATCATATTATATTAATAATACTATATTCTATAATTTCCGTCCATCAGCAGCTAAGAAAATGCCTGCACTTTACTATATTGAATAGTGTTACTTGAGAACAAAGCAAGCATTGCTTATTTTCTTTAGTACATTGCTATTCAAACCTAACTAACGTTAATCACACTGCGAAGAGCTGTTTACTTGTTCTTGGTGTCCCTTAACAGTGTATTGCCTAAGATTTACGCGAACACTGTACAGTGTTCCTTTACAGTGTACTCTTATATGATGCTCCTGTTCCCTAAAAGTATACTGCCATAAGATCCACACTTAGGGTGTACAGTATAGTGTGCTCCTATTCGATGTACCATTACAGTGTAGTGCTCTAACAGTGTACTGCCAGATGTACCCTACCAGTGCCCATTGCATCCTAACAGTGTAGTGCCCTAAGATGTACATACCATGTGTTGTGCATGTGTATCTTTCTACACGGCAGTGTGTGTCATTTCACTCTATACCATTGAGTATCTCTCTAGTTATTATAAGTACTACCACATGCAGTATAGCACACATTGGGATATTTACATTGTAAACAAAACTGACTATTATATTGATTGAAAATTGATTTGATGTATTGTTTGAATTATGTTTTGTGGGCTTTCGATCGTTTCCATTATCCTTGATTTTTCAATTTATTCATAGTATTCCTGATATTTCCAATCTATTTAAGTTGATTATTTAACCATGAAATAATTCAAACTCTTTCATTTCCTTGGTAGCGTTCTTATTCCTTAAATACCGAGCGACCGTTTTTACGTAGGTTGTTATTTGTCCGGAGTCAAGAGTCACTTATTTAAATTTACTGTCAAGTTACTTGTTAAAATATATGACCAATTCTTCATTACTTAATTGGCTTCAAAAAAAAATATCGTACAAAAAGAACACTGTTAAAGATAACACACGTCTAATTTAAATTAATATATAATCAATCAGACAAAGGTTCAAATAATATGTCCTAAATTATCATTGTTTACAAGAGCATTAATAAATGATCTACCTTTGGGGGTGTTTTACACAAGTACTGGGGTGATTTAGATGGAGAGTAATAGGTTCTGCTGAATAGGTGTGACAGGTAACTCTTCGAAACCAAAATGCTAGGGAGCCGGTACTGACTGCAGTCTTCAACTGGCTCGTAGTATTACTGCTCGCAACATCGAATCCGTTCTGATATCTGCTTCAATTTCTGTTTGGACATCGTCTTATCTTCTACATCGGCTCTGACTCTTTCGTAGAGAATGAAAACACTGTCGTCAGGAAACGGCTGCTGATCCAAGGAATGGCAAGATTCAGTCACTCGCTGAGGGTCCTAGATTTTCATCAACTAAGTCCTGCGATGATACCTTTTAGTCTACAGTCTGTCTTCATTTCAATACACCGTTTATATACTCTGGAAATTCTTCCCAAAACTTTTCTCTCTCTCCAATTTTTTTATCGGTCTTCAACCACCCACTTGTGGGCAGTCTCTATTTATTAACCCACTATTTCTCAAATAACTTTTTCCGTGCATTCATACCCTTCTCTCTCACTAATATAAGTCAAAGAAGCCTAACGATTCAAGGAATACGATACCTCTAAAGCTCGTAATTTCAACAGACTTAACCACAGAAAACCATTTGGAGAATCCCAAAGAAGTTAATCACCCTCACCAATCATTCCATTAAACATGTTTGTAAGGGTTGCTAAGTAATAAATATTACTGTCAAACAACCTAACCTAAAATTCTTTAGCAGAAGGGAAATATCAAATAACACTGCTTTATTTCAGGCCACAAAAACAATTAACTTCAAATAACAGTCTGAAGATTTTACAAACATACACACCCAATGAGAGGGTTATTGTCCACCGCCATTTAATGTCAGGTGAAGATTGGTACCTTCACAATGTACGACATAGGCCTAGTCTCACAGGCTTCACAATGTACGACATAGGCCTAGTCTCACAGGCTTCACAATGTACGACATAGGCCTAGTCTTGTAGGCCGTGCAATGTTGTAGTCTGATGAGAGTATCTATTCTTTAGAAGCTATGGGATGGAGGTAGAAGTTTTCTTGTGCCTTTGTTTGCTATTTAGTATCTGACTTATTGGCTTCTGGTGTTAAGGAGTGAAGTGAAGGATTAAAAATTAGAGTGTGAGAGTAGAAATACTCTTCTCTCACTCACTCTCTTCCTCACACTCACTCTTCTTCCTCACACACACTCTCTCTCTCTTATTTCATTTCTCAATATTTTCTGTAATATCGGAATTCTAAAAGTACCATCTGCAACACATGTCCCTTACTCTCAATAGCAGCAACACTTACTTCTGGTTGTGATGGTACATGTCTCTATCTCCAATATCCATTATTGAGGGGACTATTTTGATGTGAGACTATTGAGGGGACTATTTTGATGTGAGACTATTGAGGGGACTATTTTGATGTGAGACTATTGAGGGGACTATTTTGATGTGAGACTATTGAGGGACTATTTTGATGTGAGACTATTGAGGGGACTATTTTGATGTGAGACTATTGAGGGGACTATTTTGATGTGAGACTATTGAGGGGACTATTTTGATGTGAGACTATTGAGGGGACTATTTTGATGTGAGACTATTGAGGGGACTATTTTGATGTGAGACTATTGAGGGACTATTTTGATGTGAGACTATTGTGGGGACTATTTTGATGTGAGACTATTGAGGGACTATTTTGATGTGAGACTATTGAGGGGACTATTTTGATGTGAGACTATTGAGGGACTATTTTGATGTGAGACTATTGTGGGGACTATTTTGATGTGAGACTATTGAGGGACTATTTTGATGTGAGACTATTGAGGGGACTATTTTGATGTGAGACTATTGAGGGGACTATTTTGATATGAGACTATTGAGGGGACTATTTTGATGTGAGACTATTGAGGGGACTATTTTGATGTGAGACTATTGAGGGGACTATTTTGATGCGAGACTATTGAGGGACTATTTTGATGTGAGACTATTGTGGGGACTATTTTGATGCAGTTTATTATTGTTACCACCTTCTCTTTTTTTCTTTTCCTCTAAGTTCATAGTCTGAGGATTACCAGGTCTCTCTCCAGATAATTACTAGAAAATAGACCTAGAGAAACTTTAACTCTAGAGGCTGATAAGACTGCAGAGTGGAGAGAGCAATCGTCTCTACATCTCTCATCCATTGCTGTGCCTGCCAGGGTAGGTTACGAATTATCGGTCAGCTTCACATCTTCAGTCATATAAGAAAAACGAGTAAATGCCTATATTACTGCAACGTAGCAGTATTATGGGAATTTACCGAAATACTACATAATATATATATCTATATATAATATAACCGAAGATGTGGACCTGACCAATAAACGGTAACTTACCTTATGCCAAATATTTCCCCTTCATATTGTGCCCCCCCCCCCCCCCTCCCCCCAAATAATATTTGAATATATACGATGTTTAGATTGTTTTTAGTTGTTATTTCCTCTTGGCGTACCTAGCCAATGTACCTAGCAGCTCTTCCTCAGCATGGGGTCTGACATGTCATTTCACAGCAGTTAGTTAGAGTGGTACACTGTGGGGAAGTGATTGCCTACCGTTGTGTAAAGGGCCGTGCACACGCAGAGTTTTTTAAGTCTTTCCACCAGACTTTTTGCTAAGCTCCTCCTACTTTCTCAACAAGAATTTGAGAAAAAACTATATAGTTATTATTTGAGTTTGTATCCATGATACCTGCAGGTATCATGGATACAAACTGAAATAAATAATAATTATATCGTTTTTTCTTATATTCTCGTGGAAAAAGTAGGAGGAGCTTAGCAAAAAGTCTGGTGGAAAGACTTTAAAATCCCTACGTGTGTACGGCCCTTTAGTTAGCTTTGAGTGTTATTTCTGTTACCATGCCAACCCTCAACGGGAAGGTGACTATATTTAGAGACACTCCTAACGCTAATTATTTGAGTGAAGTTAATAGTATATAGGCTAAGTTACGAATTATCGGTCAGTTTCACATCTTCGGTCATATAATAAAAAAACAATATAAAAATAATTAATTTTATTTGTTATCCATGTTACCTGGAGGTAACATGATTCATGAATAACAATAAAAATTAAAGTTAAATTCACCCTATATATTTTACTTACATGATCGAAGAGTTAGACCCTCCGATGATTCGTAATGTGCCCCATATCGTATACTTACGTCACTTCTGAGAAAGCGTAAAAAAGGGTATTTGTTTTGCTACCACGCTTGTGTACAGTGAGTACATATGTAGAGTGGTGAATGCTTGCTAGGTGTATCTAACGGAAATGAGCAGTCTAATAATAGTAAACGGAGCACATTCACTTATCAATAGGCTTTTATTTTTATAATTGAATACTGTCTATAGTGTGTATCTGCATAAAATACTGGGAGCATCTTGCAGCTGCTCCGTAGAATCCAGATTAGTGTGACTCCTGACGAAGATGAACATCTTTTCGTATAACCTGTGTTCTGCATTGAGGTCTGCAGCGATTCAATAAAAAGCAGCAGTGGTCTTGCGATTCACTCTATAACAACTCCGAAGACGTTTTTCCTTCTCTTTTAAAGGAATTCATTACTTTAGAGACAGTCAGTAGCTACCCCTTGTGACGCCAAACATTCGGACAGTTTTTGTTACGCTAATATGTTGGTGTCTTTGAAAGTCTGAGAGGTACGCCGTGTTTGTCACGTTATAACCAGTTTTCGAGAACAGAAAATCATTGTAAGGTTAGCATTTTCTTTTTCATTTTCTACAGTGCATCATTGCTTTGGGTGTTATGTTAATTGGTATCCATGATACTTACAGGTATCATGGATACCAATTAATGTTTTCAGTAATGTATTTTTTTCTTTCATGACCGAAATTGTGGAACTGATTGATAATTTATAACTTACTTTACATAGCGACCTCACTGTCAAGGTTATACCGGATCACCACTATTATAATAGTGATAATTATACTATTATAATAGTGATAATTATACTATTATAATAGTGGTAATTATACTATTATAATAGTGATAATTATACTATTATAATAGTGATAATTATACTATTATAATAGTGATAATTATACTATTATAATAGTGATTACACTGCAATTACGTCACCCTAAGGGAATAGAATAGTACTTGCAATAGTACTCTAAGAGAAAAAGTACATTGCGCATCACCGTATCCACATGCATTGCGCATCACCGTATCGTGTTCATCACGTAATACAGTCTGCAAAGCAGTACATCACACCCAAATGATATCATCATATCACTGTGCCTTTGCTTATTTATTTGCTAACTCATTTATTGCACTAACATTCAGATGTCAGTAACGTCTAAGCCGGTTAACGTAATAAGCATTTAGCAGATTGGTACGTGGGTACGGTTACTATTGCCAGATATCAAATATATACCCCATGCAAATTTCATCAGTTTAATATATATTGATTATATTCATAATTATGGTGATGTGATTTTCTAAAAATAATATATTGAAATTTCGTATTTGTTATTTTATTCGTATCGGGTATGAATTTATTTCAGTTATGATGTTTCGCTGATAAATTTCAGTATTTTTTTTATACATGATTTCTAGGGTAAGTTACTAATTATCGGTCAGTTTCACATTTTCGGTCATATAAGAAAAACGATGCAATCATTTTTAAAGATATCGTTTTTTTTATATGCCTGAAGATGTGGCACTGTCCGATAATTCATAACCTACCCTACATCAGTAGTTAATTTTTCTTTAGCTAATTTAAACCCTCGTTTTTTACTCCTTTGTATTTCACAGTAGCTACTAACTGCTTTTTTTTCTCTCTTTTTCAGATCGTGAAGTTGATGTGAGATGGGTGTCCCAATCAGGGAGAATAGGGGAGGACTCCTCCGTTCATTCGTTAGCTAGTGATAGGTTAGGCACACCATTGCTCAATGGGACTATAGTTAGTATATCTAGAAATAGCTTAGGTAGGAATAATAGAGAATATATCAAAAGACAGTATAGTGATGGTATAGCCAAGCCTGCTAGGTCACCACATCTAGAGTTTAGTCAGCACTCTGTCATCACACCCATGGTGCTCACCCCGAGGAGCAAACGGAGTCTGGACCATACCAGGGACACCGAGGTAAGGACTAAATCTCGTATATTTATTGTAGGGTAAATTACGAATTATCGGTCAGTTTCACATCTTCGGTCATATAAGAAAAAACTATATTATAATTGTTATTTTATTTTAATTGGTTGCAGGTATCATGGATACCAATTAAAATAAAATAATAAATTATTATAATATAGTGTTTTCCTATATGACCGAAGATGTGAAACTGACTGATAATTTGTAATTTACCCTAGTTCATTTTATTTAAATAGTTAATATCTAAAGTTAGCTGATAGCAAGTCCAACTCTAATAAAGCCTATTTCACATGATGCGGTTTTTTTTTTCAACAAAAATGCGGCTTGAAAAAACGCCCAATCTAAGCGGACATACAAAAAACATACGTTTATTCAGTTGTAGCGTTTTTCATGCTCCATTTTCTTTACTCCGGCATGAGAAAAAACGCCCATATAAAGTGGACTTACAATACCCTTTTTTTGCTAATTCAGACATTTTCGTGTAGCTACCTAATTACCTCATGAGTGTCTATTTTTTACTGTTGGCCTTCCTCTAAAGTAACAAAAAATATCTTGAAGATCTAAACAATAAACTGAGTTAGTTGATGCTTTAAATTAATGTTAACCTGTTAACAGGCTAAATAGGCTACTATTTGATGTAGCTTACACTTTTTATTCAATTTGATTGAACTAGTGTACCTGTGCCGTCAAAAATGACTATGTTTTATATAACAAATTTGTTGATAAATTACTTAATGTATCTATTGAATTTGTTTGAACTAGTGTATCTATGCCGTCAAAAATGACTGTTTGTTTAATATATCAATTTATGGATAATATTTCTTTTAATTTTCAGTTGAGTGGGAATCTCCACCACTCCGTTCTCTCCATCACCCTCCCCATCGATGGGGTGGAACGCGTTCTAGACCTTCACCTGAACAAGCACCTCATCCCTGGGGGCTTCTTCGAGAGACGCTATGGAAGGAGAGGACAGAGGCCTACAGTCAGCAGGCCTAATAAAGAGGTAAGTAACACTGTTCAATTAAACATTCTATTAAAAATTAGAATTGGGTAAGTTCTTAATTATCGGTCAGTACTACATTTTCGGACACGTAAGAAAGAACGATATAATAATAATTATTTAACTTTAGATTTTATTGGTATCCATGATACCTGCAGGTATCTTGGATACCAACTGAAATAAATAATAATAATTATATCTTATTCTGGTGTAAAAAGTGGGAGGAGCTTAGCAAAAAGTCTGGTGGAAAGACTTAAAAACCCTGCGTGTGTACGGCCCTTTAGCTATTATAATCTATACAGCTAATTTTCTCGATGTATAGCTAATTGTTTTTCATTTGACAGGAGGTTAATCTGTGTCACTACCAGGGAAAAGTTAGGGGTGTACCTTCCTCTTGGGCTGCCGTGTCTACCTGTGATGGAGTAAGGTGAGTTATTGCTAGTAAGAAGCTAATGTTGAATTAGCATCTTCTAATGTTACACTAGCATCTTCTAATGTTACACTAGCATCTTCTAATGTTGAATTAGCATCTTCTAATGTTGAATTAGCCTCTTCTAATGTTACATTAGCATCTTCTAATGTTACACTAGCATCTTCTAATGTTACACTAGCATCTTCTAATGTTACACTAGCATCTTCTAATGTTACACTAGCATCTTCTAATGTTGGATTAGCCTCTTCTAATGTTACACTAGCATCTTCTAATGTTACACTAGCATCTTCTAATGTTACACTAGCATCTTCTAATGTTACACTAGCATCTTCTAATGTTACACTAGCCTCTTCTAATGTTACACTAGCCTCTTCTAATGTTACACTAGCCTCTTCTAATGTTACACTAGCCTCTTCTAATGTTACACTAGCATCTTCTAATGTTACACTAGCATCTTCTAATGTTACACTAGCATCTTCTAATGTTACACTAGCATCTTCTAATGTTACACTAGCATCTTCTAATGTTACACTAGCATCTTCTAATGTTACACTAGCATCTTCTAATGTTACACTAGCATCTTCTAATGTTACACTAGCATCTTCTAATGTTACACTAGCATCTTCTAATGTTACACTAGCATCTTCTAATGTTACACTAGGATCTTCTAATGTTACACTAGGATCTTCTAATGTTGAATTAGCATCTTCTAATGTTACACTAGCATCTTCTAATGTTACACTAGCATCTTCTAATGTTGAATTAGCATCTTCTAATGTTGAAATAATCTACTGAATTAACTTATTTTAACGCTTTTTTCGTATTCCAGTGGCATCATCTATGATGGTGAGGACACCCACTACATCGAGAAGGTTCCTCCTTCGTCAGGAGAGTCGGGCAATGTCCTGAGTGCTCCTCACTACCTCCTCAACCACAGACACCTGCTGGAGAAGAACCTCACCTGTGGCTACAAGGGCAAGCACCATCCAGCACTAGAACTCTTCAAAGACGAGACATTCACCAGCAATATGAGAGTGAGAACTAGGGTGAACGTTTTAGAACTGGTTCTAGGAAAACTCATATAATGATTTTATTAAAGAACAATAATAGGAAATATTGATTTATGAATAGTAAAATGTGTAGTGTATTTATTAAAAGAAAATGACACGTAACATTAGTAGTTTTGACATCTATTAAACATGAGATTTGTGCGGAAAATTCGGTCTCGGAATTTTTGGTATTGAAAAATTTAGTCTCAGCCCTCAGGTATAAATAAAACTTATCAATTAGATGTAAAAGGGGGGTTCGCCGCCCCCAACCCCCTGTTAAGTCATTAAACAATCATGAAGTGAGCACAACAAACTAGTGGACATAACAACCTACATAAAGGCCATCTATGTTAAGAGGTCATTTATAATTCCGAGACTAAAATTTGTATGAATCCTGTACTATGGTCCCTTAGTAATATAGTTTGTTGTACCTGTATCTTTCAGTTCAAAAGAAATACGGACACCAACACACTGGATGCCGAAGAAGGCAAGATAAGGGGCCCCTACAACTCTAACGCCCTCTCCCGTTACGTGGAGCTGGTGCTAGTGGCCGACCATCTCGAGTACCAGAACCAGGGGCAGAGTCTGGATAACATACACAAGCGGTTCAAAGATATTGCTAATATAGCCAATGCTGTGAGTGGATAGTCTACATGTTGCATTGCTTATTCTAATTAAATACTAAGCCGTCAAGATAGGTTGCCCTGGAAGAGACATACTTTTCCGGGCCTGAAATCTCTTATTTTGAATACATTTAGTTTTTTTAATGAGCATATATATGTTCTGAATGCAAGGTATTTTTTGTTCAAATAAATAGCTACCTTTAAGAGATTATCAAACCATAAAAAGGTTATCCTAAATTTATTATTAAACCATCGAGAATATTTAAAATTTACAATTACACCATTGATAATAATCTATCCTAATAATTTCCTTAGTGTGTTTATTTATTTATTTATTTGGTGTCCGCTTTTACATGACGGGTATTAAACATGAAGAATGTGAATATGATACGCACGGGAATATATTGACTTGATATTTAAATTCCCCTGTATTTATTCAATTTCTAAATGTATTTATTTATGAAATAAGTATCAGTTTAGACAGAATTATAATTTTTATTTACTACAAATAACTTAACAACGGGTAATAAATTCCTATTGAAGACCCGTTATTTTTAACGGACAAACACACTAGTATCTTTAATAAAAATCATCTAGATATATCCCTAAATTCTAAACCAATGCGTGTTCTTTTTCCCCAGTTGTACCAGCCATTGAACATCTTCATAGCGTTGGTGGGTGTGGAGGTATGGGAAGAGGAGGATCAAGTGGAGATTTCACCCGATGGGGACCAGACCCTGACCAACTTCTTGAACTACCGCAAAGTCAGACTCATCCCTAATCACCCCAATGACAATGCGCAGTTGCTCACGTTAGTGTGCTGCTAAAATCACTTTTTAAACATTCACTTCTTTTTCATTGCTAAAAAGGTTTGACCCCACAAAAAAGTGAACCTAAGTTCGAATTAATATAAAATAGGATATACGTACAATATTAAGCAATGACTGTGGTAGAATGGATGGCTACATGAAAAAAATCTAATTTTTAAATTCACTTCCACTCATTTTGTAACTATTTATAAATACGATATTTATATTAATTCTAGGTTGAGTACACTTTTTTGTGGGTCACCCTGTATATTGATACTTTATATATATAAATTATTCCATTACTTAACCCTTTACAATATTTTTTTCTGTTGTAGAAATTTACCTAATTGTTTTAAAGTTGGTGGTAGAACACTAGCTTTATGAAATGCTGTTTGGAGTAAGACTAATAAACTCTATACCGTACAGTGGTCAGGTCTTCGACTCTGGGGTGGTGGGGAAGGCTCTGAAGGGTCCCATCTGCACCTACCAGTACAGTGGAGGGGTCAATATGGACCACAGTTCCAGTGTTGGACTGGTAGCCACCACAGTGGCGCATGAGATGGGCCATAACTTCGGCATGGAGCATGACACTGAGGAGGAGTGCAAGTGTCCGGACTCGAGGTGTATCATGGCCCCTTCTTCCGGGTGAGAATTAGGCAATTTACCTAAAATTGATTTAGCTAACGAATAGAACTTTTTTTTTACTTAATTAGGTAATTTGTCAAACTGACTTTATTCAACTTAAAATACTGTTTTTAAAAAAATATAAAGAGTACATAACGTCAGTAAAGAATTTTGTTCATATACTATCTATTTATTTCCTGTCCTCTATTAATTTCCCCTCTCAATTCTACAAAGTTATTTCTAAAGGGCCGTACACACGCAGGGTTTTTAAGTCTTTCCACCAGACTTTCTGCTAAGCTCCTCCTACTTTTTCCACGAGAATATAACTAAAAACGATATAAATTGTATAATTATTATTTGGTATTCATGATACCTGCAGGTATCATGATGGAATAAGTAGGAGGAGCTTAGCAAAAGTCTGGTAGAAAGACGTGTGTACGGCCCTTTATATTTCTCCACCTCTGCTTCAGATCTAGAAGCCCCTCCCACTGGTCTAGCTGCAGTCACGAGTACTTAGCCCTCTCCTTCGAGCGATCCATGGACTACTGCCTGAGGAACAAACCAGAGAGTCTCTTCGAGTCCCCCATTTGTGGCAACTCTTTCGTCGAAGAGGGGGAGCAGTGTGATTGTGGTCTGGTGGAGCACTGCGACAACCCTTGCTGCGACCCACACACCTGCATGCTCTACAACAACGCTACCTGTGCAACGGGACACTGCTGTGATCTCACGGTACGTATTATTTGTTGTGATCTCACGGTTCGTATTATTGTAGCTATAATGCATATTCTTTTGTTACCTTGTTTTCGATATTGTATATGCATTTAAGTAATATTTATATTGTATGAACGCTCTTCACCGTACGAGTTTATCCCTAGTGGAATATTATTTGTATTGACTGTAAATAGATATTGTATGAATGTTCTTCACCGTACGAGTTTATCCCTAGTGGAATATTATTTGTATTGACTGTAAATAGATATTGTATGAACGCTCTTCACCGTACGAGTTTATCCTTAGTGGAGTATTATTTGTATTGACTGTAAATAGATATCGTATGAATGTTCTTCACCGTAAGAGTTCATCCCTAGTAGAACTTTATTTGTATCGCCTTGCAGAAACGTGTTACTTAGCAAATCATGAATTTTATCATAAAAGTAGCTATATATGAGAATGTGAGAGCTGTTCTGTCGTCATTTTACAATGTTTCTTCAAAGTATTGAAATCATTCATTTCAATTATTAACAAAGCTCTACTGTAGGTACAGGCTTAAACTTCTCACTGACCATGACTGAGTTCATGATTTTTAACTACTACATTAAATGACTCTACTCCCTTTTTTCAGATGTGTCAGCCCAAAGCAGCAGGTACAGTGTGTAGAGAGGCCCTGAGGGAGTGTGACTTACCAGAGTACTGTCAGGGGGACTCTGAGTACTGCCCCTCTGACTACTTCAAAGAAGATGGGCATGAGTGTCACCAGGGTAGAGCCTACTGTCATGACGGTAAGTAATAATAGTAACTAATGTCAATAAAACGCTATCGAAGAATAGCTAGCTACTATTTGGTCCTTTTTTTGAGCATCTGATCAGTGATATTAGTGTTAAGTTGATATAGGGTTAACGACGAATCATCGGTCAGTTCCACATCTTCGGTTCTATGAAGAAAAACACTATAATAATTTTAATTGGTACCTACCATTTTAGTTGGTAGGTATCCATGATACCTACAGGTAGCTATCATGGATGCCAATTAAAATAAAAAATATATATTACATAGTTTCTTTTAAAATGTGTAACTGACCAATAACTCGTAGCTTACCCTATCCATTAGGTATGTGTCGCACTCATGAGCAGCAGTGCAAACTCCTTTGGGGTCCCACTGGGCAGAACAGTCACGACGCGTGTTACAGCCTCAACACTGAGGGGGACGGTAACGGTAACTGTGGCTACAACTGGGCAAACGACACCTACTATAAGTGCAGGAGAGTGTGAGTGTGGGGAAAAGGTTCTAATATCATAGTTAGGCATGTTGGGGCAACTTTGCAATACATGGACACCCACAGTAGTCATAAAGTGGGTGTTAGCGTAGGTGTTGAACCAATCTGACCAGTTAGAAATTTTTGAAAAAAAAAAATTCTCTCAAATTTTACTTACCCAGCATTTAATAATCCCCCCCACCCCCTCCCCCCCACCCCCCTCAGAGATCGCAAGTGCGGCATGATGCACTGTAAACACTTTAACGAGCGGCTCGAGTTCGGTATGGAGAGCGTTAGCAAAGTCAGTCACAAGTTCATAGTGCCCGATGAGGACCGGGGCATTGTCCCCTGCAGGGTGGCTCAGGTGGACCTGGGCCTGGATATGGTGGATCCGGGGTTGGCCCCTGATGGCTCGAAATGTGGTTATGAGAAGGTGAACCTTAGTAAATAGTGAAGAAAATAATATATTATATTAGAATATAAAACATTATTAAAGTTGTTGATGATTTTTTTTAAAGGACCATTGAAATTTTTGAGTCAATTTTTGTTCAATAATTCGTACCTACCTATAGGTATCCTATCTAGCTATATCGGATTTATGTAGCTATATAGAATTTGGAGCAGTGGGCTAATTGTGTTAAACATTTATATAGAGTTCGCTAATAAAAATTAAATATAAAAAATATTGAAATAAAAATATATATATAGCTATGTTCAATAAAAAAAAATCCATTTAATTTAAAAACAATGTTTACTTTTTTTGAGTTATTAAAAATGATTGGCATCCCTCTCTTCCCCTCCAGATGTGTGTGAATCAGGTGTGTATGGCTGTAGCGTCACTGCGCAAGGACTGGTGTCACTGTAATGGTAACGGGGCCTGTAACAACCTGGGTCACTGTCACTGCGCCATGGGGTTTGCGCCCCCTGACTGCCTCTACCCTGGTATGGGGGGTAGCATCGATAGTGGCCCTGCGGCCAATCCAAATGGTGAGATTTTAGAGAAAATAATATCTTCATTTTCATACGTCTAAATAACTTTAAATGGTGAGATTTTATGAAGTGTAATTTAGCTAGTATATTATGTGTATTTTCCAAGACAATTTACTTGCTGTACTGCTTGTAGATATTTTAAAATTGGCTGATTTATCAAGAGTCTATTTAAGCACTATGTTCAAGTTTTTTTTTTGGGCTTCTATTAATGTGATTATTTTTTTATTCGAAATAAGAAAACCTTCAACGTTGAGTTTAACCTATTCATAAAAATTACCAAGAGTGGATTGTTGTCCATATTTTTCTAAAAAAAATATTTTTCAAAAAAATATTTTTCAAAAAAATTATTTTTCCAAAAAAATCTTTCATAAAAGTTAGCTAATTCTATATCTGCCTCCATTTCAGCGACCAATAAGTTCGTGGTAGGTTTGCTGGTGTTCTTCCTAGGCATTGTCCCCATCGCTGTGATAGTGCTGTGCATTTTCTACCAAGTCACAGGGCACCTTGGCGTCCTGGGGATATGGCTAACGAAGAAGGGACTCCCTGGAACCACCAGGTAATGAACACTATTCTCTATTCTATTTATTTAGATTGAAAAAATAACAAAGTAAAATACCAAAAGAGATATAAAAATCTTAAAAAAGATAAAACCAAAGAGTAAACAGTGAGTAGAGATTCTTCTTTATTTTTGAAATATTTATTTATATATTAAATATATATAAAATATTTCTTTCACCTCCTCAGTTTGCCTCCATTAACATTAATAATTAAACAATATCAAATGGTATTTTTTAACTATTATTTGATGTAAAAAGCATATAGTTTGCTTTATTTTCTATTGCTATTATGCTTAGGATTATTTCCTAAAAATAACAATATTTTTTAATTTCTATTTCAACTTATAACCAAACTAAAACAATATTTTATAATGGTTCCAATAATTCATCCTGACTCACTAACTTAATTATTATAAACCTAATTATTATGTTACTGTTAATCTCTCAGCTAAATAACTTTTAATTAAGTAATATTTAATTGAGGCTATAGCTACCTATACACAGGGTATTATTATAAAGTGTATAATATAACTTATGTACCATTCAATTGTTTACTTTTTTTAGTCGTTTGAAGAGTTTATGTTTATTGCAACATACTAACTATAAATGACAGTAAAATCTATTGGTAAGTTTGCATATTATATTCTTTAGAAGTTTTAGAAGAGTCTTTTCTTTATTTGAAGGGCCGTACACACGTAGGGTTTTTGAAGTCTTTCCACAAGACTTTTTGCTAAGCTCCTCCTACTTTTTCCACAGGAATATTAGAAAAATGATATGATTATTATTTGTTTTAGTTTTCTTATATTATATTCTCGTGGAAAAAAAAAGTAGGAGGAGCTTAGCAAAAAGTCTGGTGGAAAGACTTCAAAACCCCACGTGTGTACGGCTCTTCAGGGAGACCCTTTACAACTAATTAGACACTAGGTTAGACATTCTAGTGGCACATTCCTGCACTGTGAACATCAAACGCTAACTCTGAAGTGTGACAAACAGTGCAACTTTCTATACTTTAACTGAAATGGGAAGAAACTTATTTGGGAACATTAGTAATACTATAATATTCAACTATTTTATTTTTAAAAGCATTTAAAGCAACGCTAGTATACATAGTATGCAAATTTGCTTTCAATTCATTTAACTGTGATTAATGGAAGACGCGGAAACAGGGCAGTGAGAACGCGGCGGTGAAACTGCTAGTAGCTATAGTGTGGGCCTTAGTCTACAAACATCTGAACTTGTGAAACTAATATATTTAAAAATGTTGAAATTTAAAAAATGCTTTATGCTTTTCTTAAATAAAAAAGAAAACAATCGACAGTACGGAAATATTTAGTAAATTATTTCTGTTCAAAGCTAATTTTCATCACCTAACATTTTTCATTTAAAATAGCGTAAAGGGCCGTACACACGCAGGTTTTTTTTAGTCTATCCACCAGACTTTTTGCTAAGCTCCTCCTACTTTTTCCACGAGAATATAAGAAAAAACGATATAATTGTTATTTATTCTATAGTTTTTTCTTATATTCTCGTGGAAAAAGTAGGAGGAGCTTAGCAAAAAGTCTGATGGATAGACTAAAAAAACCCTGCGTGTGTACGACCCTTAAGGGAATGTTTAGACTGTGACGTCACTTTGCTCAACCAATGGGAGGCTCTAAAAGATAGCGCCAAATATGGACTGTACTATTAGCTGTACTATTAACTGAGTGTACTGAATCATAATATCTCTAATATCTTATAATATATATCTAAATCTCTAAAATATTCACTAAAATTATTTGTTCTTTTTCAATTTTTTAAAAGTTTTTAATTGAAGTTTGCTGTTGCATAATACGATTTAAATTTATTCTAACAATATTTTTATCATTATATATTAACTAGATTAATTTAACCAGTTAAAACCTCAACTAATAAATAAGAAGAAGTATAATCCATTTTCTATGTTAAGATTCATGGAGCCACTTTCCTTTCTGACTGCTTCTTCCAGTCCCTTGTATTAAATTCCCTTCTTCCGTCAGCGATATGGCTTTTGGTTCTAAAGCAGACGTTAAACACCTAAAATTAATTTTATAATTAAGGGTAAGTTACGAATTATCGGACAGTTCTTCATTTTCGGTCATATAAGAAAAAACGATTTGAAATGTTAAATTTTATTCTTTTTTATGTGACCGAAGATGTGGAACTGTCCGATAATTCGTAACTTTCCCTATTAGTGATCATTTAAAATCTTCACATCATTTGCATTCTCTACTCTTCATTCTTAGTGGCTGCTAAAACATTTGCTTTGTTCCACCCCTTCAGGTGCCAGGGGTCACATCCCCCCCTTGGTAAGGTCCATCCCTCCCCCAACCAGGGGCCTGGTACTTTCTATACCCCCCACAACACTATGGGGGGCGGGGACTGTTCCCCCACTCTATGACGATACATCTCCCTAATTTACTGATTTACCCTGTAGTTCTTCCATAATTTTTACTCCGCCCTTTGAAGTAAAATCTGCACAGTGAAATAAATGTACATTAATTAAATTTATATTCAATAAGTACACATATCCCATGATATAAATGTATTGGTAAATTATTTCAAATTCCGTATAAATCTTCAAAAAATATCGTTCAGTAGCTACTTCCACTATGTTTCAATACGCTATCGTGATGTTAGGCGTAGTCTCTCCCTAGACTGACTCACCTTCTATTTGCGTGCTGTGACTCGTGACTCTTGACTCATACCTATCGTTGCCTAGCAACCTCCAGACCTAACATTTGACAGCTAGTCGTGCCAAGGGTAGGCTGTCCCTCTCTCAAACCCCCTCCATGTTGCTCTATCACAAGATAAGGGAATATATTCTCGAGAAGTGAGTGCTGTGACATTAGAAGGCCGTACACACGTAGGTTTTTAAGTCTTCCCATCAGATTTTATGCTAAGCTCCTCCTACTTTTTACCATGAGTATTTTGAATTGTAAAATCTATGTCATTATTGTTTTAGTTGGTATCATGGATACCAACTAAAATGATAATTGTATTCAAAATGCTCCTGGAAAAAAGAAGGAGGAGCTAAGCAAAGAGTCTGATGGAAAGACTTGAAAAACCTGCGTGTGTACGTGCATTGAGTGTGTCCTAACACCTGCACCTCGTGGCAAAAGAACGCGCTCGTAACCACGTGTCCCTTCAAGACTTTGTACAGCAGAGGTTTTCTTCGGCCACACTAATGCTATCGTTTGCTGATTTTATCACAAGTGTGAGAAAGCATGACAGTGTTGTTTTCGAAACGAGTCATCACGCTGAACAATGTCACTCTATTTTGAAAGGAATGAGATTCTCTCCGATTTATATTTTTTTATATGAATCTAATTTTCTGATGTTCTTCACACTTCTTGGACTGTATGTCGCATCATGTTTGTTCTCACATTATTTGCATTGTCACATGCATCAGTCACATAATCACATTCACATTACTTGGTCTATTAGAAATATAACATGCCTGCCTATAGTTATGCAAAAATTAACGGAATATCTACTAGGCTTGATTTTCAAACTCAATTCTTTATCGCCACTCGCTCTTTTTCAGACTTTCACAGCCCGATGGGTCTCAAAGGGGCTTCGGAGGTGGCAGACCCAGTCTGGTTGGTCTGACAGGGGCTGAGGCGGGTAATGGGTCTACTAAGTTGCCTCTGGGGACTGACAGCAAGAGCAGCAGCCCACTTCTCAATGGTGGTTTGGCAAATGGTGCTCCAGCTTTCAATGAACTGATAGGCAAGCACGATGGCTTCACCATGATCCCAATAAACGGTGAGCAGTCTCAGCCTGAGGTAGCTTTCTCACCAATGAGAAAGGCTCCTTGTGCCCCCAATGTCAAGAAGCCAAAGATAAGTGGTCCAAGTTTCAGAGGCTCCACCAACAAGTCAGTTTGGCCCCCAGTTGCAACTGGAGAAGATCTGCCCCCCTCTTACTCATCTGTAGTCAACTCTACTTATAGCAAACGTCCTTTGTCGGTACCTGAGGAAAGCTGTGTGGCAGGGTATGTCATACCCCAGTCAGCCTCTGACTTCACTCCTTCAGCTCCTTCACTGCCAAAACCATCTCCTGTGCCTCGGTTTGGATCTTTCCTCAGCAAGAAAGACCATCCACCTGTACCTGTAGATCCACTCAGTGACGACAATTCGTCTCTCAACTCATCACACTTAGACAGCAGTCGCAGCAGTACCTTGCCAAGAAAAGCTTCAAAGATCAACAGAGAGGCTTTGATGCAAATGGAGATATCTAGTCCTGTGGAAATGCAGACAACTTCACATTTACCAGAGAATTTAGTGCCAGTGCGTCTTGCACCCGTGCCACCCTCCCAACCTAATGTTAAACCAAGTGACGTCAAGACAAGTCAGAGCTTCGATAGAAACTCACAGAAACCTAATGAAATTGCTGATAAATCCAAAGGTACTGCTAAGGTTAGATGGGCTGAATCAGTTCAGGAGAATGATGCTATTTCTGAACAGTTGCAGAGAAACGGGAGTATGAGAGAGCAACCTGTTACCATGAGACCCTCTGTTAAGAAATTTGGCTCAATGAGGACATCCAGACCGAAGAGCTTGCCTCCTACTAGACCTACTGATCCACCTCCACGCCCTCCTCTTCCTGAAATACCCTCCTCTAGCTCCTCTGAGAACTACTATGACGCCTGTGCTGACGATCCCATTGAGAGGCAAACCACCATTCCGTCTCCTTCAGACAGTCTCTACGCCACCATCGAAGACAAGGACCACGCCAGTAATCTGCCTATTGATGAGCCTTATTACGAGAACAATGCAACCTTGAAGAAACACTCTGTAGACGAGGGTAAGCCACCCACCAGTAAGAAGCCCTCTGTCTTCTCCTTCCTCTATACTAAGGTGAAGAGAAAGAAGAAGAACGAAGAGGATGTGAAGGCTATTGAAGAGCCTCTTTATTGTAACATAGAAGAAGAGGAGAGGGTGTCTCCTGAGAGAGAAGTTGTTGTTCGAATGGGCCCCTCGAACGCTACCCCTAAGAGGGAGATCATGGCAGACAGACGCACCAGCAGTGGTAGTTCTGAAGGAGGTTTGTTATCTGAAATAGTGTCTGAACTGGTAACCAGAGAGCCTGAATTTACTGATGCTCTGTCCAAGAGTAGAAAGAAGGAAGAGAGACAGAGGCCTACCAAACTCCCTCCTTCTGTACCTCCCCCTTCTATCTCCTCCACCTCATCCCCTGCTAAATCACAAAAACCTTCAGTGTCTGAAAGCCCATCTAAACCTAAAGGAGTTTTGTCTTATCTGAAACGTAACCTCTCTGAGGATAAGCCTGATGTTCATAAAACCTTAGTGAGTAAGAATGCAGTGACACCGGATATAAAGAATCCTTTCAGTGCTGTCTCCAACACTACCATAACAACTCAAATTGAACTACCTAATAGCAAACCAGATGCTGAAACTAAAGCACCTCATACAGTACCAAGCAAATCTTTAGAATCTTCTCTGGCAAGCGTGCGAGCAGCTAATTCAAAACTCACTGCCTCAAAAGCCTCCACTCCTTATACCAACGTGCCTCCACCAAAACCACCAACACTCGCCAAGAAAAAAATAGAGGAGGCTAAACCTCCACAAAAAGTAGGTAGTTCAAAAGATTCCACTCTAGTCAATGTTAATAAAGCCTCGGGTAAAGCAAATGCTCCTGGGAGTAAGATAGTTTTTCCCCCTGATAAGGTGGTGTATCCTTCTGATAAAATTATCCCCAAGAAAGAGGCTTCAAGCAAACCCAATTTAGCCAATAATATGAAAAATTCTAAAGCACCTGCAGGTACTAAGCCGCTTTCTATTGCAAAACCTAGTGAAAGTAGTACTAAGCCAACGAACACAACGAAACTTAATGGAACCAAGTCTCAAACTCCAAAACCTAGTGATAGTAAATTAACGACTAGCAAATCGGCTAATCTAAACACAACAGGTAATAAACCTAATGTCAATGCTAGCTCGTCAGTTGATAGCAAACTCAATAGTGTTAAACCTAACGGAACTACCAAAACGCCATCTAGTAAACCTACTTCTGGAACCAAACTGCCTTCTAATAAAGCACCTCGAGTCTTGTCACCTACGAGGAAGACATCTGTTGACAAGAGTGCGCCAGTTTCTGGTAGAACAAGCAAGACTCCGCCTGTTTCCCGCGAAAGCAGTTCAGGTGACCTCAAACGAGGCGAAGCTGCTAAAAGGACGTCTGGTAAACCAGGCACTCGGAAGAACTCTGGCCCCCCCGCATCTCGCGGACAGACCGCCTTCGGGGGCAAGGTCCTGGGTAGCTCTAACGTAGCGTCACTGCAGCAAAAATTTGAAGGTTCTGACGCCGCGGAACTGAAGAAGAAAAATAATGTCGCACCCAAGAGGAAGACGTCAGATTCTGCTAAAGTGAAGTAGGAATAAATGGACTTGTTTAACTGATGATCTCTTATTGTCTTCTGATAGCATAATTAGTAGTTACTCACCAGTAAATCTATTCTAACGTTGATATTCATTGAATTTTAACGTTGCTAATCTCATAATCAAATACTATTTATTTTAGTTAGTAAAGGTCGTAAAATTTATAGAATGATATCAATTCGCTACCTAGGGTTAGGATCTAGTTATTCTGTTTCAGATTTTAAGAAATCTCTTGTAGTATTATATATAATATCCATCGGGTAAGTGTGCCTTCATTATTAAAGACTGTTAATGGATTCTAAACCCCGAAGAAGATATAACTTCTTAATGCGAGTCTATTTATACCCTAGTGTAAGTTACGAATTATTGGTCAGTACTACATCTTCGGTTGTATAGGAAAAAACAATATAAAAATTGTTATTATTAGCTAGCAATGTGTAATGATAATAATTTTTATATTGTTTTTTTCTTATATGACCGAAGATGTAGTACTGACCGATAATTCGTAACTTACCCTAGTGATCTTATTCACAATTTCTTTTATTTAAATACTCTCTAAACTAAATCGTCACAGAATTATTTTAAGTGTTTTTTTCTGTTTTAATGTTCTTTTACGAGTACCTAAAAAAGTCATTTATTTGTCATTTAGCAGCTAGGGTAAGTTCTTAATTATCGGTCAGTTCCACATTTTCGGACACGTAAGAAAAAAGTATATAATAATTATTATTTAACTTTAATTTTAATTGGTATCCATGATACCTGGAGATAATTATAATGCCTGGAGGTATCATGGATACCAATTAAAATTAAAGTTAAATAATAATTATTATATCGTTTTTTCTTACGTGTCCGAAGATGTGGAACTGACCGATAATTAAGAACTTACCCTAGCTATATTTTCTAATCATTTTACTGTTAACATTTTATCGAAAGTTTTTAGGCATTTTATATAAGAAGAAACTGCTGTGCTTCGTGTGTTGCATAACAGGCTAAGTTGCGAGTTATTGGACACTTTCACATCGATCATATGTATAATATTTTTTATGACCGAAAATGTGGAACTGTCCGATAATTCGTAACTTACCCCTCCTCTATATTCTACTGTTGCTAGTCTAGAGATTTAAATAGTGATTTAGGTGGTAAAAAATTAGCCCGCATGGTACTACTAGGTATGCTCTTAATAGCTTTTCTGCATCCTCGAACACTGTGCTATTGTCTCCTTGTTTCTTCCGGCTTTTAGTGATTTATCTGCAGTGATTCCAGGCCTCGGCACAATCCTATTGTGACGTCAATCTGACGTCAGAAGCATCTGTTTCTGCAATGGCCTGGACACACTACATTGCCATAATGACGGGGGGTAAGTTACGAATCATCGGACAGTTCCACACTTTCGATCATGATTGAAAAAATGTTAACTGGTTATTTTATAATAATAACAACAACCAATTAAATTATTAATAATTTTCTTATATGATCGACAATGTGTAACTGTCCAATATTTCGCAACTTGCCCTTGCTATTCCTATCGTCAGTTTAGTGTAATAGTTCGTCCATTTTATACAAAGAAACACTGGCATAACTCCATATGTGATCTACTTCTTAGGGTGATGGAACACTTGCATAATAAAGCCTTCTCTAGTTTCACCGAGATGAATATTTTAATATATAGATTGTAAATTTGTAACTGAATGTCGTATTCACTGATAACAGTAGGGTTGTGACGATATGCTTTGATCATGAAAATATTATTTGAGAATTAATTGTTTCTAAACCCAGCGGTATATAGTATTCGATACCATTTGGTCTATGATATTTATCTATGATTTTGAAAGCATATCGTCACAACCCTAAGCATTGTATGTTTGTGCGGGCATTATTACTATGTACTTACGTGGGCCTTCTATGTCTTCCGTAAATTGTATATAGGGAGAGAGTGTACTTTCCTAGGTACACTGTAACTAAAGATATTATACTAGGTACACCACTCGCGCAAATTTCTGTTTCAAAAGTGCGTTGTGGCGCCATCTGGATTTGAAAGCGGGAACTAGAGGAACAACAATATTTTGTGTTGCTTCATAGTATTTTAACTTGTATTTCATAATTTCAATCATAAATGGAGAATATTTTACTGGAAAATAAGCTTTATAACGGTAGAATAGAAACGGCTAAAGAGACTATCAACACCAAATGTTGTTACTCTAGTTCCCGCTGTCAAATCCAGATGGCGCCACAACGCACTTTTGAGACAGAAATTTGCACGAGTGATGTATCTTATTGTAGTATAACATCTTTGCTGTAACTAAATGGAATGCCCTTCCTATGGTATTTGATAGCATCATTTATAGCTGCTTTGGACGTGGAAACACTTTATGTTTTAACATTCCATCTATATTATATAGCAGCTGTGACTCCCTTTATTTTCTTCAGTTGACTATTAGTGTTTTAGTTAGATTTGTAGCTATTATTTTAGTATATGAGCCTATTGATATTGTAAGCTAATTTTAGTAATTTGTCTGCCAAAGATAGGTTATTGCTAAATACTCTGTAGATGCAGCTACTCTTTTTTAGTCCTTTTTAAGATAGGGTGTTCAGATTGTTTTCAATTTAGTCCTTTTTAACAAAGAGTATTCGGATTGTTTTCAATTTAGTCCTTTTTAGCAAAGAGTATTCGGATTGTTTTCAATTTAGTCCTTTTTAGCAAAGAGTATTCGGATTGTTTTCAATTTAGTCCTTTTTAGCGAAGAGTATTCGGATTGTTTTCAATTTAGTCCTTTTTAGCGAAGAGTATTCGGATTGTTTTCAATTTAATCCTTTTTAGCAAAGAGTATTCGGATTGTTTTCAATTTAGTCCTATTTAGCGAAGAGTATTCGGATTGTTTTCAATTTAGTCCTTTTTAGCAAAGAGTATTCGGATTGTTCCTTCTTAGCGAAGAGTATTCGGATTGTTTTCAATAACTGATATGACTCTTATTGCTATCTTGACGCGTTATCTCTTTTTTGTAATGATAACGCAAATAACGATTCATTTCTTCTGATTTAAAAAATTCAAATTCAGAATAGACGAAAATGAAAATAAATCAAAGCTGATATTTTCCTTATCTCGCAATATTTTATTTTATTAAGTATTTTAATCGCGATGCGATTCTTAAATATTTAATCTTTTAAAATGTGATTTTTTTTTTCGTGCCACCTTACCCAGAAATTTTGAGTCAAGTTTTTAGTCAGACATTTAGCGACTGTAAGTAGCTACAGTTCGTGTCTTTTATTTTCGGCAGCTAAGGAGCAAATGCACAAGACTGTTCCACTTTTGTATATTTATTATAACTATCATACAAAGTAATTATTGTTAATAATAAAACATTTGTAAAGAACTACTGGTGATTTTCATTCAACATTTCGTTCCTAGATCACTAGTTTAAGACATGGTGACGACACAAGAAATATTCTCCAGATCACGCCCTTGGAATAGTTAAAGACCCAGTCACGCCTTAATAATAGTCCCCAGGAAACGCCTTAGAAATAGACCCCAGGAAACGCCCTAGAATTAGCCCCCAGGTCACGCCCCAAGAAATAGTCTCCAGGTCTCGCCCTAGATATATTCTCTAGGTCACGCCCTAGAAGTAGTCCCCAGGTCACGCCATAAGAAATAGTCTCCAGGTCACGCCTAGAAATAGTCTCCAGGTCTCGCCCTAGATATATTCTCTAGGTCACGCCCTAGAAGTAGTCCCCAGGTCACGCCCCAAGAAATAGTCCCCAGGTCTCGCCCTAGATATATTCTCCAGATCACGCCCTAAAAGTAGTCCCCAGGTCACGCCCTAAAAGTATTCTCCAGGTCACGCCTAGAAATAGTCCCCAGGCTGCGTCCTAGAAATAGTTGGAAGACCAGGTCACGCCCCTAGAAATAATCCCCTGTGCCTGGTGGTGGTTGTGACGCCCTTATGGTGCTGTAAGCTCTAGGGACCTCTCTGTCCATCCACTGCTTCTTCGTCATGTCTGAAGGGAAGAGAAGGGAGTTACTCTCAGAAATTGAATATCGAACATAAGAAACATGGCATACTTTATTATGTTCAATCAGGGTATAGGAACATAATGGGTATAGTAAATAGTAAACAACGCAAAAATATGTCGTCACCAAAGCAACACATTTCTTGTTTGTGAACGAGCAGCTCACAATTCCTCTGCGTGGAAGGTTTTTTCCCTTCCCAAAAAAAAATAAAAAAAACTTCAACGCAGAGTTTAAATAACCTCTAATATTATGAATTTTCTGTTGAGTTTGAATCTTTTCAATCATAATTCCTCGTATTTGCATGTTAATATCGAGAAGTTTAAAGTCATTTTATAAGGGTTTCGTGTAAAAGAAAAGCGAAAATGACGATTGAACCTCAAAGTTGAATATATAGATATAATTTAGGTGTGTTTTTATTGTTCATTTATTTTACTTATCAATAAAAATTGGGTCTTGAACATATGCTACCTAGGAGCCTAAACTAGTGCTAGTTAACTGCTAAACTCTAGTTCCTATGAATAACAATTAGGGAGTAAAATAATGGAAATACAATTTAACCAATGCCTAGTTAGTAATTGATGAGAAAAAAAAATTAAATTTAGTAGTAACCAAGTTTAAGAAAGTTGTCCCATTTTTTGAAGTGTGGTCAGACTCGCCATTTCCTGTCACCCGGTGGTCACGTCAAACAAGATTTTATGAGCTGATTACCGTACCTGTTATTTTACTGTACCCTGTGTTCAATAGTTGATTATTTTTGAAAGCATTGAATGGAATACATTTTCTTTGAGAGATAATAGTAAGAAGGAAATAGATTTAGAGGTAAATCTCACTCACCTTTAGAGGGTATTTCCCGCACGTTCTCCTCACCACACCTCCCTCTGAGTTCAGTGAGTAGGTTTATCATGTCAGGTGAACATGTCCCCAACACGTTCATTGCCCCGCACACGCAAATCTGACAAAAAGAACAACAATTTAAAGATAGAGCAGCGAATCATTGTAGACAATTCTCCCACAGACTGAGGTATGCTATTATTTATGGTTATCTGCTTTGAAATAACGAGTTTTTATCTTTATTACCTTCGCAGAATGCGGGAGGGTTATATTATCGACGGTATTTATTTATTTATCATCTTGTTATTCGCTTAACTAAAATAGTGTTCAACCAAATTGCCTGAAATTTGGTGAAACGATTGGTCAATGTCCAGTGACCTGCTGGTAGAATTTTGGAAGCGACCCGGTCAAAGGTCAAGGTCACTTATAACTCAAAAAATATTGAACCATATTGCATGAAACTTGGTGGGACGATCGATCATTATCCAGTCACCAATTTATTAGATTTTGGGAGCAAACGGATAAGCGGCGGCGAAGGTATGCGCTCTACCGAGTGCACGTAATCTAGTTAGATATTGTATAACTCCTCTATAGTGAATGGGTTAGGATGTAGCCTGAATAGTGAACGAATTTTCTTTAGTGAATCAGTTTGAGGAAACTTATGGCGGTTGTATGGTAGACTAAAGAAAACCTGTACACTATACAGGCTACATCCTAACTCTTTCACTATAGAGGAGTTGTACTCTAGCATCCAGTTAAACAATTTAAATACTCACAGCTTTGGCGAATGCTGTGGTGTCTGGCTTCAAGTCTTTATTCAGTCCCAGGCCTATTATTTGCATGTAGTGCGGGAACCGACCATTGAAGAACAGTGACTGCCGAGAGAAAATCTGAATATTAGGTGTGCACACTTTTCGTCGACGAATTTTCTTAAAGGGGATCTTAACATACTGAACATAAATGGCCGTTATGCAGTTGGTTGTATCCTCTAGTAACTAGTTTGTTGTATCCCCTAGTTTGTTGTACTGCACCCACCGATACACATATATTAGAGTGTTTTCGTAGACGAAACGTCTGGTAACCGAACAGTAGGTACGTCATGATAGGATTTGAGCTCTGCTAGCTAAGCTATGTTTGGTTTGTTAGAAAAAGTAAATACGTAACTGAATAATTTAAAAAATGAGTTGATAGGTGGATTCTTCTAGGTATATTCAACTGATTTTTTTCACTAACAATAATTGATTTCTTGTTAGTTTTGACAGGTTCTAGAATACAATCTTGTCTTGTGGTAATCAAACATCAATAGTTTTGGCATTAATCTAGAAGATATTTCAATTGAGATATAATGTAGAAAATATATTTATGAATTAGAAACTATAATTTAATCGAAAAATAAGGCTGTTGTTTTTTCATTCCGATATTTTTACTAAAACTGGCGACAATGCGTAAGGCAATAATCGATAATTTCAAATATACATTTTATCTATTTATGAAATATTTTGTAATCATACTTACTATATAAATCTTTAAATTAATTAATTAAAGTTCATTGCTTACCAGTTTACATTGTCCTTTATTGTAAGACATTTTTGTAAAGACACATTGCTTCTGTTGCATCATCTCTGTGAACCAAATGGGAGAGTGCAGTACGTCACTGTGTACCAATGATGACGTCATCATCGCCAGAATAGCGATTGCTATCACTGATCTAGAAAACATTTTTCTGGAAGGCTATCTGCAATTATTTGACTTCATTTAGGCTGCTCCTATTTGAAAGATTGTTGCTTATTAAAAATTACCTACTGAATATTAATTTTAAAATTCTTTAGTCTACAATTATATTAAATTTCTATATTAGTATATTTATCTTCGCAATCTTGCGGAAGGTTATATTTTCATCGGAATTTATTTATTTATTTATCTTCTTGTTATTCGCTTAACTGAAAAAGGGTTCAACCAAATTGCCTTAAATTTGGTGAAACGATTGGTCTATGTCCAGTGACCTGCTGCTAGTTTTTTGGGAGTGACCCGGTCAAAGGTCAAAGTCACGGTCATTCATAACTCAAAAAGTATCGAACCATATTGCATGAAACTTGGTGGAACGATTGGTCAATATGCAGGAACCATTTTGATAGATTTTGGGAGTGATCGGGTCAAAGATCAAGGTCAAGGCCATTTGTAACTCCAAAAGTATTCAACCAAATTGTCAGAAATTTGATGGTACAATTGGTCAAAGACCAGAAACGATCTGGTAGAATTTTAGAAGCGATCCGGTCAAAGGTCAAGGTCATTTATAACTCAAAAAGTATCGAACCATATTGCATGAAACTTGGTGGAACGATTGGTCAATATGCAGGAACCATTTTGATAGAATTTGGGAGTGATCGGGGCAAAGATCAAGGTCAAGGCCATTTGTAACTCCAAAAGTATTCAACCAGATTGTCAGAAATTTGATGGTACAATTGGTCAAAGACCAGAAACGATCTGGTAGAATTTTAGAAGCGATCCGGTCAAAGGTCAAGGTCATTTATAACTCAAAAAGTATCGAACCATATTGCATGAAACTTGGTGGAACGATTGGTCAATATGCAGGAACCATTTTGATAGATTTTGGGAGTGGTCGGGTCAAAAATCAAGGTCAAGGCCATTTGTAACTCTAAAAGTATTCAACCAAATTGTCAGAAATTTGATGGTACAATTGGTCAAAGACCAGAAACGATCTGGTAGAATTTTAGAAGCGATCCGGTCAAAGGTCAAGGTCAAGGTCATTTATAACTCAAAAAGAATTGTACCATATTGCATGAAACTTGGTGGGACGATTGGTTATTATCCAGTTAGCAGTTTCCTTAATTTTGGGAGAGAACAGGTCAAAGCGGAGGCGAAGGTATGCGCTCTACCGAGTGCACATAATCTAGTTATTACATACGTTAATGGAAACAAATATAAAAATGGTCCCTTTTTACTATTTACTCAACAATAAACCTGAAATAAGATTGCATTCACAATGGTGAATAAGCAGCTAAAGGTGGGATTCCAATGCGGCGGCTGAAGCGGCTACAACCGCATGGCTACAGCCGCCGCATTGGAATTCCACCTTAAAACAATTCCTTATAGGTATTCAATTATTTCTTATCAAAGTAGGCGGGGCAGCGTCATTAAATAATAACAAATGCTTTTCTCTAATCCACTATTACTATATTTTGATCAATTCAAAGCTTTAGAAGATTATATATTACGAGACTTTGTGTACCTTTTCGTCAAATTTCTTGGCAACCGTATTTACAGAGTAGCTTTTCTGCATCCATGAGCATTGTCATAGACTGGTGGTAGATGACTTTATTCATGGAGCCACTTTCCTTTCTGACTGTTTCTTCCAGTCCCTTGTATTTAATTTCTTTTTTGCATTTAAAAGATATGGCCTTTGGGTCGACAGCTTACCTTAAACCGCATACTAAATTAATTAAATTGAGAGTATTTCTGAGGCGAGAAGGATTTATTCCTGGGAAATTAAAGGAATATCCCAGGAATAAATTCTTCTTGCCTCGGATTTGCACTGAAGTCTGACTTCACTCCAGTGACCGGTAAACTCGCCGAAAACACATTCGCCGAAAACGAATTCGCCGCACGACACATTCGCCGAACGACACTTTCGCCGAAAAATATGATTATTTAAAGATTTAAACAAATTGCTCTCATATGTCCAGATGAATTTACATATAACTATTTCTTTTATAAAATATTGAAAATATGGAGAAATGTATTCGAGTACAATAAGGAAGTTAATTTAACAAATTTATTTCTAGGTTTTTGAGATATTCCATCTCGAAAATTGAAGATTTAGATATATTTATTCTAACAAAATTTTTCATTTTTTTAAAAGGAGTTGCTGAACAAAATTGATTTTGACTTCCTTTTTGTACTCAAATACATTTCTCCATATTGTCAATATTTCATAAAAGTAATACTTATATGAATATTCTTAAAACCTAGAAATAAATCTGTTTTAATTGTACCTTCAATAGTTGTTAAAATATACGAATTTAAAGTTGAGAAGACTTTTTTGTGGGTCACCCTGTATTGTGAAAGCTTCACGAGCGACTCACAATTAAAATGACTTAAATTCCATAAAGTTTAACCAATAATTAAGTAGAATATTGTAAATTAATTTATACACTTATATGCAAGTTCAGGTATATGCAATTTCATCTGGCCATATGAGATACATTTGTTTACCTTTTTAAATAATCATATTTTTTCGGCGAATGTGTCGTGTGGCGAATGTGTTTTCGGCGAATTTGTTTTCAGCGAATTGACCTAGAACCCTTCACTCCTGCTAGCTAGCTGTACAACTTCACAACATTTGCATTGAAGAATGGTTACAACCTATAGATCTTTATTTCTTTGTTCGCTGTTTATAAACATTTCTCTGCAATATTTAGAAATTACAACACGGCACATTGTTTCTAGTACTTGGGGCTGAGAATCCTTCATTCAATATCAAAATTAAATATATTTATTATAGTGACTATTTTAGTAGGAGGGCTCATGACTGGGGGGGGGGGGGGCTCATGACCGTACTCCACCGAATGGAAGCTTCCCAGTAAACATTACAATGTTGGCCCAATTCAGAACGAAACTCTGGGCCAACGCTATCATGCCGACCTCGCTGTCTCGGGGTATTGGGCCAGCAAAGGCCCGACGTTGGCCCACCTCACGGATGTTCACCGGCCCAGAACAGTATAAGGTTCTAAAATAAATAGGGGAGGATGGTCATCAATGGGACAAAAAACACAGAAAGATTGATATTTCATTTACTATGGGCGAAGTATGAAAAATAAAAATCCATGTGTAATATAGATATTCCTTTATAAAATGAAACTAACCTGAATGCTATAACATATTCTGTTGACTAGAAAAAAATTAAATAAAAAACAAAAAAAATTGTCCCATTGTATAACAGCACTGGTGAACAATGGGACATACCCTGGTGAACGATGGGACAGTTGATCAAACTTGTTTATTGTTGAGGTTATGGTCAAATTTCAAGTTCGAATTATCTGTTTATGTTGTCCCACACTTTGTTGGTTCATATAATATCAGTTTAATGTCCTCTAGCTTCACCGAAGCCATGTCAGGAACTTTTGGAAAATTAATCTCATTGCACTTGAATCTTCGCCTAACATCAATATTTCGTATATATCTTTTTCATGCTTTTGGTCAACAGAATACGTTTTAGAAGTCGCATCAAATTCTACAAGTGCATAAATCTTCATTTCAAACGTTTTCGGTAGAGATTTAAGTTCTTCAGACGAATGGATCAGTTACATTAAGATTCTATACCAGACCAAGAACAATAATTCACAGGCCATCTACGGCGGATACTTTATGAAGTGATTTCGAAGGCCTTATCCTTAGTGACACCAGCAAAAAGCTCTCTTTCTCTGGTGTATCCGTTGCAATCATGCTGCATCTTTTTCTTTTATTAGTGAAATTTGTTTTCTATGCAGTGCTTTGTGATGACCTCAGATTGCTAAAGCCCTTGAACATGGTCGAAAGTACAGCTTCAGCTGGAAGCTCTGTTTCTACAAGAAGCCCTGAAGCTACAGTTCTCGTCATTGTATCAAAAATAGATATTCATTAATTCATATGGAATAACTAGACGGTTTAGTTGACAATAGGGCACTGTCCCATTGTTAACCAAATTTTCTGTCCCAATGATCACCATGACGCCATTTTGAAAACATATGGGTATAGCGGCTCAACTACAAAAGTATAAAGACAATTCTTTCATATGATCACATTTTACATATTACTTAATATTATGTAAAAATGCCGTAAGCTTATATGTTAAATAACAAGATTTATAACAATTGAAACAAAGTACGAAAAATTTAGTTTTCTCACTTCTAAAACACGTTTTCGCTTTTACACAGAGCTGACTGCACCCCAACCGCTGAATGCAATGCGAGTGAATGCATTGAAGTTTGCCTAATTTACCACTAAGATTTCGTTAAAAATTACCCTCAAATAAAAAAAGTTATTCAGCATGTCCCATTGTTCCCAGTGTCCCATTGATGACCATCCTCCCCTACCTACATTATTATTTTCTATTGTTTCTTATTAATACCTACATTATTATTTTATATCTTTTATAATTCTAAGCCCCCAGGGTTCTATCCAAAAGCTGTCTGTGGTGAATGGAAGAGAAGAGGGTGGCGTCCCTTGGGCCCCGAACTGTTGTAATTTGGATTATGGATTGTCTTTTTCATTTTTACCATGTTTATCATTTTTTTAACGCTACTTGCAGTTTTAGAGGATAGCGCTAGGGTTATGCTCTTCAACTACGAGGTCTTAGATTTTGTATTAGGCAGGCTCGTAGGCTTCATTTACTATCACCTCTTCATTTTCCTCTTTCACCCGTGCTTCTGTCCCGTTTCGTCTCATTCCTTGGTAAGTGACTGCATTCACGGAGTAGCTATTCTGCATCCATGAGCATGGTCACCGAAGGTGGTAAGTGACTTTGTTCATGGAGCCACTTTCCTTTCACACTGCTTCTTCTAGTCCATTGTATTTAATTTCCTTTTGACGTCAGCGATATGGCCTTTGGTTCCGAAGCAGATGTTAAACCCCTATTAAATTAATTTATAATTCTAAAATACCTACATTATTATTTTCTATTGTTTGTTATTCTAAAACTCCTACATTAATATTTTCAACTGTTTCTAATTCTAAAATACCTACATTATTATTTTCTATTTTTTATAATTCTAAAATACCCAGCCAACTTTTCCCCCATTCTACCTAATTTATCCCATTCTTCCTGATTTTCCCCTATTCTAACCTGATTTTCCCCCATTCTTCCTAATTTACCCCATTCTACCTGTTTTCCCCATTCTACTTGTTTTCCCCTTCTACCTGATTTCCCATTCTACTTAATTTCCTCCATTCTACCTTATTTCCCCATTCTACCTGATTTTCCCCCATTTTACCTAATTTCCCCCATTCTACCTAATTATCCCCCATTCTACCCAATTTTCCCCCATTCTGACAGCTGTTCAATGAAAATTTTATTCTGTGGACGATATCACCCATGTATCGACACATGACGATAAATGGGTAATAACATGTGACGATATTTGGTTTCAACATGTCGATAATTGGAGTTTTTCAGATATAATATTTGATTCAATGCAGATTAATTTATACTACACAAATTGCATAGTACTTTATATGGTTTAAAAGATTTGAATTTCATCTTTTAGTTGGTTTTGTCGTATATGCATTAGTAGAGAGGAGAGTTAAACAATAATAATAGGTTTGAAGGAAACCTCTTAAGTGGCCGATAAATGGGGACTTCCCCCTATGCACTGGGAACTATACTGCATATGCAACAGGTTTTATGCTTTTTGAGATAACGCATATGCATTCGAGAGAACGCATATGTTTTGCAGATAAAACATATGCACTTAAAAATCGTGCACATAAGATGGGAGGTTGAACAAAGAAAATATTTTATTTGATATACTTTTAGGTGTTCTATCGTTTACTTTTCCTGATGAATATGATTTTAATTTTTTTCTCGAAAATTAGAGAATGTTATTAACAATATGGCGCCAAATAGTTAATCATATTCTCTAATTTTTGAACAAAAATTTAAAGTCATATTCATCAGGAAAAGTAAACGATAGAACAACTAAAGGTATGTATATAAAATAAATTATTTTCTTTGTTCAACCTCCCATCTTATTACTAGGGTTGCGACTTTGCATATCTTGCATATTGGTGAAATAATGCATATGCATATAAAAAAGTACATGCAAATCTTGAAAAGCAAATGCATATGCAAAATAAAAATAATATAATATATATGCGTATAGAAAATGGTTATTAAAATAAATTTGTTAATGATATTCAAATGATAAACTTCTACATAAATAAATGCAAAACGTTAGGCGAATGAATAAGAGCTAGATTTTCATTCTACTTAAGAAATTTAAATTTTTATAGGTTAGGTTACTTTGTTGAACGATCTTCTTAATAAATATTCCAGATATTTAACAGAAAACGTCAAGAACTTCTACAGAGCATAGAAATAATGAGTATAGAGTTGTGACAATATTCTTTTGGCTTAAAGAATTATTCTTTATGTTTTTTAGCAATAATATTTTTTTAGATAAAGAATATTCTCAAAAAGAAAAAAAATAAGCTTTAGATAATCAAATAGTCCAAGTGACTGCAAATGTAATACAAACTAATTTATATGGTTTAGTTGAATGATTTAAGAAATATTAAGTTTAAAAGATTAGGTCAGAAAAATACCTTATTGAATCATTGGAAGTTTGGAATCTGTAAGGCGATAATTAATAGTAATAATTTTAATAAGCAGTTAACAAGTTGACTTATGGTTTGATGAGCTGCAGTTTTGTGGATATCCGGAAAAAATCCCCCGAGGAAATAATCCCCCGGAAAATATCCCCCGGATAAAATCCCCACAGAAAACATATTTGTTCCCTATTTCTCTATTGATAGTTACATATCCCTAGTTTTAATCCTTGACCATCAGTCTAAAGCAGATTAAAAGAAACATCAAAATTATGAGATGTATAGTCACTGTAGCTGCAGACTCGTAGAGTGTAGAAGAAAAAAAAGATGTAATATTTAAATGAGTTAAATTTTGGATAAAATATACGAAATTTTGTTTATGTTCAATACTTGTTTAGTTACATGCTGCATCGTTTATTCAAGTGGTAATACATATTAACTGGATGATATCGCTTGAACATTTCTGTGCCTTATAGTTATTTGTCTATTGATAGTTATATATCGCTAGCTTTAATCATCTACCATCACTCTATAGTTCGATTGTTAACTTATTTCTTTCTACTGTGTATACATAACATGTTAAGATCATGCACACCAGATGTTATTGGGGTGCATGATATTTACAAGCTTTTCACTGGGGTGCATGATCATCTTTACAAGCTTTTTTTAAATATTACAATTTATTAAAAAAATGATGAAACAATTTCAAACAATAATGATTTATTATGACTGTACCTGAATCACTGTTCACAAGGAGAACTATTTCTTGAAATACTTTGTGAGCCCTCTTTAAAAGGTATAAACAATGATATTAAACTCCAATATATAACAATAACACCCAATGTTGTATCACAGATACAGGTACAGAGACACTCTTGGGTGCAAGCTTTTCACTGGGGTGCATGATCTTTACAAGCTTTTTACTGAGTTGCATGATCTTTACAAGCTTTTTACTGAGTTGCATGATCTTTACAAGCTTTTTACTGGGGTGCCTGATCTTTGCAAGCTTTTTACTGAGTTGCATGATCTTTACAAGCTTTTCACTGGGGTGCATGATCTTTACAAGCTTTTTACTGGGGTGCCTGATCTTTGCAAGCTTTTTACTGGGGTGCATGATCTTTACAAGCTTTTTATTGGGTTTGCATGATCTTTACAAGGTTATACTGGGGTGCCTGATCTTTGCAAGCTTTTCACTAGAGTGCATGATCTTTACAAGCTTTTTACTGGGGTGCATGATCTTTACAAGCTTTTTACTGGGGTGCCTGATCTTTGCAAGCTTTTTACTGGGGTGCATGATCTTTACAAGCTTTTTATTTGGGTTTGAATGATCTTTACAAGCTTTTTACTGGGTTTGCATGATCTTTACAAGGTTATACTGGGGTGCCTGATCTTTGCAAGCTTTTCACTAGAGTGCATGATCTTTACAAGCTTTTTACTGGGGTGCATGATCTTTACAAGCTTTTTACTGGGTTTGCATGATCTTCACAAGGTTATACTGGGGTGCATGATCTTAACAAGATCTCTTAATATATATACAGAATGGCGGAAAAGTAACTTTACACTTTTAAATGTATATTGAACGAAAACCGACTCAATTATCGATATCAAATATATATGAATTTATAGACAAAAGCTCAAAGATTTTTTTGCAGTATGCATAGACCACTAAATTTTTTTTTTTGAATGATGTCCTTCAGATGTTCTTCATTATTGTTCATGCAAGGGCGCACTCTTCGCGCTGAATTTTACAAAACATTTTCTAGTGTGTCCCTCGTTATTTATTAAATTTCTTCAATTATTTTGAATTTCAACTTTATAGAATTTTCAAGCCTATTTTTGCAAGCTTTCAATTTTGAAGATACCCCCAAAGGAAGAAGTCAAGAGGGGTTAAATCAGGAGATCGAGCAGACCAAGAGATTGCACTGCAATGTGGAATTAAGGGACTTGAAAATGCTTCTCTTAATATGGCCAAGGTTTCTCTGGCGGGAGTTTTTTCTTTCTGCACAATACATATTGTAAAAAAAACTTTAAGATTTGTCTATAAATTCATATTTATTTGATATTTGTAGTAGAAATTGTTTTCCTGCAATAAACATTTAAAAGTGTAAAGTTACTTTTCTGCCACCCTGTATGTTATGTTACGTGTCAATCATCCAATGTATAGTTGACTTTAATTTATGAAATTCAATTTTAAATGGGTAAATCTTCTACGACAAATTTTGTAATAAAACAATCATAATAATAATTCTTACCTAACCAGGAAACAAGCTTTTATAATGCATATTTCTTTCCGCCTTTTAGTAAAGTCATAACCGAATAATTCAGGAAAATTTTTAACCACAATTTTTGACACTGATATTGATTCTGCAAGTACCTAAAATCCTTCTTTCAAATCAATACTTTCGGGTAACCCTACATTACTGGACAAAAAGAAAGAAATTTTCAATAGGTATACTGATAAGTTAGCTAGGTATATAAAGTGTTCAGGAATATTGAAGGATATATACTAGGTAGATAGTAGATACTAGATATACCTACTACCTAGTAGTTATTTTATTTATTTCATCATCTTCATATTATTATTTTAGAATGCTAAATCTGAAAATTTAATGTAAGGCTGAGTAAAGTGATTCGGTTTATCCAGTATTTATTCTGGTTACATACAGGAACTCGTCTTACCTTTAGGCTATACTTAGTGTTCTCTCAGTGAGTCAGTCCCAGACTCAGACTGTATTTCATGGTAAATTAAACAGACTTGTTGGTGAAATTTTTCTGCATTGATAACTATATTCAGGGAAAGTCAGTGGATTTTTAGCTATTTATTCCTATGTTGCCATTAATTTTTGGTGGAAAAATGGGTAAAATGTTGGTGGATCAGCCAAATTACTGGAAATTTCAAATTTATGGTTGATTTCCATGTTTCAGAGGCAGGAAAATTGTAAGCCAATTTTTGAGCCAAAATTTCATGAATTCTGAGCCAAGCCAATTTCAAAATTTAAATTTGGCTCATTTTTTGAAGATTTCAAGCCAAAATTAACATGGGATGATGGGTATATAGGAATTAATTCAAATTTAAAGCCAATTAGACATAACTTATCTGAGTTTTGAACTATTAAAATCTAAGCCATTTAATTGGTTTTAACTGACATAGCGTTGAACCGGGTGGCTTTGCGCATTTTCCGCATACTTTGATTTTATGAAAAAACTAGACAAGTCAGCAATCTGATTTTTTGGGTGCAGATGAATGAAGGGTAGACCTAGGTGCACACCAAGTTTCAACTCTTTACATTCAATAGAAAAAAAGTAATCCTCAAAAAACTGTGCGCAAAGATCGTGGGGATAAACCGGGTGGATTTTGCGCACTTACCTGATGTACTTGCGCACCGCGCCCAAGTAAAATAGTATGTCTCATAAACTCGCCATTTGTCTCTCCAGCTCTCTCCAAAATTCAACAAATTCTCTCCAAAATGATCAAATTTTCATAAATTCTCTCCAAAATAACATTGTAGCATAGGAGTAAAATAGATAAAACTCGCCATTTGTAATTGAAGGTCTCAAAATAACTGTCACAAACTCGTCATTAAAATGGCGAGTTTGGACATGCTTTATTACTTGGCACCGCGCAAGTACAACTTATGTTAAACTGCGCAGTGCGCAAGTTCACCCTATGTATAAACTGTGCATAGAAAATCTAACCCCGATATGCTATGCAACTGCCATGAATCTGCCCCAATCTTCCATGCAACTGCCCCAATCAACAATCTGTTGTGCAATTGCCGTGAGGCTGCTGTGAAATTGCCGTGACGTGAGTGTGCTGTGGAATTGCCGTGACGTGAGTGTGCTGTGGAATTGCCGTGACGTGAGTGTGCTGTGGAATTGCCGTGACGTGAGTGTGCTGTGGAATTGCCGTGACGTGAGTGTGCTGTGGAATTGCCGTGACGTGAGTGTGCTGTGGAATTGCCGTGACGTGAGTGTGCTGTGGAATTGCCGTGACGCGAGTGTGCTGTGGAATTGCCGTGACGCGAGTGTGCTGTGGAATTGCCGTGACGTGAGTGTGCTGTGGAATTGCAGTGACGTGAGTCTGCTGTGGAATTGCCGTGACGTGAGTCTGCTGTGGAATTGCCGTGACGTGAGTCTGCTGTGGAATTGCCGTGACGTGAGTCTGCTGTGGAATTGCCGTGACGTGAGTCTGCTGTGGAATTGCCGTGACGTGAGTCTGCTGTGGAATTGCCGTGACGTGAGTCTGCTGTGGAATTGCCGTGACGTGAGTCTGCTGTGGAATTGCCGTGACGTGAGTCTGCTGTGGAATTGCCGTGACGCGAGTCTGCTGTGGAATTGCCGTGACGCGAGTCTGCTGTGGAATTGCCGTGACGCGAGTCTGCTGTGGAATTGCCGTGACGCGAGTCTGCTGTGGAATTGCCGTGACGCGAGTCTGCTGTGGAATTGCCGTGACGCGAGTCTGCTGTGGAATTGCCGTGACGCGAGTCTGCTGTGGAATTGCCGTGACGCGAGTCTGATGTGGAATTGCCGTGACGCGAGTCTGATGGGGAATTGCCGTGACGCGAGTCTGATGGGGAATTGCCGTGACGCGAGTCTGATGGGGAATTGCCGTGACGCGAGTCTGATGGGGAATTGCCGTGACGCGAGTCTGATGGGGAATTGCCGTGACGCGAGTCTGATGGGGAATTGCCGTGACGCGAGTCTGATGGGGAATTGCCGTGACGCGAGTCTGCTGGAGAATTGCCGTGACGCGAGTCTGCTGGGGAATTGCCGTGATATAGGAGTATCGGGGATGAATATCACAGGTTTATTAATGAATAAGTGCTCTTTAACTCTATTAATAAATGTGCGCAAGTCCACCCGTGAATTAAAATATTCCTAGGGTGTTCTTGCGCATCTAGTATATTGGTTATATTTCAATAATTTATAATTATTATTAAAATCATCTTACATGACGTTAATCTGCAGTAAATTATGTGTATCCAACGTAAATTGCAATCAAATTTGAACATAATTATCAACACTACAGCATAGTTCACGGAAATTTGATTCTAGTCCAAAATGATTATTTTGCTCTAAAAAACATAGGTCTCTGTTTGAACACTTGGTATCTATACTTAATCTCCTACAATTTTCGTGAAATATATGGACTAGGGGGTTTAAGAGCAGCTCTTTCCAATGGTGTTGTCAGATTTGAAATATTTTCACGCATTCGCCGTCAATTACCGATGCGCAACTTCTCCCGGAATGTTGAAGTGCGCAAGGCCACCCGGTCTGAAGCTACTCTGTAACATGGGTTGATTTTTTCAGCTTTTTCAAAAAGTCAGTGACAGCCTGCCAGGGTGGAAAAATTATACTCTCTTCTGATAGACTAGTAACTCTGTTCAGGGACCCTCAGCTAGGGTCCCGGTCAAGCAGGTAAATTGCGGCACCCTAACTAACTGCGGCCTATAACAACAGAAACATCATAGCTTCAAAACATTCGTTAAAAACTTAATTAATAAATTAAAGCATGCAGTGCGCTTATTTGATAGTTGTGCAACATTTCAATGTAATTTCAGTTCAGAATGTTTTAGACTCTCATGAGTGGACCGCTATTAAAAATTAAAGGGCCGCAATTTACCTGCGTGACCCTATGTGAGAACTGATCCTAAAGACAACTCTGCAGAAACTACACATTATTTCTTTTAATTATGTAAAAATCAGTTGTATATTTCATAATATTAGAAAAAATTGAACTCTGCGTCTGCATTATATATATACTTGCTTTAATAATATTACCTAAGCAGGGTTAGGGTTAATCATTAATAAACTCTGTGGTTGAGTATTCATGAGTAAGTCTGTCAGATTTTGAGTTTTCCACTCTGGAGTCTGTCAGTGGAATTTAGTGCACCAAATACAGACTGGGTGTTCTCCAATAAATCTTCTATTTTGGCTTCTGTTCTCAGTAAAATATATGTAATTTAAATTTAGTAATATGTAAATTTAGGAGAAAAATTAAAGATTGTTCGCACAGAAAATGTTATAAATGTCCCATATTCTGCAGATTGGACAGAAAAGACCACTTTTTACTGTCTTGTTCCAGAGTGGCAATGTTTCAAAGTGTGGCAGGAAAGTCGCCAGTTTGGTGAGAAAATGAATCAAGGTCTGATGAATGCTAATCTCTTGAGACTATCTATGAGTGATTTACTTGTTATTTACAGGTTTCTTGAACTTATTTCATCTCTCAAAAGCCGCCAGAATACTGGCGACTTTGTCCATACTTTGAAACATGGCAGTGGCAAAGTACCAACTGTACCATGTTACCCAGTCTGAAAAGTTCAGTAAGATTAGTGGATTAATCCTGCGTCCAAGTCCTATTTAATTCCCAGTCTGCAGAATATGGGAGATATTTGACATGTCGGTGGAATTTACCACGAAATACAGACTGGGGTCTGTGGACCATGTTTCAAAGTTTGAAGTTGAAAAAACCTATGAATAACAAGTAAATCATTATACAATAATGTCCAGAGATACACATGCATCAGACATGAAGCATAAGGATGTTTTCCAGTGAAAAAACTTCACTAGGAAGTCAAATTTTTTCTTTAAAGTGTCTTAAATGTGGCAACCTCAGCCAACCTGGAGCCATTTTCTCGCTAAACTGGCGACTTTCCTGCCGCACTTCGAAACATGGTCTGTGGAGAGGTTCTTTTCAGACGAGCATGTTACAGAGTATGTTCGTTAAAGCCAATTAATTGACTTAGATTTCAAATGGTCAAAACTCAGATATGTCTAATTTGGCTTAAAATTTTGAATTAATTCCTAAGTTCCTATGTTAATTTTGGCTTGAAATCTTCAAGAATAAGCCAAATTGGCTTCAATGGCTTGGCTAATAATTTTTGTGAAATTTTGGCTTTAAAATTGGTTTGCAATTTTCCAGCCTCTGAAACATGGACAAAGTATAAAATAGTTTATACAACAAATCCTGTCTGCAGAACATGGGACATTTTTTGTTCTAACCATCCTTAATTTCCTCCTATATTTACATGTATTTTACTGAAAACAGAAGCAATAATAGAGGATTTCTTGGAGAACAGTTTACCAGTTGCTGCAGTCTGGACTCAGCATGATGCGTCTCTTCTACCGCAGAGATTTCAATTTAACAGACGGCTAACATAAAAATTAATTAAAGAACTCCCACACAGGTGGCAGATCTAATATTTCTAAAATTGGGCTCATATTTGTCTTGGAGAGTCTTAGAAAATGTTACATATTCTGCACTGCTGACTGGCTATACTAGTTATACCATATATTCAGTATTATGGATTGTATAAATAGAAAGCTGAAACTTTCCCTTTTTTTCAGACACTCCCAGTGATCCAGTCTGGCAAACTCCAAATCAACTGTACATAGGGTCACACAGGCAATTGTGGTCCTTTAATTTCTAATTGTGGCCCTTAATCCTTCTGAAATTAATTTATAAATTGAATTGTTGAATATCATAATAAGCTCAATTTGTGCTAGGTTCTATTTATTTCAAAAGTGTTTTGAAGCCATAATGGTTATTAATGTTTCTGAGATAAGAGACCTCAGTTAGTTGAAGTGCCACAAATTTACCTACTGTAGACTCTCAGTGGGTAAATGAGTCGTAGTCTGCAGACTCTGTCTCGGTATACAACTAGAAGTCATTTTCGGACATTCTGAAAGCTGTGGAGACTTCAGACTTGCCTGACTTGGAGTGTTATGTTATTGTTATCCACCCACTATGTTCAGTTCAAGAAGATGGCAGATTGTATCATTTGTAACTTATAAGCCCCTTTTACAGAGTTT
This sequence comes from Caprella mutica, assembly GCA_947561585.1. Taxonomy (NCBI): domain Eukaryota; kingdom Metazoa; phylum Arthropoda; class Malacostraca; order Amphipoda; family Caprellidae; genus Caprella; species Caprella mutica. The sequence goes on along the minus strand of CANNZV010000472.1, from coordinate 80,531 downwards.
GTCAGTTAAAACCAATTAATTAATAATTGGCTTTGAGGCTTACCTTTGAGGTACCTAGGTACACATATCAAAAAGTCAAAACTCATATGTCTAAATTCCAATTGGTTTGACTTAGAATATTTAATTGATTCAATGATTTCTATGTTCCCATTTCAAGTTTGGCTTGAAATCTTCAAAAATGAGCCACAATTGGCTGGGCTCAATTTTTGTGAATTTTTTTTTAATTTTGGCTCAAAGTTCCAAATCAGCTCACTCCCTGAGTCTCTGGTCTATGCCAGCCTCTTGAAGACTTCTTCATGATATAATAATTCTCAATTTTCTGAGAACAGACTCTGAACTCTTATGGAAAATAGAGGATTTTTTGAAGAAACACTTTACCAGTTCAGCAGTTCCTGCAAATTTTTCTGTCTGCATAAACTGGTAAAGTGTTCATAGTGATGTCATTTTCGGTTTACAGTTTAAAGAGAAAATTAATGTAAATATAGGAATTGATTCAAATTTGTATCATTGTATGCCAAGAATATCACAAATATCTGATATACAGTAAGATTTTAAAAAAGCAGTTACAAAATTAAAATGCCCATAACTTTAACAATAGACAACTAATCTTTGTGTGGTTTTCTTTGTCTAATGCAGAATTTTGCCAGCTATAATATTTCTTCTTAGTTTGTTCTTATATTCCTAATAGTTATTCTACAGGGTGGTTATATATAAGTAGAGTGTGCTGAAATAGCTCTTACGCCAGATATATAATTGATAAAAGATATCAAAATAGGTTTGTTTACCCAGTATTTTTTAGTCATAATAAAGAAACAATTGCATATTATGAAGATCTAAAGTAAAACATTCTTTACCTAAAATATCCATTATCCCCAATTTTTTTCAATATATTAATTTTGGGCCTGTTTTCTGACTGCGTTCATTGAACTTTTGATCCAGTCAGGATTAGCCATAAAGAAATCCACACCATATGTTATTCGCTAATTTAATTAATGCAGATTAGCAGGCGAGGTGCCTCTGAAAAGTTCATTGAACTTTTGATCCAGTCAGGATTAGCCATAAAGAAATCCACACCATATGTTATTCGCTCATTTAATTAATGCAGATTAGCAGGCGAGGTGCCTCTGATTTTTCAATAAACTCCAGAAGAAAAGAAAAAAATTGCAACCAGTTAAATCTGATTTCATCAGAAACCTTTCAATGGCATGACTTGTGGCAATAATTACTCTATGTTCAAAAACTTCCATCAGTTGTTCTTTAACAGCCAGTGTTCTGTGTACTTCCCCCCCCATCCTGCATCCACCATGTTTGATTCGGAGTTTCTTCATAAAAATGTCGTAGTTCCTGAAATATCCACTGATTCAACATAAGGGTTCTTAAAATCATCCTAATTTTCGGTGATAAAACCTACTCTTTTGACGAGCAAGGTGTGAAATATTATCACACAGGAGCTTTTTCACTACCCTCTACTTATAACCACCCTGTAGAAAAACTATTAGGAATACAAGAACAAACTAAAAATGAGGTTATAGGGGATAAAATTTAGCATTAGCCAAAGAAAACCACATGAAGATCAGATGGTTCTTGTTATTAAAGTTATGGGAATTTTAATTTCATCCCCCTCTTTTCTACTCTTACTGTATTTTGTGAACTGCAACTAGCAAATTTGCAATGTAGTGAGTCGTTCCACTGAGTAGTTGAAGGTTGATAACTTTATACTTCATAATTGATACTGTTGAAAAAGGGTGAAGAGAGTTTGTATTCTTGGCCAGTCTGGAGATATTTTTAACATTTTCTCCGAGAGCAGTTCTTAATCTCCTTTTATATCTTATAATAATTAGCTACATTTTCTTTCCTTGAAAAAGAGGGTAAAGACCAAAAGTGTTTTTTTTTTTGTCACTGTGCATAGTGTTAACACTTCTCTCCAATTTCTGCAGTCTAGATAACTGGATTCCAGACTGAAAGTCCGCAGCTAACTTGTAAACAACCTTCACCCCCCCCCCCCTCACCTCCTATCACCTGCCTCTGTCCTGTTCTAACTTTTATGGATAATAATTTCATTCTTTAACTTTTAAATAATAGTGATACGAAAATACAAATTAAAAAAAGTAATATTAATGATTCTTTTGTTAACTGTAGAGTAAGTAGACTGAAGATGTTGTATATTGGCTGACTACATTGATCTTCCGTTTCAATAGCTAATAGGTAGCTCGCTAATTGAATTTGAAAACTTGAGATTTCGTCAGGACAGTAACACAGCTGAAAGGGTTGACTAATGCTACTTTATAGTTTAATTCACTTAGTTCACTATGGTACTTGGCTATTCGCTACTTAAAATATTCAAGCATTAGCCAATTCCATCCAGACTGCAGGAACTGGTATTTGGTAAACTGTTCTCAAAGAAATACTCAATTTTGGCTTCTGTTCTCAGTAAAATGCATGTAAATGTAGGAGGAAATTAAGGATTGTTCGCACAGAAAATGTTAAAAATGTCCCATATTCTGCTGACTGGAAATCCATGAACATTATTCCTTGCAATTTCTTGTACACCTGCCATCATCTAACTCTGGAAGATTCCTCAGGCTAACAGATGAATTTTCTACTCTTAATATGGGAGATTTAAAAAAATTTCCTTATTGTATTCTAAAATGCACAGAACTCCATAATAATCAATTCATTGACACATTTCCTGTCATAATTTCAGATTAATTTTGACAGAAAAATATTTAATTTATATTAGTAGACTTTTCCATGTTTTATGTACAATATATCCTTCTTTAGGATATAAATAGACACCTTTAAAAGAAATATTAGTTAGAGAAAAAGGTTTGATTTTCTATTCTAAAAAAATGTGTCACAGAAGAGGTGAAAAAAATATTTTATATAAATTTATATTGAGGGATCATAATAATATTTTTTGATATATTGATTTCTTATTCAAATCATTTCAGTTGTTCTTCTTCATTGACAAGATTAAATTAAATTTTAGCAACTTTGAAGGTTATTAGTCATTACTTGATTTTTAATTTATAAATTTTCAAGCTTCAATTGAATATGATTAATCTGACTAAGAAAGTTAAATCTAAAAATGGGGAAACTCAGTCCCAGCCTCCAAGAAAAAGGATATCTGTCAGAGACCAACTGCTTATAAAAGAGGTAAATTGTATGTAGGGTAAGTTCCAAATTATTGATCAGTTCCACATCTTAAGTTGTATAAGAAAAAAAAAAAATTTACTCGACCATTATATAGTTTTTCTTACGACTGAAAATGTGGAACTGTCGGATAATTTGGAATTTGGTCACCGTTAATTTATTCTATAGTGATAGTTGATAGGTAAAACATATTATTACTAATACAGTTTATTATAATGCGCATTAAATATTTGAAATATAAAAAGACCAGTAATTACTAATAAGTCAAGAAAAATGAGAATCCAGTAATTAGGGTATCACCCTAATGAATTCCAATATTTGTTCATAAATGTAGCTTGGATAAAAATAGCTAATAATAGTTCTTCAAAAACCATTTATTATTTATTTAAGTTCAATCCATATGATATGCAAAATTAAAGTTTGCTTTAACTTTAGTTGTTAATAGCTGAATCTATTAATTGATTATGAATTTTTTTGTCATTTTTAATTTTATTTTTTGTTGATTAATCTTTTCGTTGTATTAATTGCAGGTGACAGAAATGCAGGATAATTTACCTGAGGGCTGTACAGTTGAGTTCAAGGATGTCAATGAGTTGCACCTTTTTGATCTAATAGTTTGTCCGCCGGATGGCTACTGGTTTGGTGGTAGATTTAAATTCAGCATCACTGTTCCAGAGGAGTACAATATCGCAGTATGTTCTTCTTTCGCTAAAGAGCACAATAGAAGTTAAATTTAAATCTACTAAAATATATCATTAGTGAAATAAATTTTTTGGCAGAATTATTGATTGGTCTGAATCATGGCTAGGATTGTTTTCATTAGATTTTGGTCTAGTTAAATAATATTGTTGAAGTTATCTCTAATTTTCATCCGATTTCTATTTAAAATTTTCTATTTTAGAGTTAAATGATGAAAACATAGTTCAGATCTGAATTAGGATACGTTTCTAATTGGGTACAAAGAAGCAAGAGTAATATAAATAAACATAATTTTAAGATCTTTTAATCAAGTTATACTTACCAGTTCAAATATTTCTACTCGTGTTATTTAGTATCTTTAGTCTTTTTATTAATTCTTATTGAATTTCCAAATCCTAAATTTCAAAACTTCATAAATATTACTAATTCTAGCTGTTTTTCAGCCTCCAATAGTGAAATGCAATACCAAATTATGGCACCCAAACATCAATGAAGAGGGAGACATCTGTCTGTCACTGCTACGCAAGAATTCTATCGATGGGCTGGGTTGGGCACCAACCCGGAGACTCAAAGACGTTATTTGGGGCCTCAATAGTTTATTCACAGTGAGTCTGACCTGTTATATGATGTGACACATTGATGCATTTTTGCAGTTTAACTAAGGTATGGAGTAGGTATTTATGTTATTGAATAGGTTATTGATAAAAGAGTAACTGATATTTTATTAGTTGGTAAAATAATTTATTGAATATTGACTATAAGTCGGAACAGTTTTTATTTTAAAGTATGATAATTGTTAGTCCGTTCATAACATGATATCAGATTATTTACCTTAGCTTTTTAACTACTTATCTAGCAGCTTCATTTTAACCCTTTACAACACTGACCAATTTTGATACTCTTATTGTGTTCCGTTGCAGGATTTACTGAATTTCGATGACCCGTTGAATTTAGAAGCTGCCAATAATTACCAACACGACTATGACTCCTTCAGAAGAAAAGTACAGCAGTACATTCATAAATATTGTTATGAATAAGTTTTACCTGTGATTTTTCTATCATTTAAGGAAGTAGCACTCGATAATACTTCTATTACGTTTACAAATGACTAGCCGTTATACTTAGACCCACAATTCTTCTTAAATACTTACAAGCTGTGCAATTGATGCTAGAAAGATGCTGTCATCTTTTCTTTGTTTTTAGCATCTACTACTCGGGTTTTTTTTTCTCTATCGCAGTCTATAGATTCTATAGCTCTTTTTAACGGAAAATTAGTGAAACCTCTCATGTTTACCTTTTAATAAACTTTTTACTACTGTGAGAGCTGAAAGTTGCCAAGTATACTACTTTTAACAATACTAGCTAGGGTAAGTTCTGAATTATCGAACGGTTCCACATTTTCGAACACAGGATAAAAATTTATTACCATTAGTATTCAACTTTTATTTTAATTGGCATCCATGATACCAGCAGAACAGTGCAGGTATCTTGGATACCAATTAAAATAAAAGTTAATTATTTTTATATAATTTTTTTCATGTGTCCGAAAATGTGGAACTGTCCGATAACTCGAACTTCCCCTACTTTCTACCTCATTTCTACATCAGTAATAACTAAGCTGATTTCCTTTTCACTTTAATTACTTCACAAACCAATACTCTTATTGTAACTATTTTTGCTAATTATCTTGACCATTGCGAAAATATGGTAGTAAAGTATTTCACAATCATTTGATTGATTTTTATATGAAAAATTGTTATCTTTTAATTCTTTGTAATGGTAATTAACTTAGTTTTTATTTTTACTGTCACTTTAATGTTATTCCTCAGTAACTGAGAATTTTTTATTAGTGCGACTTGATTGGTATTGACATTTGTGATTGTTTTGTTATTAGGAATTGTTAAATTACAATGAATTGATGTAGTATTCAGTACTTCAAATCTCTGGCATCATTTTGTTAAAGGGAAATTAAATAAATATTTGTTATGTAACTAGTAATTATTATAATATCTTGCTAAGTAATTAATTATTCTTTCAAATTGTAAACCTGGTTTGTAGCTTTCTGTGCTAATAAAAATTAGGGATATTGAGTGAATATTATAGAAAGCTGGTTTGAAATTTTTTAATTACAAATTTTGATATTTTTCTAACTAAATTTTCTGACTGAGGTTTATGAAGAATGTACCAATGACTGTTTAACATCCGCTGAATAGTTTTTCTTAAAGGCACCTATGACTGTTATCTTTGTTAGCAATTTCCGCTTGTAATTGTTGTAGTCGTTAGAGGTCCCTTGCAATTAATACTCTGCCGTCAATCTGAGGAGTTTAGAACTTCCAACTGTTTAAATAGAAAGATTGAAGGCTATTTCTTTTGTAAATAATAAACGTTAGACAATTTGTTTGTCGTTTATATTATCCCTATTATTAGTAACGAGTTAGATGTATCTTTTTATCTTCAGAATGTTGATCATTGATGTCTGTTTATTTAGTGAATGTTATGAGGTGATAAATATTTTTGATGAAATTAAGAGTACCAAATGCGGAAACCAAGATAAGTAGGTAGATAAACAGAAGCGTCTAAGTCTGAAAGGGAAAGGTAAGTAAGGGCTGATTGTGGCGCTTATTGCAGCAATCTGACTGTTGCTTCCCTTGTGAATTGCCATGAATAATTGGGTAAGAGAATTGAACGAGAAAACAGATTGAAGAATTGATAGAGATATTGCAGTTATTAAGGTGATGGTGACAAACCAGGCTAATGGGCACGCACTGATAGAAAATTAGGAATCGTAGAGTCTGTTAAGTTATATTGGGAAGAAAAATCATTAGAACTGGAAAATAGGTTATATCTGACGGAATCACATTAAATTATTCTCTTGCTGAATGGGTCTACATTTAGATATTTTTTCTTATAACTACGTGGTTAAGTTTTGTAAATAATTTCTGGTGTGGTCACGGCAGTGACGGCACTTGAGTTGCTGATAGTACAAGTAGTAGTTACTTGTTGCATCATTTTCGTCCATGATTGGTAGTGCGCAGTGGTTTACTTGGAGTACCAATTTATGTTATAATGTGGGGAATTTAACCTTTAATATACCAAGAATAAATATATGTCTGCTTTTAAATAATGTATATTGCGCAATAATTAAGAGGTATTTAAACGACTGGATAGATTGGCGAAGGAACGTGCTGCCACGAAGAGTGCCTAATAGAAACGCTAGTCTGGTTAGTAGGCAAGTATGAATATTAGTAGTTACGATGAATTCTTATAATATGGTCAATTTATGCATTTAAAAAACGTATTTATAATGGGAATCTGTGTAAAGTCAAATGGTAGATTAACTCTACATAAACTAGTATAAATTGTCAATTGACGTTATATGTGTTCATACATCATCATGACATGTCTTTTGATATACGTTTGCTTGCATGTTCTATGATGCACGTTTATTATTATGTTCATTTATACTTTTGTCTAGATGCATTTGTAAACTTCCTTACTAATAAAAACTTAGTATTTTATAATTGCTTATAACTAAAAGCTATAGGTCCGATCTAATTATTATACATAAAAATGTTAAAATTAAAACCAAATATTTCCATGATGGCATGGCTAATTCTTACAAAATTAAAAAATCATATACCTAGTATTTAATTCGATTTCATAAATATAAGAGTTATAAAAGGATATTCAATCATCCTTCCCGGAACCACATATCATTGTAATGAAACAACAATTAATGTGACAAACTGTTGTTTGTACCAGTTACCTATGAAATTAATCATAAATTTAACAAACATGCCAACTAATTTAGATAATAATAATAGAGAGAGAAAAGGTTTGCGTGAGTCACTAATTTCCTCTGTGTATTACTAGGTAGGTAGACTCTAAGGTAGGTAGGTAAACCAACATTCACAGAACATAAATAATTGAGGCAGACAATATGTGACTCTACAGTCATTGAAGCATGTTTATCAATGAAAATATACGCTAATGATATTGCACTAAAAAACTAGGTAGAGTAATCACTCAATTACCGAATGTCTACTTTATAACTTTATTATTTTCTTCTGAGTGGTAGTAGAAGAAGACTGTGTACAATAGTAAAGGAGAATAAGAATTAGTGTTAGATTAGAAGTGCGATTAATTAATAAACAAACGTTATGGGATAAAAAAAATCATTCCACTGAACCGATAACCGAATCTGTGACTTTGGTTACCACCTTCACCTAAAACCAAACATCGAACACTTGCTAATATTTTTGGTACTCGTGTTATACATGTCAAAAAAAAAAATTCAAGACTTGTATTGTATTATGTATGTGTGTTCTGTTGCATAAATTATCAATTTGTGATTAAATTAGCATTTCAGTTAAACTTTCGGCAATTCAAAGATCAATCGATGTATTAACAATTACCGTAAATTTGATAAACTCTATTCGGTAATTTATTGATTTTTTCATATGACCGAATTTGAATTTTCAATGTTACGAATAATAAAAAAGAGCATACAGAGATTGAATTGCTTATGCAAATCTATAAATTTAACCCGATATAGGTAGCACTCTTGTACGGGGTACGGTCAAGAGCCCCCCCGGTCAAGAGCCCCCCCCCCCCGGTCATGAGCCCCCCCGGTCACGAGCCCCCCTGGTCATAAGCCCCCCGGTCACGAGCCCCCCCCTCCATGTTTTTTAATCCTTATTTACCTAGTTAAACAAATGAAGAACTACTTAGATAGAAATAACTGAGAGTTGCTAATGTAGTTTGTTGTATCCGCTAGATTGTTGTACTGCACACTTCATGATTGTTTAATGACCTGGCAGGGGGGTTCGGGGGCGGCACGCCCCCCGATATACATATATTTTATGTCTAATCAGTAATGAACTACAAAAGTGTCAATAAGGATTAAATAATATAGGTAAATAAGGATTTAAAAACAGGGGGGCTCGTGACCGGGGGGGCTCATGACCGGGGGGGCTCTTGACCGGGGGGGCTCATGACCGGGGGGGCTCATGACCGGGGGGGCTCTTGACCGGGGGGGCTTATGACCGGGGGGGCTCTTGACCGGGGGAGCTTATGACCTACACCCCTCTTGTACAGATATATAGCAATCTAGATTGATGTTATCGATGGATTCATCGATAGATAGTGCTACTATCGATAGATTCTCGATAGGGCTGCACGTTAGAGGGATATATTGAAGGTAGCCTCAAAAATAATATAATATATCTAAGTTAATTTAACAAACGGTCTAGTTGGGAGGGCCTCAGTTAAATTACAATTTCAATTGCAAAACGAGCAAGAGACACATTATTAGTAAATGTAAAGAAAAACAACGTGAGCTATAATATCGTCATTAATTGAATTATAATTCAATTCATGCATATGATATTTTTGTTTATCTAAAACAATTTCCTATAGATCATACCATTTAGAGCGGACTATATAATATATACTGTATCAATTACCTTTTTAATTTTATATTCCATTGAACTTTCTACTCTTTGCCTCACTTTAACGCTACTTGATCGAAGTTTTAGAGGATAGCGCTAGGGTTATGCTCTTCAACTACGAGGTCTTTGATTTTGTGTTAGGTAGACTTCATTTACTATCACCTCTTCATTTTCCTCTCCCATCCATGAGTGCAGCCTCCGGTGCTTGTGTCCCTTTTCGTCACATTCATGAGTGACTGCATTCACGGAGTAGCTTTCCTGCATCCATGAGCATGTCACTGACTGTGGTAGGTGAATTTATTCGTGGAGCCACTTTCCTTTCTGACTGCTTCTCCCAGTTCCTTTTACTTAATTTCCTTTCGACGACAGCGATATGGCCTTTGGTCTATTGCTTCCGAATCAGACAGATTATTTGTTAGTTTATGCATCTAATAATTACATTTAATAGGGCATAAACTAACAAAATCCATATCACTCAAACGCGTACAATCGACTGATGATTTCTCTATTAAATGTAATAATTAGATGCATAAACTAACAAAATCCATATCATTTAAACGCGTCAAGAGTATACCTAGGTAGTTTTTTCTTTTACCAATGACCGAATATGTGAAACCGACCGTTAATTAGTTATACCCTACCTTCGTAGGTAGTGTAAACCTAGTTAATAATAATTTTAATGTTTTCTTCGATTCTTTCCTAACAACATTTACCGGCCTATATGTAACCCATATATTAAATAGTCTATCTATCTAATTCCTGATGTTACCTATAGCTATAGATAACTATTCTGAAATAGATATACCTAGTTTCTATTTCTATACTCTATATGGGGTACGGTCAAGAGCCCCCCCGGTCAAGAGCCCCCCCGGTCATGAGCCCCCCCGATCATGAGCCCCCCCGGTCATGAGCCCCCCCGGTCATGAGCCCCCCTAGGTCATAAGCCCCCCTAGGTCATAAGCCCCCCGGTCACAAGCCCCCCCTCCATGTTTTTTTAATCCTTATTTACCTAGTTAAACAAATGAAGAACTACTTAGATAGAAATAACAGAGAGCTGTTAATGTAGTTTGTTGTATCCGCTAGATTGTTGTACTGCACACTTCATGATTGTTTAATGACCTGGCAGGGGGGTTCGGGGGGCGGCACGCCCCCCTATATACATATATTTTATGTCTAATCAGTAATGAACTACAAAACTGTCAATAAGGATTAAATAATATAGGTAAATAAGGATTTAAAAACAGGGGGGCTAGACCTAGGGGGGCTCATGACCGGGGGGCTCTTGACCGGGGGGGCTTATGACCGGGGGGGCTCTTGACCAGGGGGGCTTATGACCTACACCCACTCTATATAGGGTACCAAAGATATTAACTTAATTGGTCTATGTATACTACTTTGGGTAAGTTCTGAGTTATCGGACGGTTCCTTATCAAGTAGGTAGGTAAGAGAAAAATAAATATTATTGAACTTTTATTCTAATTGGCATTCATGATACCTACAAAGACAAAGTTGCAGGTACCTATCATGGATACCAATTAAAATATAAGTTAAGTACTAACTAATTATTAAATGCCTAACTACTTATTCTCATATGAACGGAAATGTGGAACCTTCCTATACCTACTCACAAATTACACTTTGTTTGTTAAATAGATTTTACAAATTGTCGTTCACTTAGGTACGTTCAGGATACAGTAACATAGGGTATGGTAATCAGCTGATTGAATCTATAGTTTGACGTGACCACCGAGTGACTCAAAATGGCGACTCTGACCACACTTTGAAAGATGGAAAAACCTACTTAAACTTAATCACTTTTAAATTGAATTTTTTCGTATCAATTACTAACTAGGCATTGGTTAAATTGTATTTCCATTATTTTTTTCCTTATTTGTTATTCATTGGAACTACAATTTAGCAGTTAACTAGCACTAGTTTAGGCTGCTAGGTAGCATATGTTCAAGACCCTATTTTTTATAGATAAGTAAAAGAAAAGTACAATTAAAATACACCTGAATTATATCTATATATTCAACTTTGAGGTTCAATCACCATTTTCGCTTTTCTTTTGTACGAAACCCTTATAAAATGACTTTAAACTTCTCGATATTAACATGCAAATACGAGGAATTATGAGCCGCTCGGTCACAAACAAGGAATGTGTTGTTGTGGTGACGTCATATTTTTGTGTCGTCTGCTAGGTACTATACCTGATTATGTTCTTATACCTTGGGTACGTTAGTTAGTCATAAAGAGAAGCGTAATACGTACGTCACAAATATGTTCGTATGTACGGTACTCACGTGATGTAGTTTGCAGTTCTATTGAAAGCAATGGCAAACATGCTGCAAAAATCTGTCAACAGCCATTTCGATGCGGGTCGGCGGGAGCAACTGTGTTCATACCAAGCTGCATGGTACATTTGATCTGTTTTGTGTTAAAATACCCATATTTCTTGACAAACTTTTACCTTCTTTTTCAGATAGATTTTATTATCGGTGCATTGAGTGCCTAAATATATAACTCGGAAATAGACCTTCATACCATTGCAACTGAGTGACTTTCATACCCGCTATACCGACCTACTACCTAGTTACCTAACTAAACAAGTTTCAAATTTCGTCGTGAAGTGCATTGTTCAAATGTTCTTTACTCTATGAAGGTGTGAGGTGTCTTGTGTTCTGAAATATTATTTTTTCGACCTCCGAACGAGAGTAATTTTAAACCATAAAGTGTTCTAGTTATTAACCAGTACCTAGATTTTAATGATTAAATATGGGTGTTTTAAAAAGTTGTAAACTATCCATTGGTATTAACCTTTGCATTTTGTTTGTAATATTTACCAGTGCTTCTAATGGAGCCACATTAACACAAGATTGTGTGATTGAAAAAGAAAATAATATATATGATCTCAGTGCTCTTGCTAAGAAGGACTACTGGTCTCATTTAGAAGAGGATAGGTATGAATATGATTTACAATTTTACATCAGTGTTTGCCATCCTCTGAGAAATTTGCCTCAAGGAAGTTACTGTACTAATTCAACTGGCTCTGATAGTAATACAACAGTCTGTGTAGAACAGTTAAAGAAAAATGGTTCATTACCTCTAAAAGAAAGATATCAAAAACTTGCTATAGCAAATGCAGGAAGTTTGCATCCCAACATATCAGAATCTTCAATCAAAGTCGCTCATGGAGGATGGGTTGAATATACTTATCAATCTGGTATGGAATGTGAGGAATCACATCATGGAAAGAAACTTAAGTACAAGACAACTTTGAATCTTCTTTGCCCTTCTATTGGCACTCAAGAAACAAAGTCTCCAATTCTCATGAGTTTCCATCGATGTGAATTGTTATTTGCTTGGCTCACTAAAGCAGCTTGTCCAATTGAGAATAAGAAAGCTAGAATAACTACATGCCAGGATAAATTCATAGGATCAGAAGCAACTCTCAACTTGCACTCTCTTCACATCGCTAATTATTACAACGTTTCTGCATCTCGCAAATTCCAATTGAATGTTTGCGGAGCAATCAAAAATGGTCTGTGCAAAACACCCAACACTACAGTTTGTGACATCACTGATCCTTATGACCCTAAAACGATCAGCACCACAAATGATATGGAAGTTATGTGGCATGGATCTATCTTCACTTTACACTATAACCATGAAACTTCTCCGTCCAAACTTCCACCATATCAGAAAGAAGTGGTTGTACAGTTTGAATGCGATAGAAAGGAACATGACTCCAAGATATCTTATGTCTCCACTATTAACTCCCGTGTGATATTCTCCGTTCAGACTCATGCTGTTTGTACTCCTATGAAGCAAGAATGTGTTTTCACTGACAGGAAAGGACACGTTTATGATTTGCGACCTCTCCACAAGCAGAAGACGAATTGGGAAGTTTTGGATCATCGAAAAGAAAATATGGTTAGTACATTCTTAGGGCTTTTTTAATAATTTGTTTGTGATATAATTGTAATATAAGTGTAATGAGTAATTTTTCAAGTTTATCTACTATTAAGTTGAATTGAAGATTGAATGTTTTAATATCTATTTCTGTGTCTTTTATATTATAGCTAGGCTAAGCTAGCTAGAGTTTCATTATCTAAATAAACTTTCTATCCAAATTCCATTCAATGATTCAATTAATATTATATGATTAAGATTGATAACTATTTATTCAAATTAACTAACAGTTGGGAAAGTCAAATTTCCACCTACTACAAAGCTAGCTAAAGATCTCTTGTGTAATAACTAATAATTACAATATATTAAATATTTGTCTGATACCTAATACTTACCTAGTTTGCAACTTTGCTGAACATGGATAAAATTAATATCAATCTTTTTTAATTAGATATTTGCCAATTTATAAGTTACAACCAATTATAATAAATGCAACTATCCTATTTTTAAATGTCTAATTTTTCCAGGATGTTCTCTATCACATTAACATTTGTGAGCCTTTAGTTGAGACAGGATACTTAGGCTGTCAAACAGCTGATTCAGGAGCATGTCTCTCCAAGATGAACTCTCAGTCTGCTTACAATTTGGGATTGCTTGTTTCAAACCCTGTGGTTAATGAAGATGGCACTATAACAGTAATATATAATGGTGAGGTTGGAGTGAGCAGTGAGGCAATTGAAATAATTACTAACTAATACTGCCATTTGGCTAACATCTTAGCTATAGAAATGTGTTATATAGCTATATGTTATATTCATGTTTTTGGTTGTTTCAATAAAGTAGTATTTTAAATTTTTCAAGATGATGATGCTGATAATTTAAATGATATTTTAGTGTTTAGCTAGTCTTTAAACTTCTCAATGTGATAATTCTGGTTTCCTAACTAGAGGCATTACTTTATGAATTTTAATGTAGGTATATTACCTAGTTCTATTCTTTCAATGTAACTTTTCTTTTAGGTGGAGACCCATGTGACAACAAGCAACATGTCAGATCTACTCGCATAATCTTGTCTTGCGATAGCATTCAACATGACCCTGTGTTCATAGAGGAAACATCAACTTGTGAATATATTTTCCACTGGCGCACTCCATATGCCTGTCCAAGACACGTAGTTACCACTAATAACTGCACTGTGACTGATCCACTGTATGGCCACAATTTTGACTTGCGACCATTGAGAAACAACGCTTCCGATTACTCCACTAGTGATGGTTCCCACACTTTTTATGTGAATATGTGTGGACCTCTCGTGGGAAAAGATTACACTGGCCTACCTTCTGGCTCATCCATTGCTATGACTAAGGACAAGGATCCAAATTATTTTAGTGGTGGAAAGTTTCCAGGCAAACTAACTTTCAGAGATGGCACTTTGGTTGAGAAGCTGACCGGTGGTAGTACTTGTCGTGATAACGAGACTTACAGCAGTCAGATAATATATGTGTGTGATCATGATGCTGAAGACAGTGCGACTGGTTTGTCAGTGTTCAGACTGTATGATTCCTGTACATTCAACATGATTTGGAGAACAAAACATGCATGTCCCCCTCACACTATCATTGATTGCTCACTGACAACAAAGGAAGGACTAAAATATGACCTCAATCCATTGTCTCAATCTAATTTAAACCAAATGGAAATGGACTTGAGCTATACAGTTAAGTATGTGCTTAATGTATGTAGAACCATTATTCATGGTAAAGATTTTCGCTGTGCCTATGATTCAGCATCTTGTTCAATAGATTTATCTAACAAAAATAAGTCTCTTAATCTTGGAAAAGTTAACTCTGGACCTTATTTGGAAGATGGTCTACTCAAACTGAAATATACTGATGGAGATAGATGTAATGCTACTCATAATTATTCAACTGAAATTGTGTTTGAATGTGATGAAGAGGATTATTTACCCTACCCTCGTCTGGTGACTAAAGAAAATTGCAAGTACATTCATGAGTGGAAAACTAGTCATGCATGTCCAGTGAAAATAGAGACTCTACCTGTTTTTGGTAATTGTACTGTGATGAATACCTTCAGCAATGAGTTGCTTGATTTCACCTCCCTTAAGAAAACTGAAGGGTACATCATAGGTAAAGGCAACACAGTGCTGCGCCTGAATGTGTGTGGCCGTGTTGCAAGCTGTACTGATGGTGGTGATGGGGCTTGCTCTAAGGAACACAATGGTGAACTGGTGAGCGCTGGAGTTGCCTCCGCTAATATTTCCTTCACGCAAGGCTCCATAACTCTGAAGTATGAGGGTGGGTCTAAATGTCCAAATGGAGTGTCCAGGTCTACGCTCATCAGCTTTTTCTGTGGAGCTGAAGAATCCATCAAAGGTCCTATTTTAGTCTCAATAGATGACACTAGTTGTACCTACTTTGTCAACTGGCACACTGAGCTAGCATGTACCAAGAGAATAGATTGTTTTGCCAGAACTAGGTCAGGAAATGTGGACTTATTGCCTTTAGTCAAACACTTGGGTAACTACGAAGTTCCTTTGCCTAACTCTACTGATAAGTTTTACATCAACATCTGCAGACCACTGAATCACATACGGAATGTGTTTTGTGACGCTGGATCTTCTGCCTGTTTGGTGCATGATGGTCCTCCTGCAGAAAGCATTGGTAAACCTCTTCTCATACCCACTGAAGTTGGCAAGAACTCTGTAATGATCATGTATCCACTGGGTGGGAGTTGTGCTTCTATTCCTGCAATGAAGTACTCCACTAGGATAACTTTTGAATGTGACAGGAGTGCAGGAAAAGTAAGTTGATGAATTTCTCTTGGTTAAATCTAGCCATTCTAAATTTCTTTACTTAATTTCTTACTTTTATGTCTCAGGGTTCTCCAGAGTTTTTCCAATTCACTCACGATTGTCAGTACCAGTTCACTTGGAAGACGTCGTTAGTGTGCCCCAAAGAACTGCCTGTGAATGACTCTACTTGTTCTGTGATTCACGATAAGGCTAAGACTAACATTCAGATGAGTGCTCTGCATAAACCCAATGGCTACAGGTGAACACTAATTACATTCTTTTTATTTATTCAAATATCATAAATTGTTAACAAACTGTTGCCATGCTATCTGAATATGTTCAGATAGCAAGATACATGTTTGCCTGACTAGATTTCTTATATAAAGATAGTTTAATTTAAAAATAAATAAAAAATTTCATTAGCTTTCTGCTGAAACTAAATAATCCGTATTTCTTTGTTTTTCTTAGTAATTTTTACCATTTAATCGACATCAACAATACTCTTGACTGATTGTAAAGTGACTGATGTAACTAGCTTTAAATAAGACTGCATGAGTTTATCTTATTTGAAATTTAATATTTTGTTTATTTTCAGAGTGCCATTTGACTCTAAGGTTTACCTCCTCAACATTTGTGGTTCGGTTTGCTCTGACCAGTCTGGTGTGTGCTCCAATAACTCGGTCAGTTACGGTCGCACCACTCACTCCCAGTTCAAATGGCTAGGAAACAACCTCGAGTTGTTCTTCTTTGGAGGCGATGAGTGCAGCTCCGCTTTAGCCGGAAAAAGAACCGCCTCCATCCTATTCCAGTGTGACCCCAGTGCTGGGTATGGTGAACCTGAGGCTGACCCTGTGATGAAGGGTCTGGAATGCATGGTCACATTCAAATGGCGCACCAATGTCACATGCATTGACGCTATTTACTCAACTGCAGCTCCTACCATTCCCACCACTGAACTACCACCACCAGTGACTATCAAACCGTCAAACGCCTCCAGCGATGCAATATCTCGTAAACCAGAAGAATCTGCAGGTCACAGTACCCTCATTGCCACTCTGCTGATAGTCATGGTGGTTGCATTGGCTGCAGTGGTAGTGTACAGCTATCGCAATGGACACATCACCAGGTTCTACAACAGGGTGAAGATGGCGACTGTTCTGCCGCAACACTACTCCTCCAGGTGGTCTAGAAGTAGTCGAAACAATGAGCATGACAGTTTTTTGGGCAGTAGTGTAGGTAGTCCTCGCTTTATTAACAATGAAGAGGAGCTACTAACCATTAACAGCTAAGCTTTAGAAATATCTAATTTTGTATCATTTTGGTAAAATTGACTCTTAAGAAATGGAGGGTTAGAAATGTGATATTAAAACATAAGACCTAATTTTGACTAAAAAATTACTCTTAGGTAACAAATAATGCTGAAATGACAATAACTAAATTATACATCATCTTCAATTTGCACCATTTCAATCAAATGACTTAACTTTATCATCTTCATTTTTCTGTGTAGCTAGTTAGTTAAAGGGAAAATGGTAGCTATTAAGCTAGACCCTTCTTACATCCTATTATTTCTTACTAACACCTATCCATCAAATGCTCGGTTAAGATGCTTTTTAATTATCTAATACCTTGAACCTAAAGATTTGTGAACTAACCCGAGGAAAATTTTTGTTACTTTTGCACACAGTACCTATCTGGTACATAGGTACTATATTCTCATTTAATATCTTTACTATCAGTATTTATTTCAACTGTACTTTTAAATCCACTTGTATGTTATATTCATTCATTTACCTAAAATCATCTGAATAACAAAACAGATCTCTGAATTCATAAATGCACTTCTTATAGCTAGTTTATAATTATTCAGTGGCCTTTGGTTTCGAAACAGAAGTCAAACCCCCTACTAAAATAATCAATTAGTCCAAAGTTGATGTCAGAGACCTGTGAAAGATGATATCTGGTGATATTATTCACCTACATTTTTACTATACTGGAATCTTGAGAATAATTCTATACATTTTTTTATATCTTTGTAGCATTGTTAGAACAATAATTATCCGTCAAAAATTCTCCGCTAATTTCAAAATTAGCGGAAAAAAATTGTCTTTGTAGCCTATCCTCATAAGAGACTAGGGTAAGTTTCGAGTTATTGAACAGTTCCACATTTTACAACATCTAGGAATAAAATATATGATATTTGCTATATAACTTTTATAATATATCTTACTTTTTCTTGGATGATCGAAAATGGGAAACTGTTCAATAACTCTTAACTTACCGTAACTTTTTCATCATGACTTGTCTTTAGCTCCGTCATGCCAGTCAGTGACAGGTACTTCATGTGTCATACTCGTGGAGTTTGGTTTCTACCTCTGGCAGAGTGGTTTCTGTGAGCTGAGAAGACTGAAGCTACAATTGATGCCATTTCATCTTTGATGCTTAAATTTACTATTTTTATTGCTCCCCTTGAAGTTGGTATCAAGATAATTACTACATTTTTATTTTTTAATACTTAATTTAGCTCTAACAAGTCTCCATGTTTGACAGAAGTCACAGAACATTAAGTTCCTTCCTATTATTGTAGGATATATTATTAAGGTTAGTCAATTTATCAAGATTTGTGTCCTGTATATCTTCTTCACAATCTCTTGGCAATTATATATATATATAATGTTTTAACTAGGTAGTAATTAACTATTTACTATAATGAAGGTAAACCAGAGTAAATATAAAAGTGTTATAGTGTAAAAAAGATTTCCAAACTTAGCTGCCATAGAATGGTAAAACTGTTAGCCATCACGCTAATTCTTGTCAAGTCTTTACTTAATCCATGACCGAGCTAATGAACATTTTTAGTATGTTGCTGCTAAGTAACCCTTTGGAAATGTAAACTAATGTCTTGTGCCTCCTATCCCTTTGTTCTTGTATATCTTTAATGGTTTCATTCAGTGTAATTACATTCTATTGACTAGTTAAAACATGTCAAACAAGATATGACTAGTTAAAACATGTCAAACAAGTTCTGACTGGTTTAATAAACATGTCAAACAAGTTCTGACTGGTTTAATAAACATGTCAAACAAGTTCTGACTGGTTTAATAAACATGTCAAACAAGTTCTGACTGGTTTACTAAACATGTCAAACAAGTTCTGACTGGTTTACTAAACATGTCAAACAAGTTCTGACTGGTTTAATAAACATGCCTAACAAGTTCTGACTGGTTTAATAAACATGCCTAACAAGTTCTGACTAGTTTAATAAACATGCCAAACAAGTTCTAGAACCACTCAACCTATTTGTATCTATTTCCCACCGTAAAAGTTCAAAATAGCTTGATGACTAACTCTGTAGCTATTTGAATGCTTTCCTAACAACTAACTATTCCTATTTGTTTATATTCTGTTCATATTTTGCCATATATATCTCCTGTGTGTTTTGCATGCACTCATTTTCTCTCGACTCTTCTCAGGCACGGAGGCATTCTACTCAATGATGAACTGAGCAGCTGAAACACGCACCACAATAGCTAGGCACTTGCTAGGTAGTCTTTTACTCTCAAGTCTTTTGTATTATGGTAAGTTAGGAAATGGTCTGTCGGTTTCACATCTTCGGTCATAAAAGAAAAAAGGATATAGTAATAATTATTTATTTTATTTGGTATCCTTGATACCTGCAGGTACAATGGATACTAATTAAAATAAATGCTAATAATTATTATATCGTTTTTTCTTCTATGACCGAAGATGTGAAACCGACCAATAATTCGTATCTTACCCAAGCCAATATGAGCAAAAATTTAGGATCTGAAAGTTTTAGAGATTTTAGTTAATTACCCAACAAGAAAAGTTCATTGGAAATAATTTGAGGTAAAGTGTTACAGCAGCCAAACATTGAATCTGTCTTGCAACTATTCATAGCTTGTAATTTTAGTCACTAATTTATTGAATTGTTCAGAGTATTATAAAGAAATATATGGAAGGCTGTTTTAATTAATAGATATATAGGCCTATTCGGAAGCTGTGTATTATTATTTTACATTAAAATCTTTTAATTTTAGTTGTATCGTTGCTTTGAATGAGTATAATTCACGTTATAACTATGATAATTTAACCAGTTCACAAATGGTAGTGGATCACTTAATTGTATAGTTGAAATCATAAAAGACTACTTTGAAATTAGTTGTTTCGTTTTAAGATGACTGTATTTTTAGTACCCATCATCAGTCTAAAAAAGTAAACTTCAGTTATCATTTTTCGGTAATGCCTGCATTTAAAAATTCTCAACTAATCACTAAATTTCTTCCATTGTTGCCCAGTCTTTTTATAATTCTTTGTAAGGTTTATGACTGTATGTATATAAAGCATCTCAATGACCGAAATATTAGTTATTTCAAAGGCTTTTTGCAAATTATATTTATATCTTATTCAGTACTAAGGTAATGCCTTGAATACCCAACTAAAATATAAAATGGTTGAAGATTTTAGCTACCTTAAATTGTCAGTAGAGTAGAACTCTTCTGTAATGAAATCCTGTATGTCCTCTGTAGGGTTGGTACAATATGCCTTTAAAATCATAGATCCTGGAAATATTATGGACGGAATGAATTGAAGAGTATTGAATCATTCTACACCAGCGGTATATAGTATTCGATACCATTTCATTACGTTTTGTCTATGATATTCTTAAGATCTATGATTTTATCTGCATATTGTCACAACCCTAGTCCTCAGTAATGAACAACCTTGTATAATGAACAAATTTTCTTTAGTCTGTCATGATTGGCCATCAATTTAAAAAAACTAATGGCCCTTCATGGCAGACTAAAGAAATTTTGTTCACTATAGAGGCTTCTTCCTTACTCAGGACACTAGAATCACTATACAGGATGTCATTATAGGGGAGTTAAACAGTAATAATGTCATCAATTACACAATCATCTAGCTACTCATAATTTGTAGTTAATTTAAAATAGTTTTATTTATTTTTTAATGCAGTTCAGTCAGGTTTCAATGCATTATATCACTTTTACTGGCACTTGAATCAAATATTATTGCTCATTATTTCCTTTGGTTTGAATGCTTTTATGTATATGCACTTTAATTAATTTATTAATATATTTAGCTGTCTATTCTTTGCTGTTGACTTCCATCATACAGGGTAACTTCCGAGTTATCGGACGGTTCCGCATTTGCGGATACGTAAAGAAAAGATCTATTATTCCACCTTTATTTTTATTATTATACCTATGTTTTATCTTAGGTGTCCGAAAATGTGGAACCGTCCGATAACTCGTAACTTCCCTACAACAGTATATTTCTAAATAAATTTCTTGCGTCAATTCTGTCTACAATTTGAATTGAATATTTTTTTATGACTGATTTATTTGTTCATTTCAAATAATTCACAATTATTTATTTGCTTAATTATACATATTTCGTCTCATTGGATACATTGAGCTAGTCATTTTGTTTTGATAAATATATGTATATATTCAGAACTGTATCTTGGTTCTTTGGATGTGTTTTGAAGTATATGTAATTATTTTGAAACTCTGTTAATTATGCATAGTTTTGGAAAGTTTTTTTTTCTGCGGAGAAATGAGGTCACATTAGTTCTGGTAGAATTAAATTATCCAATATCATTCCTTTATACTGTGTGCCTAATAATCTTAAATAGTGATAACTATTTATTAGCTCTTCATGGAGTTTCATTTTAGAATGAGTTAAGAATGTATAAGTTTCATTAGTATAGATTTTATTTTTAATTTAAAATGTAGGCCTTTTTTTGTCATGTGACTGACGATTCTGGATTCAATCATCTTGTATTTACAATCAAAAAAGTTAATTCTTTTCAATCCCTACTGTGCTCATAGATCAGTAATAGCCTATCTATTAGCATGCCAAAGAGTCACCATGTCCATTTCTATTTTTCTAACTACCTATCTTTATATAAAGAGTTTTTTTTGTCGACTAGTAAGTTTAAGTGGTTTACTTTTTTTTATAAGCGGTACTGATTATAATTTAAATTTACAGAGTACTTATAATATTGGAATAAATTGTGCATTTTCAATTTGAGTTTTATATTCTAATAATGAGTAGTACTTTTAATTTTAGTAGGGGTTCAACGTCTGCTTCAACCATTTCTGATCATATCACCGACGTCAAAAGGAAATAATTACAAGGGACTTGAATAAGCAGTCACAAAGGAATGTGGTTTCTTGCGCAAAGTCAACACCTACCACCGTCGGTGACAATGCTCATGGATGCAGAAGAGCTACTCTGAATACTGTCACTTAACCAAGGAATGTGACGAAAAGGACAAGCACTGGTGGCTGCACTCACGGATGGAAGAGGAAAATGAAGAGGTGATAGTAATTGAAGCTGATGAGCTCACCTAACACAAAATCTTTAAGACCTCGTAGTTGAAGAGCATAACCCTAGCGCTATCCTCTAAAACTGCAAGTAGCATTAAAAATGAAAAAATACCAATCATAATCAAAAATACACGAGTTGGAGGTCCAAGGGAAGCCATCCCCTTCTCTTCCATTCACAACAGACAGCTTCAGGATAGAGCACCTGGGTGCTATTGAGTATTAGGTTAATGAAATCCCTATTAATGGGAAAGATAGATAGTTGCAATTTCTACTAGTTATCTTTTCTTTATCCGTAAGTGACCATATACTGTTGTCTCCAGTGCTTGTGTCATTCATTTTCTGTGGCCTATGTTAAGCAATTTGTTCAGGAGGACAATTTACTACATTAAAATCCTTTGTAATTTTCATGTATCAACGTCGATCTGTCCTTTAGTTCTGAAGTAGCTACATGGAGGACAACTAAACCATGAAGTTGTGTGCAGGAATATTATTTAGGGTAAGTAATGAATTATCGGACGGTGTCACATATTCGATCTAATAGGGAATTAAATCAATGAATATAGATCTATTATTGTACGATCGAAAAAGGTAAACCATCTGATAGTTCAGAACTTACACTAGGTAGGTCAAAGATGAGGGGAACTGTCTAGGTACTTAATTAACTCTGGAACGACAAAAAGTCCCACGTGGTGAGAATATAATTTTATGCTTTATACCTATATATGTATCGTATAAATATAATGCAACTTTTTTTGTTCTAGTACATGATCGAAAATGTGGAACTGTCCGATAACTGGTAACTTAACCACCAACACAGCAGAACATGTTTGTATCAAAACATTCCGCCTTTCAAGTCTCAAAAATCGTTTTCTTGACCTCACGTTCGTTCAAGTCAGACTGACTCAGACACAGTAACCTAACTATATATTTACATTTACACATAAGATTTTAAATGGTCCTTTCCCTATCTTAGCGATTATTATTTAAAGATAATGCATTTAAAAAGTTGGATTTTTTAAAAGTTAGGTATGTAATTCCTTATATACCTACTAGTAATAATACTACTAATACTAGTGGTCACTGGTCACTGGTGTAGTTAGATAGAAATAGAATGATATGGTCAGTATGATGAAACTTGATTTTTGGCTTTTTTGCCTAGTTATTGTCTGCATAGGTAGATAGTGACTAGGTACCTACTCGTATTGCCCATTTCAGAATACATACCTAACTTTCCACTCTGCATAATGTGTCGTTTCTCCCTCAGAGATTTTAATTTGAGAGAGACTGAGAGTTACTCTCTGACTCTCAGCCAGACTCAGGGCAGACTGCCAGTCTGCAGAATATGGAACATTTTTCCAAGACTCTCTGCGGGAGTTTTGATTGAATTTTAGAAATTTGAGATCTCTGCGGGATATCTTTAATTAATTCCTATGCTACCTGGAGGCTGGAGCTACCATTAATTTACCTGCGGGAGATCCTGAATCTGCTACTGAAAGTCGGAGATTAGGGTCAAGCAGGTAAATTGCAACAGAAACGTCATGGTTTCAAAACACACGTTAAAAACATAAAGTAATAAATTGTAGCATGCACTGCACTTATTATGATAGCTATGCAACATCCAGTCTGCAGAATGTGTCTCTTCTCCCGCAGAGATTTTATTTTGAGAGAGTCTGAGACCAGTCTGCAGAATATGTCTCTTCTCCCGCAGAGATTTTAATTTATGAGACAGTTACTCTCTTACTCGCAGCAGCAGATTCAGAATCTCCCACATCTAAATCCAGACTGGAAAACTATAAATTCTAACAGAGTTACTCTTAACTTCATGCATTACCATTAGTGAGTTTATCATCACATCAAGTCCAATTGTGAAGCATAAATGACTTATTTTACATTAGTTTTCACGGCGGAGTTGAAATTTATAAAATAATTTGCTGAATTCTGCATTTTTTAGTGTTAAAATTAGTAATTTTTGTTCATTCTAAATTCCTAACAGAGTTACTAGTCAATCTGAAATGAGTTATTATTCCACTCTGGATCTAAATTAATGGTAACATAGGATTTCCGATTTAATTCAAAATCTCCCGCAGTAAAATTAATGGTAACATAGGAATTAATTCAAGATCTCCCGCAGAGATCTCCAATTTCTAAAATTCAATCAAAAACTCCCGCAGAGAGTCTTGGAAAAATGTTCCATATTCTGCAGACTGGTGCAACATTTTAATGTATTTTCGGTTCAGAATGTTTTAGAGACTGTCTTAAGAGTGCCGCGATTAAAAATTAAAGGGACGCAATTTACCTGCGTGATCCTAGCTCTCTCTCAAATTAAAGTCTCTGCGGGGGAAGAGACGCATTCTGCAGACTGGCCAAACTGCACTGTCACTGCAGTCTGCAGGAACTGGTAAACTCACTAAACTGTTCTCCAAGAAATCATCTATTTTGGCTTCTGTTCTCAGTAAAATACATGTAAATATAGGAGGAAATTAAGGATTGTTTGCACAGAAAATATTAAAAATGTCCCATATTCTGCAGACTGGACTCTCAGTATCCCACAGCCCAGTCTGTATTTCATGGTAAATTCCACAGACATGACGGTGGAATTTTTTCCCATTGAAAATAATATTCTGGCAAAGTCGGTGGATTCTTAGCTATTTATTCCTATGTTACCATTAATTTTCCAGTCTGCAGAATGCGTCTCTTCTCCCACAGAGATTTTATTTTGAGAGAGAGTTATTCTCTGACTCGCAGCAGCAGATTCAGATTGTCCCGTTGCCAAATTAATGATAATATAGGAATTAATTCAAAATCTCCCACAGCAATGGTAAGTTGGTAACATAGGAATTAATTCATGATCTCCTGCAGAGATCTCCAATTTCTAAAATTCAATCAAAAACTCCTGCAGAGAGTCTTGGAATAATGTTCCATATGCTGCAGACTGGGAATCACAGAACATTGAACAAGAAGAAGCTAAGATCGAACATAATACTCAGTCTTAAAAATTCAAACAATCCAGATTGTATTTGGTGGTAAATTCCAAATTTCCAATGATATGTCAGCACTAGTCTCAGTCTGCAGAATGTGGGAGATATTTGGGATATTCTCTCCGAACAATTTTGAATTAATTCCCATATTTACATTAATTTTGCCACGGACACTTCTGAATTAATTTCTATATTTTCATTAATTTTGATACAAACAGAGTAGGAGATATCTACGAACACTTTACCAGTTTCTGCAGACTGATGTCAGCAGTTATTCAATTTCTCTATTACAAAAATTCCTGCAATGTCAGAGGATATTTAGCTGTTAATTCTCCAGTCTGCAGAATATGGGAGATATGATATTTGGGATATTCTCTCTGAACAATTTTGAATTAATTCCTATATTTACATTAATTTTGGCTTTGCTACAAACAGTTCTGAATTAATCCTTATATTTACATTAATTTAGCTACGAACAGAATAAGAGATCTCTAGTTCTCTACGAACACCTTACCAGTTTCTGCTGACTGGTTAATTCCTATATTACCATTAATTTTTGGAGGGGAAACTGGAAAAATATTAGAGGACTAGACAAATTGATGAAAAATGTTGGCAGCTATTTCTCAGATTTTTGAAAAAGTTAGAGGAGTTCAGTGCACCTATGTTACAGAGTATGTCAGTTGAAGCCAATTAATTGGCTTAGATTTCAAAAGGTCAAAACTCAGATATTGATATGTCTAATTGGCTTTAAATAATGAATTAATTCCTATATTCCCATGTTAATTTTGCCTTTTGGCTTGAAATCTACAAAAAATGAACCATATTGGCTTGGCTCAGAATTTTTGTGAAATTTTGGCTCAAAAATTGGCTTACAATTTTCCATCCACTAAAACATGGCAGTGCACCAAATACAAACTGGCAACCAATCACGTCCATTGATCGCTGACGTCACTATAAACTATCTTTCGAAAACAGTTTCAACGTGCATTCTACTTCGGCTCATTATCTTTGCTGGGAGCCATATCTTCTTACCAAATTATGTACATGATTATCTATATTCTATAGCCCAGCTACTATGCAATAATAAACTAATCTTCTTTGCAACAAACACAAACTGACACCATTTCGGTTGTAATATGCATTCAAAATAATGGAATCAAACAGAACTATTGAAATGAAGCTTCTGATTGGCTGAGTGGCTCTAGTCGAAATGATGTCACTGTAAACGGCACTCAAGAGTAATATAATGGGATCTACACTTTTTCTATTCAATGTTCTGTGTTCAGAATCTGAATCTCCCACAGCTAAATTAATGGTTACTGTGTTACATAGGAATTAATTCAATATCTCCCACAGAGATATACAATTTCTAAAGTTGGAATCAGGTCTTGGTAAAATGTTCCATTTTCTGCAGTCTGGCTAACTTTAAAAAAATCCAACTTTTTAGATACCAGACTGACTGTGTCCACTGTCCTCTCACTGTGTCACACTAGTGTGTAAGACTGTAAGAAGTGAAGGCTGTCTGTGAAGCTCAGGAGTCAGACCATGTTACAGAGTATGTCAGTTAAAGCCAACTAATTGGCTTAGATCTCAATAGGTCAAAACTCCTATGTCTAATTGGCTTAAAATTTAATCCAGTCTGCAGAATATGGGAGATATTTGGGATATTCTCTCCGAACAATTTTGAATTAATTCCTATATTTACATTAATTTAGCTACAACACTTCTGAATTAATCCCTATACCTATTTACATTAATTTTGCTACAAACAGAATAAGAGATCTCTACGAACAATCTACCAGTTTCTGCAGAGCCGCAGACTGGAAAACTTTGAATTAATTCCTATGTTCCCATGTTAATTTTGGATTGAAATCATCAAAAAATGCGCCAAATTGGCTTGGCTCAGAATTTTTGTGAAATTTTGGCTCAAATATTGGCATACAATTTTCCAGCCTCTAGAACATGGACTTTTCCACAATCATCATTCTCTCTCTCCACATCCTCAGCACTCTCCTCTCCGCTTCACCTTGTTCTCCAAACAGAAAACATCCCATCACCTCCTCTCTATCCATCACTCTTTGTCTCTGTAGCTCCACTGCCTCTCTCCTAACCTCCTCCAGCCTGTCACAATCAAGCACAAAGTGCTGCTTGTCCTCCAGTTCAAAGCCACACAGCCTGCACTCCCTACTCTCTCCCCACCTTCTGTCGCCAAGTCTCATGCAGTTGGTTCTGGCTGCAAACCTTATTCTTGTCTCCAAACTCCCACCATAGTCCTCCTCTCTCATCTCCATCTTAAACCTCCTGTAGATCCTCAGACTACTCTTCGACTCCAACTCGATCCTCCACTCTCCTCTTCACTTCATTTCCGCTCATCACCTTCAGCTCCTCCTTTCCCTCCATCGCCCACTGCAAACACCTTCTAGTGTCCTCCCATCACTCACTTCTTCTGCCTTCTCTGTTGCTTCCAATGATCATCCTCAGCATCCTATTATCTCCTTGCTCCACTCTTCTCGCATACTGTATTCTTCCTGTGGTCACCCTGCTCCTCACTGTGCTGATGCTCACTTGAGTACAGTTATTGTGGCCCATTTTGGTGCTCCCAGCATTATTCTCATAGCTGCAATTTCCTGTTTCGGTATCTCCTGTATGTCCTCATCCTTCTTCCTTACCACCTTTAAGCCATACAGCACCCTCGGCAACACCACTCCCTTCCAGTATCCTTTACCAATCAGTACTCTATGGCAGCTTTTCTCTATTACACTGCTAGTGAGCATGTTCATCTTTTTTGCTGTCATAATCATATGCTCTTTCTGCCCTTTAAACATATTCCTCTGTCCTTGTACCTTCCACCCAGATACCTCATCTCCTCCACCACTGCAATCCCTTCCACCTCCACCACTGCCTCATCTGAGTTAAAAATCATGGCACTGATTCTTCCTTGCATTAATTTCCAGCCCATATCTCCCTGCAACTTCAGTCAGCTCCACAACTCCCTCTCCTCTCGCACGCCCCTTGTCAGTATTAACCCATCGTCAGCATAGAATAAACATACAATAGGCGTTCCTCCAATCCGTCTCCTCAGTGTCTCTATCATCTTATAAGTCAGCAACTTAAACAAAAGTGTTGATGCTGTTCATCCCTGCCCGATTCCGCTTTCCAACTCTATCTCCACATGCCTATCCTCACCCAATTCCACTCTTGTCTTATCATCACAATACACCCTCTTGAAAACCTCCAGCTTCCCTCCCTGGTATTTTACACTTCTTCAACACCTCCAGAATTGTCTACTTCCTCACTGAATCAAGCCTTCTTGAAGTCAACTGCAACAACCACCATCATCTCCCTCCTGCACACACTCTTGTAGCACATACTAATTTTCCACAATGTTGCTCCTAGCCATGAATCCCCCCTGCTCATCTCTTCTTCTCATTCCGCTCTCAATCACATGTCCCTCTATCTTTTCTCTCAGAGCTCCCATCAATATCTTCTAGGAGACATCTGTGATGCCAATGGACCTCTGTCTGATACAGTAGGTTTCCGTATCTTTGACACCATTACAATTCGTGTGGTTTTCCAACCTTCAGTGATGTCTTCCTCCTCAATCAGTCTCCTGTAACTTTTATGAATTTCCTCCAATCTTCCCAGTATCTCATCACCTTTTATATTTCTGCTTTCATGCCATCCAGTCCTCCTGCTCACCCATTCTTTAGTTTCTTTATTGCCTTTCAAATGTCCTCCTTGGTAACATCGATTGGTGCTACCTTTATTCTTCTGTATGGGTCCACCTCAATCCTTTGTAATGTCCTCTGTCTATCTCCTTCCTCTCCTGCCATGATTCTTCTTCTTCTGAGTTAATCATTATAGTTCCTCTTCTCCGCCTCAAGATCTCTGAGACAATTCCCTAATTAATTCCTATGTCTACATGTATTTATTGCAGACATTTTGGAGAATTCTGGTCATTTTGGAGACATATTTGAAAATCTTTGGAGACAAATTGTTATCAAAATAAAATCTTGGTCAGATTTGACACACTTTGCAAATTGCAGACTCAGTGTACTGCAATTTACTTGCCTTACCTTATTGGGTCTTATAATTGTTGATGCTATTGTTATATATAACTTGAAGACCTTTTCCAGCATACAGGAAAATAATGATATTCTTTATTTACCTTGTTATATTATATGCTTAACAATATTACCTTTCAAATATTACAGATTTCAAAATGAATGTAGTTGATCAGTTACTAGGGAATTATTTGAGGAAATCTGATGCTATTCTACATGCTGCACACTTGTGAGTATTATGTAATATATTCTAGATTTGCACTTGCAGTTTCAAGAAATCACACCAATCAATCACTTCTAAATCTATTGACAAAATTTTAATCATATTTTTTTCATGAGTAATGTGATAAATAATACAGAATCTCAAATATTTTGATATATTTCCCCAATATTAATTACTTGAATGAGAAAAACAAACTTCTGACTTATTACTCTGTTTCATTGATTAATTCAAATACCAATTACAGTTTTTTAGTTCATATATCTTATTATTATTGTAACCAATTAGATGAGGTGGTTTATAGTTGTCTGTAGTTATGGTATTAATTATTAATAGAAGTAATTAGTAACTACTAGATACTTTGTTGTTTCAAACTTACTACTTTTAGAGACTTTAACCTTTTCCTCTAGCCTCATGTCCCTTCTGTTTCAGGTGCAACTCTGGAGACAGTGTTAGCAACTACCTCTCCAGTTGCATTGAACAGATAGAAAAGGACACAAAATTGCAGGCAAGTAATTTATTCTTGTTGTTATTTATAGCTTGTCTATATGAACAACTGAAATTATGTACCATTGTTTGAATTTTCTTTTGTGTATTTTTGTTTCCTCTTTGAAAGAAGTCAAGAAAGGTTTATAATTACTTGTTGTTTTATTGCAGGGCAATTCAATATACAGTTTTGATGGGCGTGTTGGTCCTCAAGTAGTATTAACTTCTTCCAGTACTGCTGCAAGTAAATCAAACCTAAACAGACTTGGTGTGATCAGTGGAGAGGCCTTCTCGACTAATTTGGCTAATGTTGGTGTTTCTAAAGGTAATGGAACTGGCTCTTCTTTATGAATGAGTTTACACGTTGAGACCTTTTTGTCATTTGCTACATCATTCAATAGCAATGGTGAATAATTTATTATTTTGAAAATGTAGTTGATCTTGAGAAGAATATAGTAGTTAGCTACCTAATTTAGAGTTAGGGTTTTGAATTGTTATACAGTTTCACATTCTCATTCATTTAAGAAGAAACAATTATATAATATCAATTTAAAAATTACTATTATATAATTTTTTTCTTATATGGCTGAAGATGTGAAACTGACCAATAATTCATAACAACCTCCCTGTTTTCTTTTCTATAAGTAGCTACATAGTCCCTACTGATATCACTCCAACAAATATTGGAATATTATCAAACTATTAGCTACAGATCTATGAATGGCTACTTATTCTTTAATTCTCCACATCTTCAGGTAAATGGATGTTCGAAGTTGTACTCGGTACCTCTGGAGTCATTCAGATAGGTTGGTCTGTACACAACCCCTCGCAACCTTTCTCCGATGAGCTCGGAGTCGGAGACACTCTCAATTCCTATTCTTACGATGGACACAGGAAGTTGTGTTGGAATGTTTACTCTAAGGAATATGGACAACACTATGTCGGGGGGGATATTATTACATCTTTTATTGACTTGGACGCGAGAACAATATCCTTTGCAAGGTGAGGGAGTAGCTACTGGCTATTGCATTGAAGAAATGAGTGGTAGGTTTTTCTAAGTAGCTTCAACTTGTGAACATGTCTCAATTTGTTTGAGAAAATGCCTCAATTTGTTTGTTAACATGCCTCAGTTATAGCTTGAAGAAGAAATTTCCTTGAAAAATAATATGAAGATATTAGTAATCTGTTTTAGTTTTAGCCAATTAGTTGGTAGGTATTATTTAATAACACAATCTTTGGTTGTTTTGGGTAGTAGAATCCTAATATTGTGATCTATTTTTAGAATGTAAATGAAAGGAAATTTTAGTCAGTAATTTATAGCAGCTAATACTAGCTTTAGAAAATATAGATATCTTTATATTTTTGAAGAAATTTTGCATAATATTCTGAAAGATGTCTTTTTTTTTCTTACATTTACAGAAATGGTGAGAATTTGGGCGTAGCTTTTGAAGACATAGAAACAGGTCCAAGAAGTGATGATGGCTCTCCAGGCTGTACATATATTCCTACTATTTCCATGGCTAAATTTGAGATGGTTTTTATTAACTATGGCAGTATGCCTTTCGTCCACCCGTTCCATGGGTAAGCTTCATCTCTAATTCTAATATTAATGACTTAAGAGAATAGCCATAGCTAGTAACAATTGGATAAATTCTGTCGTATTGTAAAAGCGATCAACTATTTAAAAATATATAGTTAATGAATTTGTACTGCCCATCTTTATTACTTTTATTATATATACCTATAATATGTAGCTAGTTACTTTTATTATATATTGTGAAAATTGATCTAATATAACTACCTTACTATGTATAGTTGTAAACACAGTGCAAAATTACATTTCAATATAGCTACTTCATCCACTTTCTAGTCCCTAGACGTACAAAGCACTCTCTATTCAAATCTATGAAAATTGATACACTGCAAGTAGCTACCTCTGTAAACATTTACCAAATTCTCCAGGTTTCAGCCATTGCAGCCCCCTCCAAATATCTCCACAGCCTCCACAGGCCTCCAACTCTTGAGAAATATTCTAATCACCAGTGAGGGAGAACTGAATAAGGTAGTTGTGTAACTAACTATATTACAAAGAGGATATTTAAAGTTTAAACTCAACGATTGAAAGTTCTTTTCAGATTTCAAGCTTTCTAATAGAAAATTTCTATCCATTAGCTATCACGACAGGAATTGTTATTTTAATTGGTAGTTTCATGATACCTGCAGGTTTCATGGTTAACAATTACAATAACAATTCCTATTGAGATGATGAATAGAAATTTTCTATTAGAAACCCTTCCATGGGGGCCACCTTGACGTGGTGGAGGGGCTTGTGTGTCACAGAGATGGGAGAGGCTGTACCAGCTGGGTTCGCCCTGGTAGATTCAATCATGCTGGAGGGGCTCCTTCTTGTGGCCAGACCAACGGCTCTCAACCCAACTATGGGATAAATAGCTGGGGTGGATCCCCATAGAATGTCCATTGTAAAATATAACGTCCATCGGTACAAGGTCCGTCCTCATCTCCTCGAATGTCAAGGCGCGACACCAAATGTAACTGGTACTCACCGCCCAGTGGCAAACAAGGCTGGGTCTAGTGATAATGCTACTGGCATGAATTAAATTAAAAAAAAAAAAGAATCCCATAAAACAAAGTCAGAAATGATACCAGACTGAGTACCAATATATATGAGACCTTTTATACCCTATATAGTATACAGACCAAGAAACCTCGCAATATTCTACTCGATTAAATCTGCTGGAGAAGCAAATATTGCAAAGCCAATATTTTTTAGAGTAGATTGAACTCTAAAATTATATATTCGAGAATTTGAGAGAATATCAGAAGAACTTCAAACTAAATCATAGACTATAAACGTGAAAAGTGAACATCAAGGAGAGAAACTTTTAACCATGTCAGAATTAGTATCTCAGCCCATCACTGTGACACCACACGAGTTCCTCAATAAATCTCAAGGAGTCATCACTTGCACACTACTGAAGAAATATGCAGAGGAGGAAATAGCGGAGGGACTATCAGAGTATGGAGTAATAAACTGCAGGTTTAGAATTAGAAATCTAAAATCACCTAATCTGGAACCCACATCAACCCTAATTCTGACCTTCGACACTCCTAATCCACCAGATAAAATCTGTACTATATAAGAACCTCGTCCATCTGTCCGTGTGTCACATAATGGGTTAAACAGTCATTCTATCAACAGCGCCTCATAAAGTTGGTGTAAAGAAAAGAAAAATCAAAGAAACCCAAATTGTGAAGAAAATCTAATATTTTGCTGCAGTATCATTGATATGCGGTCACCCAAAAATTATTAATTGAAAATATAAGAGTTTGGACCATAAAAAGTAAAAATATAATTTTTAACCCATTATATCAATTAGAATCTCAATGAATAAAAAACAGGTACTGTAATAGTAACAATAATTACAGGACTCAAAGAAAGGGTAATATCCTACATACCTTTGCCCGTAGATGTTTCAACTGTCAGAACTAAGGATATTCGGGTGCAAAGTGCAGAAGAGCCATCCACCCTATAAACAACGTATATCGATTTGATTTCTTTTCGATTGCATGGAATATCAAATCAATGGATTGTTCCATCGAATCGACAGACCGTTGTTTGTAGGGCAGTGTGCTCACGCTGCGTAAACGACATCACAGATGATCACGAGGAAGAAACCTGTCAAAAACCCATAAAATCCATTCGTTGCCAAGAACCACACAGCGTAGCATCCAGAACATGCCCCAGATATCAAATAGAAAAAGAAATATTTTTCATAGAAAATAAAGAACATTCAACTTTCAAGGAAGCCAGAGTCAAATTAAATCCTAATGGAAATATTGAAACCATACATATGCAGCAATTACCAAAACAAATACTCGTATTCTCCCTGCCACCTGTCCCAAACAGCTAGTGAAACATATCAACAAAATCAAACCTACCAACAAAATCAAACCTACCAACAAATCAAATCTCATCCACAAAACGACCCTCACGTCTAAAGAATCTCAACATGACCACAACAATCAAAAATACCCTAAGCATCAGAGAAATGAAATCTCTGATCACTTTTGGAATCATTCTGAAACAATGGATGATAACAAACCATTAGCTACCACCAGATGAACTTACTGAAAGAAGAAACTCAGCACCATCAACTAAGGAAAATGATATTTGGAACAGTGTGAAAAGAAGAAATCTAGAAACATAATGAAAAAATCCTTAATAATATTAAATATATTATAGCTATTCTTTATATTATTGTCTAAATTTAATTTTTATCATAGCTACATTACATTTACCCAAGAAATTTGGCTATATGATGATCATATAACCATAACTAGAGGACCCTCTTAGAAGCCTCTATATCTATCTGATTCTACCGACATCGAGTGCGACACGAGATGGTATTTTCCGAAGGGTCAAGGCCATCTAAACAACAATAAAAATAATAATCTATTCGAATGCTTGAAACCTAAAAAACCTTCAATTGTTGAGTTTAAATAACCTCTTAATAATATTGATTTCCTGTTGAGTTTGAATCTTTTCAATGTGAAACTAACTGCTAGCTAATTACTCTCATCAGAGCTCATATTTTATCTGTTTGTTTTTTCCTCCTCAGTCTACACCTTTTCAACTGTTAAGTAATGCGAGGATTAAGTACCAACTCTCCAAAAAAGTTCTCGATGTGCTAGTGTGGCCCACTGTGCGTGACCCAAGTGTCAGGAGGTTCTTTGCCAGAGGCTTCTTGCCAGACTTCATGCAAACACTCATTGGGGAGCAGTTCATGGTGACTATTATTTGGAACATGTTTCTACTTCTTTGAACATGTTTCTTATTAAGAAACAAGCTTATTAAAATATATAAAACTCCTTGTACAATCTTTTCATAGCTACTTCATTTTATAACATTATAACTAGGTAAAAACATGAGGATATGGGGCCTGACTGTCATAGACTATGTTTTTTTTCAGGTGTCTGGACAGGGACATCTTTTTTACTCTTTAATTAATAGTAGCTAACTAATAGATATAGGTATACCATTTGGACACACAAACTTGACAAATGCTAGTAAGAAGCTTCACGTTTTTGTTGTTAGTTGGCGTAGGGTAAATTACTACTTATTGGTCAGTTTCACATCTTCGGTCATATAAGAAAAAACAATATTATACTTAT
Organism: Caprella mutica; assembly: GCA_947561585.1. NCBI lineage: Eukaryota > Metazoa > Arthropoda > Malacostraca > Amphipoda > Caprellidae > Caprella > Caprella mutica. Next base: position 45,187 of record CANNZV010000472.1, on the reverse strand, counting down.
TTTATTTTAATTTTAATACCTGCATGTATCATGGATTATTTTAATTTTAATTGGTATCCATGATACCTGCAGGCATCATGGATACCAATTAAAATTTTAAAAAAACTGACCGATAATTCATAATTTACCGTAATTAAGAATTTAATTTAAGAGGGTCAAAATTTGGTAATGCTTTCAAAAATCAAAATTTATTCAATTATTGATGTGCTCAACTAAATTTATTCATATTTCAGTCTGATCATAAAAATCAGAAGCTTGTTTATAAAAATGAATGTAGCTATTTTACGTTTTTTTAATGAAGTTATCTTTTAATACCAGAAAGACAGCACGACTTTGACTTCTGCGGAGAGAAGAAAACTCTCACTTCTTATGGACTTTCTGTCTCTCATCGATGTACATCTACTGGTAAGTAAATAACTAACTAACTAACAAACTAACTTGGTTACTTAGGTTTGGGTGAGTGCACATTCAGCTACAGATATGTACTAAGCATACATATAAGCTTTACAATTTGTATTATAACAATCATTTATACTTTTTGAAGGACTAGTACAGAGGCTTTTTCAAACTAGTTGAGACATTTTTCAATTTGTCGGGGCAAGATTGAACTTGATGAGCAAGATTGAACTTGTTGAGCAAGATTGAACTTGATGAGCAAGATTGAACTTGTTGAGCAAGATTGAACTTGTTGAGCAAGATTGAACTTGTTGAGCAAGATTGAACTTGTTGAGCATGATTGAACTTGTTGAGCATGATTGAACTTGTTGAGCATGATTGAACTTGTTGAGCATGATTGAACTTGTTGAGCATGATTGAACTTGTTGAGCATGATTGAACTTGTTGAGCATGATTGAACTTGTTGAGCATGATTGAACTTGTTGAGCATGATTGAACTTGTTGAGCATGATTGAACTTGTTGAGCAAGATTGAACTTGTTGAGCATGATTGAACTTGTTGAGCATGATTGAACTTGTTGAGCATGATTGAACTTGTTGAGCAAGATTGAACTTGTTGAGCAAGATTGAACTTGTTGAGCAAGATTGAACTTGTTGAGCAAGATTGAACTTGTTGAGCATGATTGAACTTGTTGAGCATGATTGAACTTGTTGAGCAAGATTGAACTTGTTGAGCAAGATTGAACTTGTTGAGCATGATTGAACTTGATGAGAATTGGGTTAGTTGCCATGGTTTGACTTTTAGTAAATAGGTACCTAATGCAAGAAAGAGAAAAGGAATTAAGAAATCAAAACCTTAGCAGCTATTTCATGAATTAAAAATGCTAGCTACAGATATAATTAATTAATTAGTTATGAATCAAACTAAGCAAGCAATTAACCAACCATCTGGTAGAGTGAATATATAAAGCCATTGACTAGGTAGTTTAATAATATAATGTTAACTCTATTGTTTTGTCTAATAGTGAATTTATTTTAATTTTTCATTATCAGAAAGAGGAGAGAGAGTGTCTTTTTGAAAATCTACTCAATTCCTGGGTGGTGTTAGTGGGTCAGAGCTGCAAAGACCTGCAGTTCGTCACCACCAAAAGAGTACTGAGACTAGCCATTGCCTTCTTCTCCCACCCCCCTACCAGGAGATACTGCCTCAAGCACAAGCTCTTCTACAGAGAAAGGTAACTTACTGCCTCAAACACAAGCTCTTTTACAGAGAGAGGTAACTTACACCGTGCCTCGGGTTCTCTCTGTTACTGTTTATCGATATAATCCTTTATTATTATTTAATGGTTGCCATCAGAAAATCTATAGTGAATGGAATAGAAGGAGAGTGGCTTCCCCTATGCCCCGAACTGTTATAATTTGGAATTGCATGGATTGTCTATTTTTTTACCATGTCCATCATTTTTTAATGTTACTTGCAGTTTTAGAGGATAGCGCTAGAGTTATCCTCTTCAACTACGAGGTCTCAGATTTTGTGTTAGGTAGGCTCGTAGGCTTTATTTACTATCACCTCTTCATTTTCCTCTTCCATCCGTGAGTGCAGCCACCGGTACTTGTGTCTTTTTTCATTATATTCCTTGGTAAGTGATTGCATTCACGAAGTAGCTTTTCTGCATCCATAAGCTTTGTCACTGACGTTGGTAGGTGACTTTGTTCAAGAATCCACTTCCTTTCTGACTGCATTTAATTTCCTTTTGACATCAGTGATATGGCCTTTGGTTTCAAAGCAGACGTTAAACACCTACTAAATTAATCTTTCTCTGTTCCAGTGCCTCAATGCTGATAGCTCTCTTCAAACTCCCCATTGATGAGGCACTCATGATGAGTGCAATCACTCACGAGGCGAACACTCCTCCCAATGAGGAGCAGAAAGAGAAAATAATACTCGCTATTCATGGTGAGTGATCTTGCCTCACCATTTTCTGTAGCTAGCTAATTTGAATTAAATTTCGTCTTGAAAATGTAATGGACTGGATGTTAATCATGTTATAATTTTGTTTGAAGAGAGCTTTCCTTAGCTATATCATGTAATATTTTATATAGCTAACTGTAGAAAAATACACTGTTTTGTAAGATACACATCTGTTATTATTTTACTAGCTATTCAAATTTTGGAAGCCTTTAAAATTATATAATTACGCCACCTAACGGTGAAAATATCCAGTCACCAACGCCATCTAGCAGTAGCTTTAACTGACTATTTTTAATGAATATTATTTCATCAAGTTAGGAAGCTTAATTTGTATTATGTGTCAAAATAAAGTATGTCTATAAGTTAATTAATTAAGTTTGAAATGAATTAACTGTTCCTTTAATTGTAACCTCTACTTTTCAATTCAGAGGTGGAGATGCTACACGTGACTTTGCTCCAAACACTCCTTACGGTGGAGCCTGACCAGCCCCACGCAGAATCCAGTAGGGTAATTTTCCTCAGAGAACTGAAGACCAACATCATCAGGTTCAACTCCCTCTCCTTCAAACTGCACATAGGTAGTCACTTCCAGTCTTTCTTCAAAGCCTTGCTGCTCTGTGTTGATGAACTCTGGCGCAGTGAGGGCACAGAAATATCTCAGAGATTGACTCCTGTTAAGGTTTGTCAGCGTCTCTCATACTTTATTTACAGTGACCGGAAATCTCGGTCTCAGAAATATTCATGGCTTTTACTATCTCAAACATAAATGGCCGTTATGTTGTATCTGGTTGTTTGTTGTACTGCACACTTCATGATTGGGATATTCAAGGGGCTGTTAGTTAGTCACTAATTAGATACAAGGAAATTTGGTAGCTACTGCAAACGCTACGTTTTATTAAAAAATACTTATCAAGTATTATTTGTTCCTTAATTTGCAGTATATAACAGTTGTTATTTACTCTAGCATGAAAAGTTTCAATTTTATCAAACCATATTTGTTAATTGAATATATTTCTCATCCCCAGAAAGTTTCATGCGTCCTGTTAATTTTGGTGAAAAATAAACTTGTGTAGCTACATTTTCACTAAAAATAGCAACAATAGTAAGAATCGGTAATGTGATTTTTATGCCCACATAAATGTCACAAGACTATTAAATAGTAAAGTGATGATTATCTGTATAGCTAATAACAAATTTGTAGCTACATTAGTTGAATAAGAAGTTAACCTTTCCTTCTATCTTTCAGTACTTCTTCTGGAATGAGCCTTTTTTCCTGAAGAACAACCGTGTGGGTGGCGGCCATGACTCTGTGTCTATAACACACGTCAAAGAAGTCAATGACTACCTCAAAAAAATCTCAGGCAAGGTCAGTCTTCTTGTTTTAAGCTTTTGCATTAGTTTCGAACCCTTAATTGAAGAAAAAATTGATAGCATTTCTAGGTAGCTAAGTTGTAAATAGATTTTTTTACAACTTGACTAAAGAGAATTTACAAAATGTCAGATGACTGTTAATTTATTTAAGTAGCTAGATGTTAATAGGGAAAGCATTTGATTATCTCTTTGGCCAGCGTGATGTGCATTTGACTCTAATTAATAAGTTTATTAACGGTATCAATGTAGGAAGCATTAGAGATTTAGACATATTAGCTTAAAGATTTTGATCACTTTAACTTAGAGGTAGCTAGTTCCAGAAGGATCTTCAGGAAAAATATAATAATAACTAATGATTAGTTTTTATGCTGCCCTAGAAGCACTAAAAAAAATAATGTTATCATTTCCCTAGTCTGACACAACTGGACTGATGTTTGAAGTAACTAGTGACTGGCATGAACGCTCGCTCTACGGCCTAACTGACGCACTGGTTCACTTCTACCATCTTTGTGTTCACAAGAGCTTTGTCAAAGATGGCATATCTAAAGAACAGCATTTCAATGCTCTCAAACAGTACAATGAGCTGAGAGAGCTTTGTCAGGACCTTCAAAGTACCAATACAATTCTAGAAAGGAATTTGTCTGTACTTAAAGAGCAGTGTGAAAAGCTCTACGTTACAAATGTTTGGAGTGATCTAATGAACTTTAGTGGTAGAAAAGCCAGTGGTTTGGTCAGTCTTCTAGACTATGTCGTCAACACTCTGACCTACTGTGGCAGACATGTCGCCTTCTTGCCCTTCGTGCCTGAGTACTACATAGACACTTTGACGGGGTTAACCACAGGGCTCATGGATAGTTTCCACGTGGGCCCCTATCTGAAACAGACTCAACGCTCCTCCTTCGTCACAGCAACCACCTTCATCGGCAGACATTTTCTCGACAAGAGGATAGTCATGCAGGACTGCAAGGAGAACATTATTCACTGCATGGGGTCCTTAGTTAGCTCACAACCTACCTTAGAACTAATGCATTCACTGGACAGTGAGACCCGAGTACATATCGTCAGGAGTTTACTGTCTCGCTATGATGGGCGCCTTTGGGGTCACAGTAATTGGATTCTCGTGAGGTTTTGGACAGGTGACGGTTTTGGCTTCAGGTACACAGTTAGTCCTCATCTCCTGACTAAGATAACACCCAAACCTGCCTACTCTGATAAAGGACCACAATTGATAAGTGAGTGAGAGGTGCAGTTCAAGTGTTACTTTTACTTTATTGTAATCAGAGGCTTGGTAATACTGAAAGCCTTCTAAATTCATCACAAAAATTTTATAGCTATCAATGATTTATAATTCCAAAAGATTTGCTTTCTCCATCACTTTCCCTTCATTAGATATAAACTAACATATTTGTACCTGAAACACGTTCAAACATGTCACTAACATGTTTGAGCAGTACATATTCATTTCTAGCCACTTTGAAATAAAAGCTCAGCTGAGTACTTCACAACAGTTCTCAAGTGATAGCTTATTGTTTTCCTTTCAGAACCCCTACCATCTCAAGTTTTTCAAGAAGACATCAAAGGTTTCATCAGGAATAACATTAAATACGCACACGATTTTCTGTCTTCTGTCATTTCGCAACTCAATTGGTCCTTCTCTGAATTCACGGGAATGATCCAAGAGGTATGGAAAGAACTTATTTTTCTGCTGTATTTTCCATAGAGCTGATAAAAGATAGCTACTTTTATTATAGATTTAGTGTAACGACATTGTCCCGGGGAAACTCCGAATTATCGTGCGGTTCCACATTTTCGGTTGTAGCTGTAATAAAAATTATATAATTTAATATTTTATTTAGTATCCATGATGCCTGCATACCAATTACCTGAAATAGCTAGTTATCAAATTTTATATTTTTTCTTATATGACCGAAAATGTGGAACTGTCCGATAATTTGTATCTTACTCTAGTTGATAGGTGCTAATAAAGTTACTTTTTGTTCAGATTAACAGCTACTCGAAGTGTCCTGGTAGAGTGTTCATAGACTCCCGTCAGTTGCGCATCTGCTGCACTTGTTTTGACCTGTCAGTGGCACTGCTGAGGGTGATGGAGATGGTGCTCACCCTCTGCCCTGATATTGTCCTTACCCAGGACATGGCCTACAAGGAACAGGCGGAGGTGCTACTCACTATGATATGCAAGGTAACTAGAATACAGTAGCCATTAAATGATTAGGTAACTAGGAGTACAGTAGCTATTAAATGATTAGGTAACTAGGAATACAGTAGCCATTAAATGATTAGGTAACTAGAAATACAGTAGCCATTAAATGATTAGGTAACTAGAATACAGTAGCCATTAAATGATTAGGTAACTAGGAATACAGTAGCCATTAAATGATTAGGTAACTAGGAATACAGTAGCCATTAAATGATTAGGTAACTAGAATACAGTAGCCATTAAATGATTAGGTAACTAGAATACAGTCGCTATCCATTAAATGATTAGGTAACTAGAATACAGTAGCTATTAAATGATTAGGTAACTAGGAATACAGTCGCTATCCATTAAATGATTAGGTAACTAGAATACAGTAGCTATTAAATGATTAGGTAACTAGGAATACAGTAGCTATCCATTAAATGATTAGGTAACTAGAATACAGTAGCTATTAAATGATTAGGTAGCTAACTAGAAATACAGTAGCCATTAAATGATTAGGTAACTAGGAATACAGTAGCCATTAAATGATTAGGTAACTAGGAATACAGTAGCCATTAAATGATTAGGTAACTAGGAATACAGTAGCCATTAAATGATTAGGTAACTAGGAATACAGTAGCTATTAAATGATTAGGTAACTAGGAATACAGTAGCCATTAAATGATTAGGTAACTAGGAATACAGTAGCTATTAAATGATTAGGTAACTAGAAATACAGTAGCCATTAAATGATTAGGTAACTAGGAATACAGTAGCCATTAAATGATTAGGTAACTAGAATACAGTAGCCATTAAATGATTAGGTAACTAGAATACAGTAGCTATCCATTAAATGATTAGGTAACTAGAATACAGTAGCTATTAAATGATTAGGTAACTAGGAATACAGTAGCTATCCATTAAATGATTAGGTAACTAGAATACAGTAGCTATTAAATGATTAGGTAACTAGGAATACAGTAGCCATTAAATGATTAGGTAACTAGAATACAGTAGCCATTAAATGATTAGGTAACTAGGAATACAGTAGCTATTAAATGATTAGGTAACTAGAAATACAGTAGCCTTTAAATGATTAGGTAACTAGGAATACAGTAGCCATTAAATGATTAGGTAACTAGGAATACAGTAGCCATTAAATGATTAGGTAACTAGGAATACAGTAGCTATTAAATGATTAGGTAACTAGAAATACAGTAGCCATTAAATGATTAGGTAACTAGGAATACAGTAGCCATTAAATGATTAGGTAACTAGAATACAGTAGCTATTAAATGATTAGGTAACTAGAAATACAGTAGCCATTAAATGATTAGGTAACTAGGAATACAGTAGCCATTAAATGATTAGGTAACTAGGAATACAGTAGCCATTAAATGATTAGGTAACTAGGAGTACAGTAGCTATCCATTAAATGATTAGGTAACTAGGAATACAGTAACCATTAAATGATTAGGTAACTAGAATACAGTAGCTATTAAATGATTAGGTAACTAGAATACAGTAGCCATTAAATGATTAGGTAACTAGAATACAGTAGCCATTAAATGATTAGGTAACTAGGAGTACAGTAGCTATCCATTGAATGATTAGGTAACTAGGAATACAGTAGCCATTAAATGATTAGGTAACTAGGAGTACAGTAGCCATTAAATGATTAGGTAACTAGGAATACAGTAGCTATTAAATGATTAGGTAACTAGGAGTACAGTAGCTATCCATTAAATGATTAGGTAACTAGGAGTACAGTAGCTATTAAATGATTAGGTAACTAGGAGTACAGTAGCTATCCATTAAATGATTAGGTAACTAGGAATACAGTAGCCATTAAATGATTAGGTAACTAGGAATACAGTAGCTATTAAATGATTAGGTAACTAGGAGTACAGTAGCTATCCATTAAATGATTAGGTAACTAGGAATACAGTAGCCATTAAATGATTAGGTAACTAGAATACATTAGCCATTAAATGATTAGGTAACTAGGAGTACAGTAGCCATTAAATGATTAGGTAACTAGGAATACAGTAGCTATTAAATGATTAGGTAACTAGGAATACAGTAGCTATTAAATGATTAGGTAACTAGGAGTACAGTAGCTATCCATTAAATGATTAGGTAACTAGGAATACAGTAGCCATTAAATGATTAGGTAACTAGGAATACAGTAGCCATTAAATGATTAGGTAACTAGGAATACAGTAGCTATTAAATGATTAGGTAACTAGGAATACAGTAGCTATTAAATGATTAGGTAACTAGGAGTACAGTAGCTATCCATTAAATGATTAGGTAACTAGGAGTACAGTAGCTATCCATTAAATGATTAGGTAACTAGGAATACAGTAGCTATTAAATGATTAGGTAACTAGGAGTACAGTAGCTATTAAATGATTAGGTCTCTCTAAACATTCAAGATATTTTTTTTATAAATAAAAAAAAATGATAGTTTCTTTTCTCTGATAGTAGCTAGCTACATCATCACAGTGAATATTTTCTATGTTTTTTCAGGCCCTGTGTTTGGTGTTGTTTCGAGTGAGTGTTGGAGAGGGGCACTGCTTCAGTAGCATCGTGTCTCTGGAGATACCAGGCATGGACAGTGTGCATCACTACCCTATCGTCACTGCCTCTGTGGGGGTACTGCTGGCACTGCTGCAGAGGGACCTGCAGAACAGAGACTCTAAGGACTACATCCCAGTAGTCACTAACATGATAGTCAGTGAGGCAGGCTTCAACATGACTACTTTCGAGAGACTGTGTGCCCCTAAAGATGAACTAACTTCAGAGAATGCTGATACCAAATCATCTACTCCATCCTTCTCACTAAGAGACTGTGAGTATTGTCTGCACCGCTGGAATCCTTTGCTTATATAACAGATATTGTGAAACTGACCGATAATTCATAACTTACAGTATACGCTCGAGTCTAGACGAAGATGAAATGTTTCATTTCAATAATCTTCTAAAATATTTATTTTAATAGAATAGCTATTGAGTGAAATTAAATTGGTTATAAGTTTAATTTTTCTTAGTTACCTACGCAAATGTCCGGAAGGTTATATTTTACCTGGCATTTATTTCGCATCTTGTTATTCGCATAACTGAAAAAGTGTTCAACCAAATTGCCTGAAATTTGATGAAACGATTGGTCTATGTCCAGTGACCTGCTGGTAGAATTTTGAGAGCGACCCGGTCAAAGGTCAAGGTCATGGTGATTTATAAATTAAAAAGTATTGAACCATATTGCATGAAACTTTTTGGGACGATTGGTCAATATACAGGCACCATTTTGTCAGATTTTAGGAGCGACAAGTTCTAAGATCAAAATCAAGGCCATTTGTAACTCAAAAAGTACTCAACCAAATTGTCTGAAATTTTATGGGACGATTGATCATTGTCCATTGACCATCTGGTAGAATATTGGAAGCGATCTGTCCAAGGTCAAGGTCATTTATAACTCAAAAAGTGTTGAACCATATTGCATGAAACTTGGTGGGACGATTGACCATTATCCAGTTACCAGTTTATAAGATTTTGGAAGGGAACGGGTCAAAGTGGCAGCGAAGGTATGCGCTCTACCGAGTGCACATAATCTAGTTTTCTTTGTGACATAGTAAATGTTGCTTTAGCGCCTTAGTTGCCACCCACTAATTGTTCTCCTGCTTCAGACCCTGGTGACGTGACTGCGGAAGAGCTGACTAGACTGCAGGAGTGCGTTAGTTACTTGAAGGACTACCACCGCCTCAAGGAGAGCAGTCCCACAGAGCCAGAGAGAGAGAACGAGTGTGTCATTTGCTGTGAGAGGGAAGCTACCACTATTATGATGCCCTGTCAGCATAGGGCTTGCAGGTAAGGAATATAGTCAAGACACAGCTACTGTGCTGCACTGAAAGGATATCCATATATCTAGTGATTATATGTACTATAAAAAAGTGTCTAGATATTATGTTGTTTAACAAATTACAGTTGATCATTTTCAAATCTTACTATTTTAAAATATCTACAAGCATTACAATTAGTAAAGTTTCTTTTTGGAAATGTGAAATTAGTAAACTGTTTAAAATCTTCACAGACACTCATTTCGTTGACTTTACTTACTATTTTTACCGTGACTAATTTACCTCTAATGTGTAAACTGTTTGTTTCAGACTGTGCATTGTTCAGCAACTGATGTCTCGTAACACTTGTTTCTTCTGCAAGTCTGTTATCAAATCTACTCGAGACGAGAGTACTGGAGAGTACATCTCTGACCTCATCAAACCAGATGATAGTAGTACTGCAGGTGATAGTAGTACTGCAGGGGCATCAGATAACTCCTGACCCTTAGAATCTGCTCTAGATGACATCAATAATATATCACTGTCCGAAACAGAATAGTCATAGTGTTATGTCTTATTTTTTCCTGTACCCTGTATTTGATTCATGTACCATGTCTTTTATTCAATTTACTAGTGTATTTGCCTGTTAAAAATAACGGGTCTTAAATAGTAATTTATTACCCGTTATTAGGTTAGCTACTTTTAATGAATTCAATTAAAATTACATTTTCTGCATAGTCTAATTTATTTTTTTAGATGAAATACATTTAAAAAATGAATAAAAACAGGGGAATTTAAATATCAAGTCAATATATTCCCGTGCGTATCATAGTTACATTCTTCATGATTAATACCCGTCGAGTAAAAGCGCCGGACACCAAATAAATAAATAAACACGCTATTGAAGTTATTAGTATAGATTATATTCAATGTGTGAAATTCTCCAAGTGAATTACTTTCGTAAACTAGTAGTTAAATATTATGAGGTGATTGCATCAAACGTTATAGCTATCAGTAAAGATCTCTGTTATTTATTATTGTTTTTGGAATTTAAGGTCAGTTAGGAATTTCAAGACGACTCCACATTTTCGGACACCCAAGAAAAAATAGAGCTATAAATATTACTATTTACGGTTTGTTTTAATAATAATCATTATAGGTACGTACTTGTGTGGAACTGTCTGATAATTTGTAACCTACTTTATATTAGGTATAAACTATCTATCTTAAAGGTCCCCTCCAAGCTAATATTTTTATCGCTTCATTCAACGAGGCTAATGCTTCTTATCATTTTGCTGCAAACCGCATCGAATTTGGTAGTATATTTTTAATTTTATATGCTTTTGAAGATTTTTATTATCAAAACTCAACAAAACCTATTTTACTTCCGACTTACTAATATAAGAAATTTTCAGCCTAGAGAAAAAGAATGTACACCATTTGTTTTGATTGTCAACTATGTATTAGGTTTAATAAATCCATTTAATATTCGTGTAAAGATATAAAATTGAATGAACTTATAATAGAAACTTTTATATACTTTAGGAAACAATTAATATTTGAAATAAAGGCCGAAAACGTATGGTTTGTTTATAAAATTCAAATTTGTAATCAAAACAAAGAGTGTACAATCTTCTTCTTGAGCATCAGATTAGTGATTCGCTCAATTGTTGCTCACAGAGTATTAAAAAACTTTAAAAACAAATTATAAAATATATACTGAACCAAATTGTATGCAGTTTGCAGAATAATGATCGTAGTCCTTAATTCTATAATATTATGTTATAAACTCATTTTTTTCCCGGAGCCTGGAGAGGACCTTCAACTAGCTAATCATTTTTTATGAAAATTGTATAGTAGTATTTGGCCAATTTCTATAGTTAGCTGTGTGAGAAAAAAGTCTTTATTTATTTATATGCAATTTAATATTATAGAATTATATCTGATAATTCATAATTGATTTTAAATTAGTTTTAATTTTCCTTGCACTTGTATTTGCAGCTACTGGTTATTACTAATTAATATAAATCCAGACGACTGGTATTACACATTTAGCGCCAAAGCTGTCTGTGGTGAATGGAAGAGAAAGGGGGTGGCGTACATTGACCCCTGAGCTGTTGTAATTTGGATTATGTATTGTCTTTAGTTTTCAATCCGTGAACCTTTTCAATCCGTGAAAACAGTCACTGGTACTTCACATTCCTTGGTAAGTGACTGCATTCACGGAGTAGCTTTTCTGCTTCCATGAGCTCGTCACCGACTTCTAACTTATTAAAAGTCTTGTCTTTAATTTCCTTTTGACATCAGCAATATGGCTTTTGGTTCCGAAGCAGACGTCATGCCAAGAAGTGTGTTAGCTGAATACAAACTGAAAACAATAACTAGCCATTAACTACTTTAATATGTGATTATTTTATTCGTAATTTCTCACACCAATATTGAATAATATAATAGGTACATGTAGTTTGTTTATTGAGGCAATTACTTTTAATATCATTCATACAAATTATTGGTTAGTGGTACTATAAGGGCTTTATAAATATATTATGAAGTATTCTCTACTATTTAAAAAAAACAATTACAGACTTAAATTGAGAGCTTCTGTATTAATTCAGCGATTGGAAAGTTCAATAACAGTCTAAATGATGTTATATTTTCCATCTCAAATAAAAAAAATAACATTCAATCTAGAAGTTTCCAGACTAGGCTATAGAAATCATGGTTCCAAATGGCACCTCCCGAACCCAAAATTAATATTGGATTCAATTTTTCGACGGCTGAATTCTCTCTTTGTTGTCCCAGAGAGAGTGACGTCAAGTGGCTCTTAGTAAAATTCGTCTGTGAAAGTTCATGTCCTAGTTAATCTTTGCAGTTTACACGTAGTTTCATTACCTACATTGTAATTAATTTAGTTTCATAATTCGTTTGAACTAACTATTATAAATAACAAAATGCGTAAATTTATTGCTTTCTCTCCTCTTTGTAAGAAAACTCTTGTTTCAAACAATGTAAGTATTACCTAACCTACTAAGAAGTAAGAATCAAGTTGCTGTTTTCATATTGTTTATTTTAATTTCTGGCGTGTGGTGCCTAACTGCTTTCTGCAATTAAGTTACCTAATAACTAGTTACAATGTTTTCTTTGAAATTTAATAATCAAGATTTGTAATAATTTCCAGTCTCCAGATATTTAATTTTTGGGGCAATTTATCTCCGAAGATTCATGTTTCAAAGTATCGACAAAGTTGCCAGTATATTGGCGACTTTTGAGGGGTGAAATAAGTTGAAAAACCTGTAAATAACAAGTAAATCACTCCTTAAATAGTCTCTGGAGATACACATGCATCAGACATGAAGCATAAGGATGTTTTCAAGTGTACAATCCCAGTCTGCAGAATATGGAACATTTTTCCAAGACTCTCTGTGGGAGTTTTTGATTGAATTTTTAGAAATTTGAGATCTCTGCGGGAGATCTTGAATTAATTCCTATGTTACCATTAATTTAGCTGCGGGAGATTTTGAATTAATTCCTATGTATTGTTACCATTAATTTAGCTGCGGGAGATTCAGAATCTGCTACTGAGAGTCAGAGAGTAACTGTCTCTCAAATTAAAATCTCTGCGGGAGAAGAGACACATTCTGCAGACTGGGACTACAATCCAGTTTGTATTTGGTGTAGCTACTGAACAGTCTGAACTGAGTCCATACTGTATTTCATGGTAAATTCCAATTCCACCAACTTGTCGGTGGAATTTTTCTCCATTGAAAATAATATTCTGGCAAAGTCGGTGGATTTTTAGCTATTTATTCCTATGTTACCATTAATTTTTGGTGGAAAAATGTGTAATGTTGATAGATCAGCCAAATTACTGGAAAAGTGGAAATTTTTTCAGCTTTTTAAAGAAGTCAGTGGAATTTTGTGCACCAAATACAGACTGGAACTGAGTGAACTCCTGACTTTTTCAAAAATCTGAGAAATAGCTGCCAACATTTTTCATCATTTTGAATTTTGTCTAGTCCTGAGGCTAAGTCCTCCAACATTCTTCCAGTTTCCCCTCCAAAAATTAATTGTAATACCGTAATATAGGAATTAATGGCTGAATATCCTCCGACATTGCAGGAAATTTTTTATTAGAGAAATTGAATATCTGCCGACATATCATTGGAATTTACCACCAAATACAATCTGGTGTACAATCTTCACTAGGAAGCCAGACTGCAGGAACTGGTGAACTGTTCTCCAAGAATCAAGAAATGTTAGAAATCGTCAAGGTCAAGGTGATGCTCCGTAGATGCCCTTTTCAGCGGGTCTGTCCTCCTCACATATTTTTGGCACATATTTTCTTTCTCAACCATCCAATATTTTTCCTTCAATTTCATGGTATGATGGTTCACACAGGTAAATTGCAGCACTTTGACATCTACATCTCCATTGTGGCCCTCTCAAGAAAGGGCTAAAATTTATATTAAAATGTTATATTAAGAGGTGCAATAATGCATATTATAATTTATCCGGTCTGCAATTTGCAAAGCACGTCCTTGTCGCCAAAGAATAAAGATCTTTGAACTTTGGAGACATTCTGAGGAAAAAAGTATCTTCGCAAGATCTTGGAAACTATTTCCTATTAATTCCTGTGTTTACATATAAATATTTGAGACATATTAAGAGAATTCTGGTCATTTTGGAGACTGATTTGAAAATTTTTAGTCTTTGGAGACGAGTTATCCTCCAATAAAATCTTGGAGACAGATTTGACACACTTTGCAGATTGGTCCTGGCTCCTGCCATATTTCATAGAGTGGTAATAAAATTATTATATTATAGCTTTTTTTGTGTTTCATTCATTAGATATGTGTCAATTCAATATAAATTTGGTTAAGCAGGTTTTAGTCTTTAGATACTTTATTGAGACTTGAGAGGGGCGCAATTTACGGTTATTTTTCCTGTGAGACCACTGAACCTATATTACAAAAACACTATATCTAAAGTTTTATCAAGAAATTGGTTTGTGTATCAGTCTGAAAAAAAGGTCTCCTCAGATCCAGGATTTCTTTACAGAAATTGGGATTTGGACGTAGCAAATAACATGAGAACATAGGAATTAAATAGTACTTGGGCATAGGAATAATCCACAAATTCTGCTGTAATTTTCAGACTGATTTAAAATTGTGTAATGGAATCGTCAGTAGCCATAATAACAGTCTCGTACATCACTCTACATATAACTATTAATTGTATCCCATAAAGCTGAATTCTATTTCTCAATATTTAATCATATTTTCTCTCTTCCAGCTATCACAATTGGTCTCCAGGTCATTGATTACTTATGTGAGTACAAAATTCTTCTGATAGTTTCTATCAAGTTATTTTAATTTTGAAATAATATAGTAAGAGAATTGCCAGTATGTTCATCTCTTATTTTAAACCAAGATCTGAATAGTTTATATATTAATAGTTTATTATATTTAATATAAACATAATTAATGTCATTTATTTATGTTTTTCTAAACCAAAAACGTCGTTTTTCATGTTTAGTTACCACGAGCAAAGTATGGAGGGGAGCACACAGTCTCCATGATCACTGGTGATGGCATTGGACAGGAGATGATGAACGCTGTGGAGGAGGTCTTCAGGTCAGCTGCTGTCATAAACAATAAGTACATAGGGTAAATTACGAATCATTGGTCAGTTTCACATCTTCGGTCATATCAGAAAAAATAATATTTTAATTGTTATTTATTTTTTATTTCTATTGGTATCCATGATACCTGCAGGTATCATGGATACCAATTAAAATTAAATAACATTATTATAATACTGTTTTTTCTTATATGACCTAAGATGTGAAACTGACCAATAATTCATAATTTACCCTATGTCATATCTCTCAAATAAATTTCTTCAATTAGGTATAATAAGTTATATTTTCTGTAAGTTAAATGTTCATTTTTTTACTTTCAGTGCGGCTAAAGTTCCTGTACAGTTTGAGAAAGTGCGCTTCAACAAGGATTACAACTCTGACTTGGACCTAGAGAATGCAATTCTGTCTGTTAAAAGAACAGGAGTTTGTCTCAAAGGTAACTAATTCTTAATGATTGCAATAAGTTTCCAAAAGTATTTACTTTGCCAAATGCTAAACATTCTGCTCTGAATCTATCGCCATATGTTTAATTATTTTGAATATATATGTATTCAATTTAACCTTATTTAGAACTATAAGTTTTGATTTTTCTTTTGCACAATTATCTACTGATTTAATGCGCTTAGATTCATTTGTTTAAGAATCTATTCTCATGTCTATCAGTTTTATAGCTTTAACATTGAGTTGATACTAAATCAATTAGGTAGCCTACTTCCATTTTGTTCATAGCTACATGATGCATTTTAAAATTCTCACTAGTCACTATGTATTTCACAATGTTTTAGGGAGCTTGGAGAAGAGTCAAGTGAGTTTCACCAATTCTCTGAATGCAAGACTGAGGGCACAGCTGAAGTTGGACACCAATGTCCTCCACTGTAAAACCTTCAAGAGCATTCCCTCAAAACATGACCTCGATATTGTGGTGATAAGACAGAACACTGAGGGTGAATACTCCATGCTGGAGCATGAGGTGAGGACACAGTCAACCATTGCTCAAAAGAATGTTAAAAATTAAAACACCCTTTTTGTGTTTTCAGACTCAAGTTACGAATTATTGGATAGTTCCACTTAGTTGATCATTTAAGAAGTACCTAATTATCGAAAATATAATTTGACATTTTAATTGGTATCCATGATACCTGCAGGCTGCAGGTATCATGGATACCAATTAAAATTATTTGTTAAAATGTAAAAAAAAACATTCTTATCAGATAAAAAAAAATGTGGTAATGTCCGATAATTTGTGACCGACCCTTGGGTTCTAGCTGCTCAAATATGAATTTAATTGAAATAAATATGGACATATATTGCAATTGATATAGGAATTATGTTAATTTAACTGTTGAACAGGTATTATAAACTGTGTTATTGTTAATATTTAGAGAGGCAAGTAATTAATATATAGCTCTAAAGATTAATTTAATTTTTTTTTCAGCCTATCAAAGATGTGGTGGAAAACACTAAAGTGATCACCCGAGTCAAGACGGAGGAGATTGGTCACCACGCCTTCCAGTATGCTGTGATGAACAACAGGAAGAAAGTCACGTGTGTTCACAAGGCTAACATCATGTGAGTGGGGAATGTATACCAATTATCGACAATATTATTAATTTACTATTTTTGGTTTAAAAAGAAAATATTTATCCATTAAAAACGAGACCTCGACAATTTTATTAATGTACTAATGAATGACAATTTTATCAATTTTCTAATTAACGACCATTTAATCAGTCTACTAATTAATGGTGTGCTAAAAGTGTGTTAATCCTTGATAAGCAATTATGAGGATTTACAAATTGATGACAATTTCAAATTGGAGAGAAAATATTTAGATTCTGTAGATAATTCTCAACTTGAATCGAATTTTTAGACACTATTTTACTTTGCATCTTTTTGGATTGTGGTACATTTGTTCTTTTCTAATTTTAACTTCTCTTTCAGGAAAAAGAGTGACGGTTTGTTCTTGAGTACAATGAGGGAAGTGGCAAAACACTACGAGGGAATTATAGAGTTTGACGACATGATTGTCGATAACACTTGCATGCAGGTACAAGATAAAATTGGTATTAATTGATATATTAACCCATTATATTGTCCTTAAAAAGACGAGAGGGCCGTACACACGCAGGGTTTTTAAGATTTTGAATTATTTAAGAAAAAACGATGTAATTGTTAAGTATTTTAGTTGGTATCCATGATACCTGGAGGTATCATGGATACCAACTAAAATAAATATCAATTATATCGTCTTTATATATATTTCAAAAATCTTATGGGGAAAAGTAGGAGGAGCTTAGCAAAAATTTTGGTGGAAAGACTTAACAAACCCTGTGTATCTTTTTTTCAGGCTGCACTGCGTCCCTCTCAGTTCGATGTGATGGTCACTCCTAACCTCTACGGTTTGGTCATTCAGAATATTATTTGCGGTTTGGCTGGTGGTGCCGGTCTGTACAGTGGAAGCAACTACAGTGACGAGGTAAGTTCACAAATGAAAGTTGTTTTAAAGTCAATTGAATTTAAGATGTCTTCTGTCATTTTTATTTTAAATACAGCGTCTCTGTGTTTCTTATAGGTTTATCACATCATAAAAATATCCATGCAATTTCCTCATAAATTTTATTCACTTTTTATCATACTAATAAAAATATATCAAATAGAAACTGTATACGTTATATAAATTCATAAGACAGGTCTTGTTTCATTTGCTCATCCTTTATTATAGTATGAAACTTCATACTTTCAGTCTCCATTCGAATACGTTTCATTTTGCTTTACTGTTTTTCATTACAGTACGCAGTGTTTGAGCCTGGCACGCGTAACACAGGCTCCAACCTGCCTAACAACTGCGCCAACCCCATTGCTATGCTCAACGCGTCTGTGGATATGCTGAAGTTTTTGCAACTAAACAAACACGCCAACCTCATCTGTAGCGCCATCCACACTACACTGGAGGATGACAGAGTCTACACACAAGGTGAGTGCCTACTAGAGATTTACTAATATTGAAATCTGACAATTTCAACAGATTTGACCATTGAAACAATTTCCAGTCAACCAATATTTTTTTCACAGTCATATTAGTGTTTTGCCGATACTTTTGTTGTACACAAAGTATCTAAAACTTATATAAAATATATATACTATGCAAAATTTCCATTATTTTTACTATTGCCTCAAAAGGAGTTCTTTATTTGTTCATTATTTTTCAGATCTTGGAGGAGAAGCAACAACGCAAGATGTCGTCCATAATGTCAAAAAGCACGTAAAGCTCAACATTGACCAACTTTACGACTAAATTGACCTTTGTCAGTTGCCTTCTCATTCTAACTAGCACCAGCCTCTTCAACTATCAAACTCTTTTTATTCTATCTAATGATTTCTGTTGATAATTTTATGTCTCTATTTATTTCATTTCTCTTAGGGGCGTTAGAGTGATTAATTAATTCCACTTTCTAATTCTTAGATATTTTACCATTCCCTTAATAACTGGTACATTCTAAACTAATTTCCATTTCTTTTAGTTGACTTAGTTATGTTATAATGCTTAGTTTGAAAAAAAATTAGTACCACTGTGATTTACTTAAAAAATAAATTGAAATAATTTATTTTAAAGTCATAAACATTTTATGTAGTTAATCCTTTAGTGTAAAATATGTATAAAGGTGATTGTTCTATATTGAGGAATTAGTAAATGGTATTTTAAACAATCTGTTATGTTTCCATTACCTACTTTCCTCTTTACAATGAATTTTTACTGTTCACCCTCAATTTATGTAGCATAAATAATTGAAATAATCCTAACTAATGCAACAACTTCGATATTGATATTGCGTAATGGTTTGTTCTATTTTTGTCTACCTATTTACTCTTTAAAATATTGTTACATGATGTCATTTCATTTTGATGATTTTGCACAAAAATTAAACAATGTAGCCTAGAATTAATTAGCCGTTCAAAACACGTGACTACACAGTAGCGCCATAAATTTCCAGCGGCGGAACTTAGAACTACATTGACAAAAAAAAGTACAAATCTGGAGAAATTCAGATGAATGAATCCTCATACGTATACAATTGGGTGACTGGAGAGATGCCCACAAGGAAAAAAACCCACAACTACATCATTTTTAAAATTCAGAAAAACATAAAGGTGTTTAATATAAAGGCATAGGTTTACAAAGGCACGAATATTCAATTAGTTTTTATAACTTTTGTCTCATTTTGAAAATCTTCATCGCTAAGATTAATTGTATACTTGTTGGGTAGCGCCCTTTGGGTTCCGAACTGTTGTAATTTGGATTGTGGATTGTCTTTTTCATTTTATAATTAGGGTTTTATATATTTATATTTATAATTAGGGTTGTGACAATATGCATTTCCAAATATGCAGTATATACACCGAGAAATATACTGCATATGCAACAGGTTTTATTCTTTTTGAGAAAACGCATATGCATTTGAGAAAACGCATATGCATTTGGGAAACGCATATGTTTTTGCAGATAATGCATATAAGAAAAGACATCTGCATTTGAAACCGTGACCGGAAAATTGGAACAAAATGTTATTATAACTGCTTTGGTATAAGGTAATTTAAGATATGTAGGTGATAGTACATAGTTAATCTACTTTGTTGCATCCATTATAATTAAAGTTAAGTTTGTTGTACTGCAAAATTCATGATTGTTTAAGAAAATATTAAGATTGATAGATATATAATAAATTTTATTAACTTATTTAAGATAAAATGTTTGGTGCCTTAGTGTTCCTAACACCTGAAGATGTTGGCGTTGATGAAAATTTATGCGAGGATGTCAATTGAGTTTTTTAACTACTTTGAAGCTACCTACATTGGAATAAAACAGGGAAGACGAAACCAACGCGAAAACCCGTTATATCCAATTACATTTTTAAATGTTCAAGAAATAGCATCCTAATATTTGGTAGAAGAGTTAACCAAACTAAAAGAATTCAAACAAAGAGAGATGTCACACAGCGTAAAAGGCCAAAATATCGAGGTATTGTCGATCAAATATTAAGTTAGTACCTATTGCAATGCACTCCGAATGAAACAGAATTTTTTTTGACTAATATTGCTTTGCTGAAAATGTCCAGCTATTCAATTTCAATATTTGATTAAGTTATTTTCTTAATTATAGAGGACATAATATATTAGCTACATTGAATACATTTTTCATCAACAGCTGTAACTGCTGAATATATGTGTTATTTTCATCTAACCAGATTTTAAGCGACTGCAATTATCTCTTATATATAAATAATGTCTTTCTATTCCTAATTAATAAAACGGACATATTTTCCTAGCACCAGTTGAAAGGAAGGCAATATATGCACTTCCTGCTGTTTATATCTGGTGGGAGTTTGAACAAAGATCCTAATTTATTAGATATTAGACCTTTAGGTGTTCTATCGTTTTGTTATCCTGATGAAGATGACTTTAAATTTTTGTCCGAAAATTAGAGAATATGATTAACTATATGGCGCCATAAAACAGTAATATAAATAAAGAGTAGGATAATAATATAAATAGATTATAGACAAAGGTGGTCAGTATGTATATACCTAGTTTCTGTTCTTAAATAACTGGTAGCCATGAAAATTCGGGATACGGTCAAGAGCCCCCCTAGGTCATTGAAATTTCCGGTTACTGGAGGTAGACCTAACACTCCACAAGCTAATAAAAACTAGGGTTGTGTCAATATGCACTTAATATCATAGATCTTAAGAATATCATAGACGAAATGAAATGGTGTAGAATACAATATACCGCTGGTTTACAACGATTGAATACCCTTTAATTCAATCCATCTATAATACTTTCAGGATCTATGATTTTAAACGCATATAGTCATAGACCTATTAATAAGTAACCACCATCACTATTTCATCCAGCATTTATGCTCATCAGAATATGAAAAGGGCTGAAAAGCTACCTACCATAAAAATTGTATTTGTTTATGGCGAGAGAATAAAAACTGAATGATTCTTACTTTTTAAAATGAAAATACAAATTAAATATATTTCTATTTCTGAATGAAGTCAGCTTTGGCAAATATGAGATCCTCTCCGATCTGCTCCAAAAGGTCATACCCCAGTCTCATGAGGTACTCCTGTAGCTTCGTCTGCGCCTCCGTCAGTTTCATAATGCCCTCAGACTGCTTCTTGTACTCACAGCTGCCCCTCTCCTTCTCCTCTTGTAGATTCCTATCCAATATCTCCTTCACTTGTTCGTCCCTTCCAATCATCGGGCGCTGTGCTTGTGCTTTGGTTTTCCGTTTTTCGTCTGTTTTGTCAAGGTGGGAGGCTTCGATTTGGAGTACTTTGATGTCCACTTTTTCCCAGGGAATTGTTTCCAGTACCTAGGAACCAACAGATGAAAATGAGACATAAAAAGGACTTATTATTATACACCTCTTTGGCTTGCAGTCCTCGGAAAGTGGGTGCTACCATAGGCATGGCTTACTTAATATACAGTAGCGGACAAAATATAAGGGTAGGCAAAAACAAGTTATCTAAATCTTTAATTTCATAAAAAGTACAGAACACACATTATGGAAATTTTGCACGTATATTCATATAGAACTCATATGTATTTGTATGAAATTTCGAAGCATTTGGCCAAATATTCTAGGAATAGTTCCATATATTACTTCAAACACTAAATTTTGCTCTGGTCAAAAGTTAAGGGTAGCCATCATAAACTTTGAAATATTCGCGGATATTGGCAATTAACTTAATAATTTGTGAATAATTCTTTGCTATATCACTTTAATACATCTTCTACCACAAAATTCTAATAATTTTGCACAATATGAAAGAGTTATCCATCTTCTATTCATCCTCAAGAAATGTCCACAAGTTTCCCCTCCGATACAGTCTCTAATTGTCGTTACAAGAGATGTCTATTGCCACATGGGGGTACGGTCAAGAGCCCCCCCGGTCATGAGCCCCCCCGGTCACGAGCCCCCCCGGTCACGAGCCCCCCTAGGTCATAAGCCCCCCTAGGTCATAAGCCCCCCCGGTCACGAGCCCCCCCTCCATGTTTTTTTAATCCTTATAAACCTAGTTAAACAAATGAAGAACTACTTAGATAGAAATAACTGAGAGTTGCTAATGTAGTTTGTTGTATCCGCTAGATTGTTGTACTGCACACTTCATGATTGTTTAATGACCTGGCAGGGTGGTTCGGGGGGCGGCACGCCCCCCGATATACATATATTTTATGTCTAATCAGTAATGAACTACAAAAGTGTCAATAAGGATTAAATAATATAGGTAAATAAGGATTTAAAAACAGGGGGGCTCATGACCGGGGGGGCTCATGACCGGGGGGGCTTATGACCTAGGGGGGCTCATGACCGGGGGGGCTCATGACCGGGTTGGCTCATGACCGGGGGGGCTCTTGACCGGGGGGGGCTCTTGACCGGGGGGGGCTNGGCTCTTGACCGGGGGGGGGCTCTTGACCGGGGGGGCTCTTGACCGGGGGGGCTCTTGACCGGGGGGGCTTATGACCGGGGGGGCTCTTGACCGGGGGGGGCTTATGACCGGGGGGGCTCTTGACCGGGGGGGCTTATGACCTACACCCGCCACATGAAGGTCCAAAACGATTGTGCAACATATTGTGGCTCAACATAAGCAGTATGGAGTTGTTGATTACAAACCGAAGAATGGTAGACTTCCCAAAGCATTGCTGAGAGAAGATCATGCAAGTCTTCAAAGTAGCTTGCAAGGTAGTTTCAACACTTCTGGTCAAATCTTTCGGGAGATAGATGTCATGTCTGGTGTTACGGTGTCCCAGTCTACTTTTTCGCTTCGACTTCAACAAGTTAGTTTGCAATAATTTGTCCCAGCATCGAAGCTTTCAATCTCAAAATAGAAACGGAAAGTGATTCTTGTGTTTTGTCATGAGTATGTCGTATTGTCGTTTGGTCGATTGATCAGTGGTCGAAAGTACATTCTAGTGATGGTGGAAGAAAAATAGAAGTCTTTCGTTCTTAAATATAGGAAAGTATAAATTAAACGTAAAGTAAGGGAAATGTTAACTCTGAACTGTTTCAAGGAAACAGTTAATTTTGGAGGAGGTAGTGTGATGATCTTAGTTGTCACTTTTTCTGTTGGACCTGGTCCCATTGTTCGTCTACGAGGAGGAGCTATTGTCATCATACTCTCCCCTATCAACAAGCAGCTGACCCTCAACTACAAAGTTTCAAGCAGGACAACGTACCCTACTACTAAGATAAAAAAGTTACGACTCTATTAGATGATGAAGAAATTGCTCTAATGAGCTGGCTTTCACAGAGTCCTGACCTCAATCGAATTGAGATTATTTGGATAATAATTGGAGACTGTACTCAGAGAAGAAACACAAGAAATGTGGAAGAATTGTGGACATTTCTCGAGGATGAATAGAAGATGGATAACTCCTTCATATTGTGCCAAATTTGTTGAATTTTGTGGTAGAAGATGTATTGAAGTGATATAGTAAAGAATTATTCACAAATTATTAAGTTAATTGCCAATATCCGCGAATGTTTCGAAGCTTATGATGGCTACCTTTAAAGGTCCTCTCCAAGCAAATTTTTTTATTACCTAAATCAACGAGGCTAATGTTTCTTATCATTTTAATGCAAACCCCATCAAATTTGATAGCATATTTTTAATTTTATATGATTTTAAATATTTTTATAATCCAAACTCTACAAAACCTACTTTACTTCCTACTTTCTAATTTTCAGTCTGAAGAAGAAGAATGTACACCATTTGTTTTGATTGTCAACTAGGTATTTGGTTTAATAAATCTATTTATTATTAGTTTAAAGGTTTAAATTTGGATAAATTTATTATAGAAACGTTTATATACTTGAAGAAACAATTAATATCTTAATAGAAGGCCAAAAACGCATTGTTTGTTTAAAAATCTGAATTTGAAATCAAAACAAAGAGTGTACAATCTTCTTTCTCAGCGTCAGGTTGGAGATTCGCTCGATTGTTGCTCACATAGTATTAAAAAACTTTAAAAGCAAATAATAAAATATATACTGAACCGAATTGTATGCGGTTTGCGGAATAATTATCGTAGACCTTAGTTCTATAATATTATGTAATAAACTCATTTTTTTCCCGGAGCCTGGAGAGGACCTTTAACTTTTGACCAGAGAAAAATTTAGTGTTTGAAGTTAAATATGGAACTATTCCTAGAATATTTGTCCAAATGCTTTTTTAAATTTCATACAAATATTTATGAGCTTTATATGAAAATATATGCAAAATTTCAATAATGTGTGTTTTGTACTTTTTATGAAATTAAACATTTAGAGAACTTATTTTTGCCTACCCTTATATTTTGTCCGTTTCTGTACATACATGTATATTAAGTAACCCATGCCATATGTCAGTCTGAATATTACAAATATTGGTTGCCTATATGTAAACACCCATTTTCAGAGTACTGCGACTTTCCCAAATCAGATAGGTAAACTATATCCAGAAAAAAAACATTTAAATTCATCAAACAAGAGAATTTCCATTGATAGGTAGGTTATAAAGTTAAATTTATTGTTAGTTTATATTTAATATGTATTGAAACAAAGCCTCTTCACCTGCATTTCCAGTCCCTCCAAATCCAGTGCTAGGTAGTCTAATTCTGTGAGGTTGGCAGCCCTGAGTACTGAGTAAAGAGGGTAACAATTAACTTCTGTGAAAATACCTCTGCCATTTTTCCTCTCTTCTGGACTTGATATGCGACCCATGGTGTCACTTTGTCTGTAAAAATAAATACCTTTTTTATCTACCTTACATTGCATGATATGAAGATTCGCTTTTTCGATTCGTTTTTGGGTATGACCTAACTTTTCCGTAAAAAAAATACCGTTAGTTTAATGTAGTTATTCCAATAATTTACAATATTCCAACCATTCTCAAATAGTTAACGAAGTTCTTTTTCAGAAATTCGTAAGAATTAGAATATCGCGTATTTGTTTGGTAATTCTTTTTCCAAAATCCAAGATGGCGACAATTCAAAATGGAGTCTAAGAAGCCATCATCCTTTTACTCACTTGAAAACTAGTCTGGAGGCGCTTCTATTTGGAGACAAGCAGGCGTTGAGACTGCGGGCGTTTCTGTTCCTCTTCCGAAGACTCCAATAGTTCCATGGATCAGGCTCCACCAGGACTCCACTCCATCCTAGCTCCCTCTCCAGGAAAAGGCTGTTGCTGAGTTCTTCTCCATCGTAGGCTCCAGCTTCTAAGAATGTCCCGGAGTTGACCTTCATTGGAGAATAGTAAATGGTGAATATATTTGCCAAACTGTTAAACCTTTGAAAACATTTCCAAATTAAATTATTTTACCTTTACTTACAATAAGAGAACCCAGTAAAGTTGATATTACGTTTTATTTTCATATATTTCATATTATGGTAGATACTGCCTAATAATTATAGACTAAGCGCTGTATTGTAATCTCCTAAATTTTTCAAAAATTGTTGTACATATATAATAAAACTACAAGCAGCGTTTTAAAATCCTGGAGAAGAAGTGCCTTTAATTAATTAATATATTCTCTGATTCCTGCTTCCTAAATCCTTACCTTGTCTGCAAAAAGAGCCGCAATGTAACAACTCTGTCCGTTTTGAGAGAAATCTGTCAATTGCGGTGACTTCAGATTCACAGAAGAAAGGGGGTCCTTGCGCTCGAACTCCTTCGATATTTTGTGAATTAACGACACTGACGACTGTGATTGAGAGGTCCAAGATTCTTCTGAAGGGAAAGAAGTGTGGAATTAGTTATTTAAGAATCTAATTTTGATGATCACTATAACAAACATTGTCTGGGGATGATTAATTTTAGTGGGGGTTTAACATCTGTCTCGGAACAAAAGGCCATATCGCTGACGACAAAAGGAAATCAAATACAAGAGAATGAAAGAAGCAGTCCTAAAAGGAATGGGTTCGATGAACAAAGTCACCTACTACCAGTTGGTGCAATGCTCATGGATGCAGAAAAGCTACTCTCTGAATGCAGTCACATACCAAGGAATGTGACGAAACGGGACACAAGCACCTGTGGTGCTTGGTAACCATTTAAAAGGAACCATTTATTTTTAATTCATATCTAAATATTTCGTTATGAACTGGAAAAATTTAATATTTATTTATTCATATTAAGAAGCATATAAATTTTAACAAACATGTTAAATTTAACTCACTATTATTTCGTGATAATTATTATTTATTTCCCTAAATACCATAAATTAAACTTAAATTCAATAAATAAGAACTAAATACAATAATTAATCGCTAAATACCATAAATAATCCCTAAATACAATAAATAATCCCTAAATACCATAAATAATCCCTAAATACCATAAATAATCCCTAAATACCATAAATAATCCCAAAATACCATAAATAATCCCAAAATACAATAATTAATCCCTATTAATACAATAATTAATCCCTATTAATACAATAAATAATCCCTAAATACAATAAATAATCCCTAAATACCATAAATAATCCCTAAATACCATAAATAATCCCAAAATACAATAATTAATCCCTATTAATACAATAATTAATCCCTATTAATACAATAAATAATCCCTAAATATAATAAATAATCCCTAAATACAATAATTAATCCCTATAAATACACTAAATAATCCCTATAAATACAATAATTAATCCCTATAAATTCACTAAATAATCCCTATAAATACACTAAATAATCCCTATAAATACACTAAATAATCCCTATAAATACACTAAATAATCCCTATAAATACACTAAATAATCCCTATAAATACACTAAATAATCCCTATAAATACACTAAATAATCCCTATAAATACACTAAATAATCCCTATAAATACACTAAATAATCCCTATAAATACACTAAATAATCCCTATAAATACAATAAATAATCCCTATAAATACAATAAATAATCCCTATAAATACAATAAATAATCCCTATAAATACAATAAATAATCCCTATAAATACAATAAATAATCCCTATAAATACAATAAATAATCCCTAAATACAATAAATAATCCCTAAATACAATAAATAATCCCTAAATACAATAAATAATCCCTAAATACAATAAATAATCCCTAAATACAATAAATAATCCCTAAATACAATAAATAATCCCTAAATACAATAAATAATCCCTATAAATACCATAAATAATCCCTATAAATACCATAATTAATCCCTAAATACCATAAATAATCCCTAAATACAATAATTAATCCCTAAATACAATAATTAATCCCTATAAATACACTAATTAATCCCTATAAATACACTAAATAATCCCTATAAATACAATAATTAATCCCTATAAATACACTAAATAATCCCTATAAATACACTAAATAATCCCTATAAATACACTAAATAATCCCTATAAATACACTAAATAATCTCTATAAATACACTAAATAATCCCTATAAATACCATAAATAATCCCTATAAATACAATAAATAATCCCTATAAATACAATAAATAATCCCTAAATACAATAAATAATCCCTAAATACAATAAATAATCCCTAAATACAATAAATAATCCCTAAATACAATAAATAATCCCTAAATACAATAAATAATCCCTAAATACAATAAATAATCCCTAAATACAATAAATTATCCCTAAATACAATAAATTATCCCTAAATACAATAAATAATGCCTAAATACAATAAATAATGCCTAAATACAATAAATAATCCCTATAAATACAATAAATAATCCCTAAATACAATAAATAAGAACTTATTATTATATGATATTACTATTAAATACAATGAATAATGTTTAAATACATTAAATAAAATGAAATTTATAGCATAGGGGGTCAATATTTGCTTCATATCGCTGATGTCAAAAGGAAATTAAATACAAGGGACTGGAAGAAGCAGTCAGAATAGAAAAGTGGCTCGGCAAACAATGACTAACAACAACTAACCTCTTCTGGTATGTTTATTTCCATTGTTTTCCACCAAAGTCAGTCTTAGTACCATCACCAGACACACTACCAAACACAGGTACAGTACTAGTCTTCTTCTCGGTATAGTAACCACTATGTCGGTATATAAACGATAGACAAAAGACATAATAACTAACTTGTTACTTCTATTAACTACATTGTGTATTGACTCTTATTAAATGTTTTTAAATGGAAATTAATCCTTGAAAATGAAAGTAAATCTTCAACTTAATTATTTATCCACAAACATTACGAGAGAGTAATTTGATATTTATTTATATAACAATTACTTTCTTTATA
Source organism: Caprella mutica (assembly GCA_947561585.1). NCBI lineage: Eukaryota > Metazoa > Arthropoda > Malacostraca > Amphipoda > Caprellidae > Caprella > Caprella mutica. The sequence goes on along the minus strand of CANNZV010000472.1, from coordinate 16,449 downwards.
GAAAGGTAGGTTCTATTTATTTGGCAGTCATTTTATTTAGCGATACTTTCACTGCCAGTCAAGTGTACCTAACACACTGTTCAGTTGAGTCTCTGAGACACACTGCAAGACATACCTTTCACATACCCAACAGAGAGTGAAAGCGAATTAGACTTACCTAGTTAAACTTTCCTCTACCATCCCCTGGCTAAACTTGCCTAGTTAGACTTTCCTCTACCATCCCCTGGCTAGACTTGCCTAGTTAGACTTTCCTCTACCATCCCCTGGCTAGACTTGCCTAGTTAGACTTTCCTCTACCATCCCCTGGCTAGACTTGCCTAGTTAGACTTTCCTCTACCATCCCCTGGCTAGACTTGCCTCTACCATCCCCTGGCTAGACTTGCCGAGACTATATCTTAGTTACTTAAACTTAAACGCTTTACACGTACGGACATTTCGTCAAACGGATATTTTTTCCACGGACATTTCGTCCACGGGCAATTCTTATACAATATACTATTAAGAGGACGGTCTCCCTAAAATATTTTTTTTATTAATTGATGTATAAATTTGAATTTATCAGGGTTACTGCAACTGCTCAAATGGAGTATTTTTTATTTAGGATTTAGTTTTTTGTCTTTGCCCTCTTTCCCTCTCTAATAGTTTTTTTATTTAAATTTTAGTTTTACAATACCTAGCACATATGGAATATTGTATCATCACCCTATATACTAATACACAGAGTGTCTTTGTCTGTTGGTTGGTTGACTGGTTGCAAGAAAAATGTCACGCTTTAACATATAAAATACGATATAATTCTATCACTGAAATAATTATTGTCAATTTCACAAAGTGAAAATTGGGTAACAAGAAATCAAGGCTACAAAAAATTCCGAGATTAAGAATTTGAAATCTGGGATTTAAAATAATACGAGATAAAAAAAAACGGAAAATCTTATTCGAATTATCCGGATAATTGAAAAATTGTAGTCCATTATTTTTAAAGGATAATAAAGTACAGAAATTTTGATGGCTGAAATGCGGATAACTGAAAAATAACCAATCTGGATAACAAAAAAAAATCATAGTATTTAAATAGGATAATTTTAAAATAACCTAAAATTTATAACACGTCATTTTTTACGGGTCATTCACTAATCATATATATTTTATATGTATAATGTCCACACAATTACAAGATTAGTTTGATGCTAATTTCTCAAATAACAGTATTCTAATTTTCTACTATTTTCAAATCTTACAAATTTGTCATCGTGTACCCAGATCAATTTTAAAATATCTACATTCTTTAGTTTCTTTTTGGAAATTTTAAATTAGAGAACTTCGAAAACTTCATCACAGGTACAAATTTTCTTTGACTGTTCATGAGATCGTCTTCTACTCTGAAGTCCCTTTTATCGACTTCATATTTATTCACTCCAGACCTGAACAACGTTTGTTTGCTTTTCAAACTTACATGCACGACTAACGGTGTCCGGACAATTCGTCGTCGGACAATTCGGTCCCTGAACAATTCGTCGCCGATTGAAAATAAAAGAGATATGATTTATAATATAATTATTTTAATTGGTGGAATTTCATTCATTTATACTTTAAAGGGGAACTAATTTTTTTTTCAACAAAATAAGTGGTTGGTATAATGCACTTTTACCTCACAGTATATTGATAATTACAAATAAAATTAATACATATATATATAATACTTTTATTGAAAAGGATAGTACTATCATTTACTCACCATTGAATGGTTCACTAAATACAATTCATACAAATTTTTGGGTTTTCATCGATGCTTTAAATTTAAATAGAGAAGATAGTCAAGCTATTGCTAAATTTCTACTACATCTTCAAAGTGCTAAAATTCATCAAAGAGAATACAAGGATAAGAATAAACATATCTTACATGTGATCAGCAATTACAAGGCAAATAACAAAATTTCTTTTTCGAAGGCCTTTGCTCACGATATATAATTTTGAATAAATTTCGTAAATTTTCATATCACAAATCTGAAATTTTGTTGCCTAGAGTTTGCAAATTTTTAACATAATTTGTTACTTTCTTTGTTATAAAATTGGCATTGCAATAATAAATCAATTGTTTGTACTGCCAACAAAGAGAAACGGTTAACATTGAGTTACAGTTTAGTCTTGTTTCAGTGATTTTATACATGAATTTTTAACATTCTTTTTGCTATAAAATAGCAATGTTAGTTAATAGTTAGTTTTTCTATACTGTCTACGTGAGCATTTAAAATATTATCTTTTTGCTTAAATTTGAATATTATTTTTATTTGCGGAAATAACCAGCTCAGTAAAAAATATATTGTCCTACAAAATTTGATTTTATATTTACTGGTTTTATTTGTCATTTTCAAAAAGTTATAATTATATTATAAATTATACCTCTTTTTTATTTTCAAACGGCGACGAATTGTTCTAGCACCCAACTCACATAGACTGAAGGTAAATTAGAATTCTGTATTATCTTGGTAGGGTAAGTTCCGAGTTTTCGGACAGTTCCACATTTTCGGACATACCTAAAAGAAAAAAAATGATTAAACTTCTTTTTTAAATGGTATCCAAATAAATATCCAACTAACTAAAATATAAATTAAATATTTATTATCATATCATTTTTTCTTATAATTTAAATAAAAGTTTAATATAGTTGCAATAATAAATTAATAGCTATACTTTCATGTATCTAGCAATATCTCTCAGATATCATAGATGTGTGTAAGAAATGACTTCTAAAGTTAATAGTCAGTAGAAAAAGAAGCACAATAATTAACAAATGAAAAAGAGAATTAAAATACAAAGGCTTCAATAGTTTCAAGTACATGAATATAATATAAGTTTGCTTCTTGTTAAACATATTCCAGTATTTACCAACTTTAATATTTGAACAATTTTAGTATACCTATATATGAATATATATATATAATAACAGTCAATGTTATCATATTTTATATCAAACACTTTCCTTGTGAGTATTCCAACAAAAGAATAAATCAATCTGAATTACTTACCATAAATGATAATTGCTGTAATTTTCTATACGTAAAATTTAATGATTCTTCTCATTGATTACCATACTTTAATATTCAAAATTAATGACTTAGATATTTACTAACTATTACAAATAAACTAATCTGTTCTTTGTTCACACAGCATTGAGTGTGTGAGTAACACTTCGTAGATACATACACTCAGTACCAAAATGGTGAAGGTTGAGACAGCAACGTTTAACTTCATTTCGTCCGTCTACTCCGCCCTCTGGAGCGTCCAAACGCCCCTGTCGGATAATGCGCTCAACATTTACCAATGTGGTTGGGCGTGTGAGGCGTATGACAACTGCGGAGGTTTCACCTGGAATCACACGCAGGTAAGAAATATAAAAACCATGAAATTCAAGTTAGTAAAAAACGTTACGAAAACAGTATTCTTGCTTAGTTCGAGAGCTCACAAATTCGAAAACCATTTGGTTCGAATATGATAGACTTCATTATGATTGATTTCTTTGGTAGTATTTAATTTATTTCACTAGATCGTCCGCTGCCTGCTGGTCACCATAGAAGAAAGTGAAGAAGGAACCATTACCGGGAACGTCTACAGGATGGCTACATACAGGAACAAGAGACTCGTTGACATGAACACTGTGAAAGACACCAAATTCGTGTAGGTTTACCACATTGCAACACGCATATCTCATAAAAACTTTTACATTTACTTCATAGTTTTCTGCAAATTTAAAGAATGAACTGAAAGATTTTGAGGCTATCAAATACTTGTGTGTTGGGGTTTTAATTGAATACGTGTTCTTTAAAGATCCCCTCTACTCTTAATTAAAATTTCGCTGGAAATGATGTAAATTTTAAGAATTAAGGTTATACAACATATCACAGTTAACAGAAAAGAAGTTGATCAAGTATTCGCTTCGTAATTAATTATATAAGAAATATTCGCACTCTACCTTCACTGTCCAACTTTCTATTAAATTCAATAGAAGAATAAAAAAAGATACGAATTTTATCTCGTATCATCGTATATTTAATATATGGTATTTAAATAAACTTTTAGAAACCTAATATTTTTTTAGGGTATTGATGTAATGCATGCAGAAGTATCTTGATCCTTTTATTTGCTTGGTCAGCTTAGAAACCACCCGATCAACTAATTTAATTCATTGTAATAAATATATAGAACCATATTTGAAATGGTTTGCAGTTTTATAACCAGTAACCTTTTCTCTAATGAAAAGAGTAATAAAAATTTAGGGTGGAGGGGACCTTTAACTTGGTAAGTTCGTTATTACGGAAGAAAATTCAGAAATAACATTGTTTAATATTCACATTGAAGTACATTTCTAATTATTGGATATTAGTTCACCTATCGATCGTTTTAAAATATGCACTGGGATTAAAAAGAAACCTATAGTGCATTTGTTAAAAGTGGTTGAAATTATTTTCTTTTCAGTGAGTATCGACGTGTGTGTACGAAAATGGAAGAGTCTCATATGATTCCACCACCAACTACAGTGCGGGTCTGTATTAGATAATAAATATCACTTTTCTACTTATTTTTAACAAAATAAAATTTCATTCACATAATTATCTTCAAAAAATGGTCCGGTTAGAGGACTCAGAGCAGTAAATAGTAAATGAAATGAATAACCTAAGTGATAACTTGAAAACTAAAGTGAATTTAAAATTTAAAATTGGTTAAATTAGTTAATGTAGCTTTAAATATCAATGTCTACATTAACAGGAAAAGGTGATCATGGCAGTGAGACCTGAGAACAAAATATTCTTGGATGCGTTGTTTGATATCAACAACATGACGGATAGCTTCGGCAGGGAATACAACCCCAATGACCCTCTTTTTTATTGGGACGGAAATTACCTTCGTGACAAGAACAGGATACTCGTAGAAAGAGGATTTCAAATGCACACAGTAAAACAATCTTCCTTGCATCATTTGTACGTAATGTGCATTGAGGATTAAAATGTACATTAAGTTGCAGACATTTTCCTGTTTCCACACACAATCCCATTGCGCCTATTCCCATCCCTATGTACAATTTCAAACGATAACTAGTTTCCACTTGTTCTGTCATTTTCAATTTTCCTTCCCGTCCACTAAACTCCCAAGGAATCCCAAACTGCTTTTTCTAAGAAGTTTTTCCGGCTTCTGTTTCTAACGTGTGCGCAATCTGAACTCCGAATGTGACTTATCCCACATGAAGATGCTGCAAAGGATACACTGTGTTTCGCTCCAGGATGTTTAAAGTTTCTCATACGGAGAAACTCCATCACGAGTCCTTGGTGTTTCCTATCGAGAAGATTATGGACATGAGAGTGACCCAACTTTTTGAGTCTTCTTCGTGCTAGTCCCACCTCCTTCAACACTTTTTCTCTCCCAATGAATGACGAAAAAGTCAAATCCACAACACAACGGGACTCAGTTCTTTCTCCCTACAACCGGTTCGTGGTTACATCTACTCTCTTCACCTGGCGGTACTGCCTATTGTTTGTCCGGATTAGATACCATTGTTGAAGTATAATCGAATTCATCTCACTCGACTACATTGTGGTTATCATCCGGCTCTTCTTACGTACGAATATAAAATTCCCCCGAATATATGCCCCATTTACTGGCGATGTGGAGCCTACCCAGATGATCTACTCCATCTTATGGTTATATTTCGAATATCATTTTGATCTATAATACGGATATTCACTTTCTTTCTTGACCTCTGGACCGACCCCACTCGCTCTCTCTCCCGTTACAAGAGTGCGAGAACAGTGTTTCTGGGGTCTGAACAGTAGATCCCCCTTTTTTCAGTTGTTCTTAATTTCTAAAATGTTTGTGTGTTTTCTATTCATCTCAATTTTTGTGGATTTCGGGGTACATTTCTTCCCTTCATGACCGTGCACAAGGTATTTGTTGTGGCTCAGTAGAGGCAATTTTGTGGTAGCCGAGTGTCCAACACAATCCACAGAGCGTACTTTCACTGTCCCCTCTTATACAAAGCTTTCTCCTTCTCATGTCAGCGTTTCATTAAAAAGAAGAATGAACCAAATTCTACCAATGCATTTTGATAAGCAATCACTGGAATTGTTTGAAAAAGGCGATTCATAATTCTAGAAAATAGTCAATAAAAATGACTAACAATAATCTCTGTCACCAATATACAAGTTTGATATTTAATGCAATTTATTAATCTTTTCTATTTCACTGTATTTAACTCTCTTGGGATTCAATATTCTCATAATTTTTCCTCCTTCTTTTAGTATAGCCTTTACATTTAATTCCGAATTTTAGTTTTTAGTGCAAATTACTTAATTCAATCAAAAGAAACTAAATTGGATAACTTGGTCAAAAACTACTGGAAGTTAATATTTTCCTTTCTTTGCAATGTGACCTAGTATGTCCCTCAGTGCTTATTATATTCCATGTGCATGAATAAGAGACCTACCCAATCAATATAATTGCCATAGTTACAGTAAACTTTCTGAAGAATAGGTCACATAGCTACAGAATGAATATCAGAACTATAAACCAATTATCTGATATAAAATGCATGGAATAGACGGTATTAAATACCTTGCCGTGAGGTGTGTCACGTGAAAAAGACACTAAACTGCGGACTATGTTTATTTTATGAATATTAACCTCTATATATACCTCCACCATTGACTATTAAAGTGTGTCTTATTTAGAGTAAACTTATTTAATAAAACTTTATAATTATGTTTAGGGTGAAGAACTCAACAAGAAGTAGTTTTGAATTTTCCCAAGCTTTCAGAAAAAAAAATAGAAGTAATGATATGTATCATGATTACGAGTATGTAGATTATAAGTCGCTTGTATTTTAATAAATGTTACACCTGAAGACGGAAACCACGAAGGATTCTGAAAGCTTGGGAAAATTCAAAACTACTTCTTGTTGAGTTCTTCACCCTAAACATAATGTAGCAACCAAGGAGTCCTCTATTTTCTTCAATAAAACAACTTTATAAGCAAAAGAACACAAAAGTCTTTACCAGTTTTGATAGTTTCTTGTCCAAATGTAATCCCTAGAACGATAAAGGGTCAATATAATATTTCTTTTATTTCTATAATTACAATCTACATACTCTAGCTAGTAATTTAAATTTAATTCTATTTATTTATACCGTTCCAGATATTCATAATTAGTATATTTGAGATTAGGCTTCAATACTCCTTTTGTTTAATACTCTTAGGAAATGTCTTTTCGATTGAATTGTAATTAGAAATGTCTTCAAAATAAGGCATTATTCAGTCAAAAAATATTATATATTATCTAGCAAAAGTTATATGATAAGTAAGAAAGATACATCTTTGGTAAATATTATGTAGTATAACATCTTTGGATACTGATATACTAAATATCTCTCAACATTTTAATAATAATACCGACACGTTTTAAATGCAAATTGTAACTGATAAAGTAATATTATTAAATGTAAGTTTCTTCTCAAATACAAATACTTTCATCTCTGATGTTGTTTTACTTTGCCATCTATTGATTCTAATTTCTAGTATATACAGTGGGGAAAATCAAATGGCATAGTTTAGATTTTTTTTAAAGACAATAATTTTCCGTTAAAAAAAAGGACAAAATCTTTACAGAAGAGGAAATTCCTTCAGGAAGTACGAGTGAGGGTTTCAATTCCCTGAAGGGGTGGACTCGACCCTCTAAAACTTCTCCTTCGCGGCTGAGAGGATGCTGAAGGCATTCCCTTTCAGGATCGCAAGAGACATTCGCTGTTGGAACCAAGAGACATTCGCTGTTGGAACAAGGCGTCTACCTATAAACTTCAAGATTGAAGATTTCGTACTGCCGTACGCCCCTGTGGTCTCTATAGCAATTGGCTCAAATATGTATGCATCTCCAAGTTAAAAATCGATTAATTTATTATAATTCATTGTTGATTGAAATCAGTATAAAATGCCATTTGAGTGATCACTTTTTGAAGATGTTATCAGGAAGATGGTGCGCAATTTGTACCTATGCACTGTTGAAGACCACGTCTGAAGTTTTCTTTCGCTCTTCGGCACATCACAGCGATTTCCTCCCGAATACCCATCTCCAATTCTTCCAAATTTTGTGGCCTTCTTTTGAACAATTCAGTTTTGAACCACTTTTCCCACAAGGAGAAGTCGCAAATGCTCATATCCGGTGAGCTTGGGAGCCACTCGGTATCATCCCTTCGATGCCATGATTTAACGATTTTGAATTTAAAGTGCAATATTTACTCTCACTGTGATACTATTTATCAGTAAGGCTTACATATTATGATTATAAATAAAAAATTACAAAATTATACTAATGGGCCGGAAAAACGTAATTTACCTTAAGGGTTGATTCACACTCTCCGCTCACGCTCCAGTGACGGTTCAGTTCAATATTCTTTACTTCATTTCACGTAAAGCCGATGATACACTAGCAGCAATTGCTGCATTGGTTGCGGCCCGCAATTCATGAAGCCCGCCAAATGGTAGCTTTCAGGCAGCAATGACTGCCATTTTCGGAGATCCAACATGATGGATTCAGCCCGCACTCAGGGCAGCATTCAGTGCGGCTACAGCGGTTGAACGGGTATGTGTTGCTCTTCGTCGCTCCTCAAAATTATTCAAAAATTATTAAGTTAATTGTCAATATCCGTGAATATTTCCAAGTTTATGATGGCTACCTTTAACTTTTGACCGAAGCTAAATTTAGTGTTTGAAGTAAAATATGGAACTATCCCTAGAATATTTGTCTAAATGCTTTAAAATTTCATTAGAATAAATATGAGCTCTATATGAAAATACATGCAAAATTTCAATAATGTGTGTTTTGTACTTTTTATGAAATTAAAGATTTAGATAACTTGTTTCTGCCTACCCTTATATTTTGTCCGCTACTGTATGTCATTGACCATTTTCTAATCCAAATTTTTGAACAAAGAAAATGCGACATTGTTTGGCATAACTAATGAATTATTTTGACATCAATACTATAAACATTCTCTTCGTTGCCGGCAACAAAAATCCTTCCCACCGGTGGTAGGAAGCTGTTCAACGCCAGACAACAAGCTAAATCTTGCTGCTTGCGGCAGGCAACAGGGCAACGTGTAACCACGTGCAGCTATAAGAGAAAAAGATGCGTTGACCTGGAAGATGTGACTCTATGCGCAGACCTGAGGCGTCTATTGTGTACCCCTTGAAAAGACACTTGACAAAAATATAGAAGCTGAAAAATCTTGAAGTATTATTGGTGTAGTTCAACAGGAAGCTACTATAAAAGTTATTTTGTTCAGCAACACATACTATAGCTCAAGTTGTGTGGCCAAAGATGTAACCGTATTCTTCCTTCGTCATAGAGCTCATGAATAATGTATTAACACTTTGACTTATGAATTACATTGTACAATAACGTTCAATTATTTCTACTATATAGTAACAGTTAATTTCTTCCACTAGCCTATCAGATGCCAGCTGGTTAGCATAGTAGAAGGTGCAGCAGGAACCATTAAAGAGAACATCTACAGGATGTCTGCATACAGGAGCAAGAGAATGGTTGATTTATCCGATCTATTTACAGGTAGGTCTACCAACTAGGGAAACGATGAACACCGAGTAAACTAACACTTCTAACAATTTATAATATAGATATATATTTCACAAATTCTTGAATATTTCCACATCATGTTTGACTTTGTTAAATACTCGTGTAGGGGATATTAATTTGAATATGTGCTCTTTAACTGAGTGTGTTCGTTATTTGGTGATCCAGTTTGAATATTCATTCTGAATTGGTTAATTTAATGGACGAGTGGAATGGTAACGAACGTCCAACTTAAAATGTGTTATATATTTCTTTGTAATTACACAAGCAGTAGAGTTCTATTAAAATGGTAACTTTAGATGTTTGGGTGGTTCAACTAATTCTCATAGGCCTCAACTCCCCACAAGAATTCTAAGTATTTACCTGACAGTCATAAAACACATAATTGAATCTTTTCACTTTGTGAGAAAGATTCATTAGACTTAAGGCAAGCAGAAATATTTTTTTCATTATTACGTATATGATTCTTTTCCCCAAAGTGGCTGTTAAAGGTACCATCCAGGCAAATTTTTTATTGCTTTAATCAATGAGGCTAATGTTAGTGTTATCATTTTTCTGCAAACAGCATGAAAGTTGATAGCATATTTTTAATTTTATATGCTCTCAAAAAACGATATAATCAAAACTCTACAATACCTATTTTACTTCCGTCTTTCTAATATTCAGTCTGAAGAAAAAGAATGTACACCATTTCGTTTTGATTGTCAACTATATAGGTATTAGGTATAATTAATCCATTTAATATTCGTGTAAATGTGAAAAATTGGATAAACTTATTATAGAAACGAACAACGATTTCAAAATCCGATAAAAGAGTGTAAAATCTTCTTCTTCAGCGTTAGGTTAGTGTTCGTACAATTGTTGCTTTCAGAGTATTGATATCTTTAAAGATAAATAATAAAATATATACTGAACCGAATTGTATGCAGTTTGTAGAATAATGATCATAGACCTTAGTTCTATGATAATATGTAATGAACTCATTTTTCCTCCGGAGCCTGGAGAGGACTATAGCTTTGAGCTAATTCGACAGTTGGGTAGAATTATTGCTATATTTTTCTGATATGACAAGCTAGCTTGAAACTCCATTTGGAATACACATGTAATTATGAAATATTAGTTCAACTCCATTTTTTTCGGTTTAGAGTGAAATAAAATTGAAATTTAAACCATTTGTTTGTAGTGAAGGAAATTATCTTTCTTTGTAGTTAGGTTCTTCAATGCCATGGTTTGAACTTTGAGATGCTCCCAGCACCAAAGACAATTCGGGTCTGTATTGGATATTATATATAAGTTTTTAATTCATATAACTAGAAAATTAGTATTGCAGCAGAGCCACTTTATTCGTGATGAATACGTATAACGTATAACCAATGTCCACGAACCAGGAATGATATTTTGTGGTCGGTTAGAGTATAATTAGTTAAATTCGCAACTAGCCCCTCGAAGCCTAGTGTGTTACTTAGGTAATTAGTTCTACCTCTGGAAGTAAATTTTTCAACTAGTTTACAATTTTAGTATTATATAAATATGTGAATATAGTATCAATTAAAATCGTAATATAATAAAGATTCTCTATCAATCATGAACATTTTCCTCTTACAGTTAAGCGTATTTGACTAAAACTCACACAGGCAGCACTTTTTTGGACAAGTTGAATCATTCTCGTTTGATACTTAATTAGGAGGTTCTATGTATTTAATTTGTAACTTTTAATACTAATGTTTGTTTCGACAGGAAAAGGTGATCATGTCTGTGAGACATGAGAACTACATGTTCTTGGGCGCTACGTTTGAGAATGATATTTGGACTGATGCATTCGGTGAAACCTATAAATCCGATAACCCGATTTTCACGTGGTACTCCGGTTACCCTGATGGTAGAATTTTTTTTTTTTTAGGATTCTACATGTACACATCATCTGATGAACACAAGGTTAATTCGTACATAATGTGCATTGGAAATTGAAATGTTCATAGAGTTGCAAAAGAAAAATGAACATGTTTAAGATGTGATTTTAAATTTTTATGTTATACAAAATGTTAAAAGTTATCACTGGTTAATAACCACGTGTCATTTTAAAAGAGCAAATAATTTTGCACACATTGTTTATTTCACTGAGAGAGATATATGCTATATATATGCATCTACACTTGTTCAGTTTTCCTTTCAACTTTCGCTTCAACTTCATTTTTAAATTCAAATTCAATTTTCCATTGATGCATGCCTTAAGTTGCCAGGTTTGATTGTGACAAAATGTTTACTTTGGTTTTTTACTATGAAATAGGTAACTATACCTTTTTTTGCTAGAAATTTGTCATATTTTTGGCCAAAATGTAATAGTTATTGGTTCACTTTGAATTATGTTAATATATTAATAAAAATGAATTAGGTTATTTATATCGACCGCTTTTTTGCACCGGGGGGTTTTTCTTAGTTTTTTTTTGTCCGGGGGGTTTATTGCACGTTTTTTATTTGGTCCGAGGGTATTTTGCACGGGGGTCTTTTGTCCTGGAATTCTTCCAGCTCCTGAGTGTCCGTTTCTGGAGTTTTCTTGCCTCTCCTTTTGGGGCCTAGTTCTCTTCCTCTCCTTCTGGTCCTTCTTTATTGCTTTACTGTATTTCGTATTGTGTTGCTTTACTGTATTTCGTCTTGTGTTGCTTTACTGTATTTCGTGTTGTGTTGCTTTACTGTATTTCGTGTTGTGTTGCTTTACTGTATTTCGTCTTGTGTTGCTTTACTGTTTCTAGAGCCAATACCTTTATTCGTTACTTGTAAAATATTTTCGATGGAAATTAAATAGGATTATTAGGTTAATTTTCTCTTCTATGTAATATGACTTGATATAACTTCCTTCAGTGTTTATTACTTTCCATGGAAACCTATCAATAGTATCGCTTTGGCATAGTTACAGTAAATTAGTTTGTTAAACAAGGTTAGGGAGTGTTTAACTATTAAGGCAAATTGCTACAGAATAAATATCAGAACTATACCTTAAATAGAGATGTGTTTTGCCAGCAATTATCTGATATAAAATGCATGGAATATGCTGTACAATGGGCTATTTACATAAGGTGTATCACGAAATAAAAATACTAAACTGCGGATGAAGTTACACGTGCGGTTTATTTTATATATGAACTTTTATATTTACCATTGATTATTGAAAGTGTGTCTTATTTCTTCAGAGTATCTTATTTAATGTAACTTATATTCGTATATCCACTTCGATTCAAAATAAATTTCTGTTTGGTATCAATGTTTAAATTGCATAATTATTAGAATAATTGAAAACAACAGATGTATTTCATTCATTGTATTATTTATGAGTTAGAAGAGAGTTATGATGGGGCCATAGAAGATTTAAGGGGTCCCCTCTTCTGTATATCTTCTTTAGCCCCACTTGAATTATGAAAACAAAAAGATTATCGAAAATAACGCATTTTAACATTGTCAGCTTACTATAAGAATAGTATAGTGACAGCGCACTGTATGGATTATACAGGTAACTCTCACTTTGCATCATGTCGTGGGACCGGATAAACAGAGATACCATAATTGGTTTAAAAGAAAAATGTGAACCTGTTATTTCTGGGGAAACTTTAGAAAAATATATTATTTTTTGGGATAATAAAGAAATTGTTTATTGCTCCTTTACCTTACAATCATATCTGTTAAAAAAAATTCAAAATGGTGGAATTTTCCACTTCTCGCATTTAACAGCGGTGGAATCTTCCATGCTGGAATCTTCCCGGTGGAACTTTTTGCGGTGGAATTTACCGGCCATGCTGTTTAAAATATATTAAGAAAGTATAAACAGTTGAAGGAAAATGTCCTTTTTATTATTTTCTATCAATGAATGTTGCAGAGTGCAGGACGAACGCGAATGATGGATAAATAGAGATGGTGTGGATTAACCAAGTCAAACAAAACTATATAAATCGTTGGAGGGACTAATCGAGATGAGGATAAATCGAGAGTCTCCTGTATAGTGAGAGAATACTATATGGATTATAATCACAACATCAGCACTTATAATAACCATATTTATATACAGTTAGGAGACTAATCACTTTTAACCTTTAATATATTTAAAGTGATACAAAATGAATTAATTTAATGTACTATAATTAATTCATTGAAATTTAACTAAATGATACTATATTAAAGGTTCTCTCCAGGTTCCGGAAAAAAGGAGTTTATTACATAATATCATAGAATTAAGGGTCAAGATTATTAATTTGAAAAGCATATTTTTAAAAGTTTTTAATTCTCTGTGTGTAACAATTGTACGAAACACTAACCTGACGCTGAAGAAAAAGATTGTACACTCTTTGTTTGAATTTCAATCGAAATTGAATTAAAAACATTGCATCTCTGACCTTAAATTTAAACTGTTAAAGATTAGCTGATGTAAATAAAAGTATATATATCTAGTAAGTTATATCCTCTTTTCTATTTTTACCCGAATATTTAATTATAAATAGACTGTACCCACCTAGTTGACATTCAAAGCAATTACTGCGTGCAAACTTTTTCTTTGGACTTAAAATTAGAAACTCGGAAGTAAAACGGATATTGCAGTGTATGTGCATTATTAAAATCTTTGAAAATATATAGAAAGAAATATAGACTACCTAGTTTTTTATGGGGTACATAGTAAAATGATGAGAGATAGTATAGCAGATATTGATTGTCACAATAGAAAATTTGCTTGGAGGGGCCTTTTAAATATTATTATTGAATAGTAATTCACAGGTTATATAGGGTTAATTACGAATTATCGGTCAGTACTACATCTTCGGACATATAAGAAAAAACAATATAGAAATTATTATTTCTATATTGTTAGTTCTTTTATGTTTTATCAAATAGTTCTTTTAAGTCGTATCTATGATACCTGCAGTTGATACAACTTAAAATAATGAGTTAACCGTGTATTAGGGCCCGTCCGGCGATTGGCGCATGACCCTAAAATAGCATTAACTCTCGGGTATGTGGTCACACGAGCGTTCTTTGCCGTCCGGCAGAGAGACGGACAATTCTGAACGCAGGGTAAAGCGTTCCCTTGACGGCTGGTGACTGCCGCATCACCAGTCATTTCTATTAAATCTACGGGAGGGTGCGCACACGGACGGTTTGTTGCCGCATCTGTCAATGGTAATTGTAAGTAAATAGTAGAGATAGACATTTTTATTGAACATATAAGAAATAAATTTTTGTCCCTATATTTTAACAGTCTGTGAGTTATTACAAAGAAATAATAAAACGAGAAAACAGAGTTAATTCAGTTATTTCTTTATCGATCAAGCCCTTATGAAGTTAATATAAATTTTTTGAATGAATATGTACCGATACGTATTGGTTACCGATATACGTACCAATAACAATTGTTTTACAATTTTGATCCGTTTAGGTATAGTGTGACTAGTTAGATAGCCTACAGTATAACTAGTTAGGTATAGTGTGACTGGTAACATGCTACATGTCACTCTCTATGCATCTGGGTTAATTTTCCATTGCGGCACACACTCGTGTGCCCTGGCCATGCGGCTGCGTTCATTTGTCGTTGCGGCGCCGGAACGCTCGTGTGCGGGGGCCCTTATTACACTGTGTAATAATAACAGTTTTTATATTTTTTTTATATGACCGAAGATGTAGTACTGACTGATAATTCGTAACTTAGCCTAGTCCTATGTATTCTAAAAGACATAATAATATTCTCAAATTGAAATTTATACTTCTAATTCTGATGCTGTTTTTATAATTTACTATTAATTAATTTCTATAATAAAATAACAAATCTCATAGAAAAAATATTAACAATATTGAAAGTTTTAAAGAACGTATCAAATAATCAATTTAATTTGATTAATTTATTTTAGGTATGTTGGGTTATAACAATTTTCTCAATTTGTTGTATGTTAAATCAAATGAAAACCACAATTATGAGTATGAACAGACCGGTAAAATACGAACTGTGCGTCCCATTTAATGTTATCGGCAAAAATATTCCTATGTTATTCGTACGGGGATAGAAATGATGTTCATAAATATCTGTACAGCTGACGATTTACTCAATCTATGAGATTTTTAATTTGATCTTTGGATACCTAGTGTCTAATTGCATTTATTGCTGCAAAGTTTATCGAAATGCGTATAGTAATAAAAAAGTTACATGCTATTTAATTAGAAATACTGTTAAAAGTTCAGCCTTATATAGTGTGCCTACAAGTATGAGTGACTATAATGAAATTTACAAAAATGATAATATATTTCAATCGTTCATGGAAATAAATATAAGATATAATAATTACTAATAGGGTTGTGACAATATGTGTTTAAAATCATAGATCCTGAAAATATTCTACACGGAGAGAAATAAAAAGTATTGAATCGTTCTAAATAGTAGTATTCGATACCATTTTATTTCATTTCGTCTATGATATTCATAAGATCTATGATTTTAAACGCATATTGTCTCAACCCTAATTATAACTAATATTTGAGTAACATAATACAGATGATAATATACAATCAGAATTTTAAATAAATCATTGCCAAAATTCTCATGTACATTAATTAATTTCCTGAAAATTGATTACAAGGGTTTTACTGCTTTATATTAGATGGACAGACAACAAACTACACCAAATAGAGTAAGTTGTTCATGACATTCACATTGGAAGTATCTATAACCTCCACTGCAAGTTCTAGGTAACCTGTGGCTACAAAAAACTGGCAATGAACTGTGTAACACGCGTATGTTGTTGATAGGTGTACTTTGCATGTTACAGGCGTAACAAATTGGG
>CANNZV010000471.1:806139-911881 GCA_947561585.1 Caprella mutica | reverse complement strand
ATAAAATACAAATTATTGTATTATAAAATACGAATTATTGTATTATAAAATACGAATTATTGTATTATAAAATACGAATTATTGTATTATAAAATACGAATTATTGTATTATAAAATACGAATTAGCTATTGTATTATAAAATACGAATTAGCTATTGTATTATAAAATACGAATTATTGTATTATAAAATACGAATTATTGTATTATAAAATACGAATTATTGTATTATAAAATACGAATTATTGTATTATAAATACGAATTATTCCATTGAAAAATACGATTTATTCCATTAAATATGAATAATTCCATTAAAAAATACGAATTATTTATTTACAGGAGAGAAAATTCGTTCACTAAAATTTTTTTATTCGTGATATGTATTTTTTTGTAAACTTGCATAATTCTTCCACCAACACATTCATGAACAATTGCATACAATTGTGTGATTTCAACTCTATTGCTATGCGAAATACTTCTCAGCTCTACGTACTATTTTAACTATTCCCAGTACTTCCACTAACGAAAATATGAACTCTACTGCATACAGTTGGTGACTAATGTTCTGGTGCAATCATTCATCTCAATGAGAGTTCATTTCGACCTGCCCTGGCACAGTTAAAAACTGACTGAGACTAATTATGGACTGTGTAATTAGTCTCAGTGACAGCAGTCTCTTTTTAATATGTGTTATACACTATGACGGGGCATATTATATTCTAACTAATGTGAATGGCGCAATTAGGAAGGCTTCAATTAGATGCGATTTGAATACGTACCTGGGAATTTAGAAAAAGACGTATCACAATATCACCATTAATATAGCTACATTTAGATTTTATTTAATTGTACAGCTATTGAATTATGATTTAATTTTTATCTAACTTTATATTTTTTTTAACCTGTATGTATAACTTTCATTTAATTGTATCTTGTACTTATGAATAAGTACAAAATATTAAACCATTTTTATAAAAAAAAACTTGCATTTTATACTATTTTAATTACTTTCAATTCTTTTCGACCCGCACACGGTTGCCTCAACTCTAACTTTGCTGATGTGCCACATCTACAGATTGCTGTCCCAAAATACGGCCACCCTCCATGCACGGGTTAACTGAATTTTAATATATTATGAAAATTACCTTAAATTAGTTACCGAATAATACGAGTGTCATATATTTAAGATGGTAGATATTAGTTAGGTGTTTGTGGTAGGTTTAAAAATAGTTTTGTTTCTTTGAGAGCATAGAATGATGTTCTTTGTAAGTTGAGCAGACAATTCATCACCTTCCCTCTCATTCATCACACAAGGTGATAAGATTTGACAGGTAAAAACATCTAAAAAAAGATATTAAGAGCATTTTTGTGACGCGTACAGTGTGGCATGTATAGATTGACTTGAGAGTTTCCCCATTAATGAGCATAATTGTCAGTTACCATATTAATGGTAATTAATGTGCTTTGGTAACTATGGGTAGTTCTGAGTTATTGTACGGTTTCATATTTACGCTCCTATAAAAAAAATATCGTTGATTTTTTTTTTATATATATGGTCGAAAATATGAATTTGTCCGTTAACTCAGAAGGTACCCTATAATATTAATAAAAGTGTAATTTTAAGGTATTTTTTATCGTTCTTTTAATAGAGTTCATAAAACTGAAATTTAGAAAGAAATCACATGAGCAGTTTAACCTTAAACTGTATTACGTACCATATGTGGTACAATTAGGCAAAATGTAATTTCACAATATGAATGTGTTTCATAATCGAAAAATAAAATTGCCCCACATTCACAATTATTTTCTCTTTTGATGTTGGATCAATAACGAATGAAAAACAATTAGATCGGAATTCTGATTACATTCTTTCGTTTTCTATAATTTGATAGAAATATTTTGTAAAAGAACCATCAATTGTTGTTATTCCTTACAGCAAGTACGGTTTGGTAATTCAATTATTATAACGGGTTTATATTTGAATGAAAGTACGTATTACCAGTACATATATACTGATTTAGCTAAATAATTTTTTACTTTAAAGTCCATAGTATTATTTTATTTTAAATTATTAATATTAGTGTGACCCGTAGCCATGGCCACAAATTATTAGTTTTTCCTTTATAATTAACAAAGACTTCGGACAGACAGACAGACTGTTATATTATTGTAGTACAGAGCACCTAATTTGCGTATGGTCCACTCTGAAGCAGTTGTTCTTAAAGTATTTTTCTCGCACACCCCTTGCTTTTCTCAGGCACCCCCTGAGGCTTGTATCGCATTGAAATAGAATGAGAAGATACAATTATAATTTATTTGGTTACTATGATGTTAGAAAATGGCAAATAACTTCATGTATATTCTGCATAATATTTAACAGCAAGAACCAAACTTATGAGTAACATATAAAACGGCCATCCCAGGCCCCAAAGGGTGCCTGGCACCCCACTTCAAGAACCACTACTGCATAGAGTCACTTCATAACAACATGTTTCTGGTGATAATGTCTCACGTGTGTCCCCGGACAGCTTCAATTTTAACTTGGTTGTCATGTTTCATATCCCGCCCTAAAGTTTGTACCTGTCTCTCTTTTTATTCACATGTGAATTATTCTGTCAGTGCGAGATCTGACTGTCACAAAGTTACTGGAGGTGTTTCAAAGTATTTAATTAACATGTATATTATTCAGATTGGATGTAATGAACTCACGAACGAATTCGTCAATTCATTTGGATGTTAAATAGTTTGTATTGACTGTAAATAGATATTGTATGAATGTTCTTCACCGTAAGAGTTCATCCCTAGTGTAATATTATTTGTATTGACTGTAAATAGATATTGTATGAATGTTCTTCAGCGTAAGAGTTCATCCCTAGTGGAATATTATTTGTATCGACTGTAAATAGATATTGTATGAATGTTCTTCACCGTAAGAGTTCATCCCTAGTGGAATATTATTTGTATTGACTGTAAATAGATATTGTATGAATGTTCTTCAGCGTAAGAGTTCATCCCTAGTGGAATATTATTTGTATTGACTGTAAATAGATATTGTATGAATGTTCTTCAGCGTAAGAGTTCATCCCTAGTGGAATATTATTTGTATTGACTGTAAATAGATATTGTATGAATGTTCTTCACCGTAAGAGTTCATCCCTAGTGGAATATTATTTGTATCGACTGTAAATAGATATTGTATGAATGTTCTTCACCGTAAGAGTTCATCCCTAGTGGAATATTATTTGTATTGACTGTAAATAGATATTGTATGAATGTTCTTCAGCGTAAGAGTTCATCCCTAGTGGAATATTATTTGTATTGACTGTAAATAGATATTGTATGAATGTTCTTCAGCGTAAGAGTTCATCCCTAGTGGAATATTATTTGTATTGACTGTAAATAGATATTGTATGAATGTTCTTCACCGTAAGAGTTCATCCCTAGTGGAATATTATTTGTATTGACTGTAAATAGATATTGTATGAATGTTCTTCACCGTAAGAGTTCATCCCTAGAGGAATATTATTTGTATTGACTGTAAATAGATATTGTATGAATGTTCTTCACCGTAAGAGTTCATCCCTAGAGGAATATTATTTGTATTGACTGTAAATAGATATTGTATGAATGTTCTTCAGCGTAAGAGTTCATCCCTAGTGGAATATTATTTGTATTGACTGTAAAGAGATATTGTATGAATGTTCTTCACCGTAAGAGTTCATCCCTAGTGGAATATTATTTGTATTGACTGTAAATAGATATTGTATGAATGTTCTTCAGCGTAAGAGTTCATCCCTAGTGGAATATTATTTGAATTGACTGTAAAGAGATATTGTATGAATGTTCTTCACCGTAAGAGTTCATCCCTAGTGGAATATCATTTGTATTGACTGTAAAGAGATATTGTATGAATGTTCTTCAGCGTAAGAGTTCATTCCTAGTGGAATATTATTTGTATTGACTGTAAAGAGATATTGTATGAATGTTCTTCACCGTAAGAGTTCATCCCTAGTGGAATATTATTTGTATTGACTGTAAATAGATATTGTATGAATGTTCTTCACCGTAAGAGTTCATCCCTAGTGGAATATCATTTGTATTGACTGTAAATAGATATTGTATGAATGTTCTTCACCGTAAGAGTTCATCCCTAGTGGAATATTATTTGTATTGACTGTAAATAGATATTGTATGAATGTTCTTCACCGTAAGAGTTCATCCCAAGTGGAATATTATTTGTATTGACTGTAAAGAGATATTGTATGAATGTTCTTCACAGTAAGAGTTCATCCCTAGTGGAATATTATTTGTATTGACTGTAAATAGATATTGTATGAATGTTCTTCACAGTAAGAGTTCATCCCTAGTGGAATATTATTTGTATTGACTGTAAGTAGATATTGTATGAATGTTCTTCACCGTAAGAGTTCATCCCTAGTGGAATATTATTTGTATTGACTGTAAATAGATATTGTATGAATGTTCTTCACCGTAAGAGTTCATCCCTAGTGGAATATTATTTGTATTGACTGTAAATAGATATTGTATGAATGTTCTTCACCGTAAGAGTTCATCCCTAGTGGAATATTATTTGTATCGACTGTAAATAGATATTGTATGAATGTTCTTCACCGTAAGAGTTCATCCCTAGTGGAATATTATTTGTATTGACTGTAAATAGATATTGTATGAATGTTCTTCACCGTAAGAGTTCATCCCTAGTGGAATATTATTTGTATTGACTGTAAATAGATATTGTATGAATGTTCTTCACCGTAAGAGTTCATCCCTAGTGGAATATTATTTGTATCGACTGTAAATAGATATTGTATGAATGTTCTTCACCGTAAGAGTTCATCCCTAGTGGAATATTATTTGTATTGACTGTAAATAGATATTGTATGAATGTTCTTCACCGTAAGAGTTCATCCCTAGTGGAATATTATTTGTATTGACTGTAAATAGATATTGTATGAATGTTCTTCACCGTAAGAGTTCATCCCTAGTGGAATATTATTCGTATTGACTGTAAATAGATATTGTATGAATGTTCTTCACCGTAAGAGTTCATCCCTAGTGGAATATTATTCGTATTGACTGTAAATAGATATTGTATGAATGTTCTTCACAGTAAGAGTTCATCCCTAGTGGAATATTATTTGTATCGACTGTAAATAGATATTGTATGAATGTTCTTCACCGTAAGAGTTCATCCCTAGTGGAATATTATTTGTATTGACTGTAAATAGATATTGTATGAATGTTCTTCACAGTAAGAGATCATCCCTAGTGGAATATTATTTGTATTGACTGTAAATAGATATTGTATGAATGTTCTTCACAGTAAGAGTTCATCCCTAGTGGAATATTATTTGTATTGACTGTAAATAGATATTGTATGAATGTTTTTCACAGTAAGAGTTCATCCCTAGTGGAATATTATTTGTATTGACTGTAAATAGAACAGTTTGGTAGAATGTGACACAGTGGGTGTTTACTTTAATCGTTTTAACACTTATCCTGGTACATAATCAACTGTGCAGTAATACGTAACTGTACGGCAATGCGTAACTGCCCGGTAATGCGTAACTGTACGGTATTACATAACTCCTCGGTAATACATAACTGTTCGGTAATTCATAACTGCCCCCTATTTTCCTAGCGTGAGTTCTCACCTGACCGTGTCAGTTGGTTGTGACACCTCGTGACAGTTAGCGCTGACATGACACGGTGACTCATATCTCTGAGATATATGAACACTCTTCATTTGAAAGTAAATATTTACGGCAGTGTTGCTCTTAACCAAAGTGCTATGGGTTATTTTTAACTTTAATAACTTACATTGTGATGTGGGGTGTAGTGGAGAGAAAGCTATTGTGGGGCCATAGAAGATTGAGAGGGGCTTAATCTTCTATGACCCCACCATAACTATCCCTCTTTTAATCTTCTATGGCCCCACCATAACTTTCTCTCTAATCTTCTATGGCCCCACCATAACTTTCTTTTATGTTGCAACTTGCAATATAAAGAAATTTATATCACTCAGAATTTCATACCGTTCATTATTCATTAAAATAATTATTTCATGACTGATTACTCATTTTGTATTCATAATAACATTTATATTTAATAGTAGTACCGTTACATATTTATACAGTAAACTCACGTTGATAACATTATACAGGGTGACCCACAAAAAAGTGTACTCAATCTAGAATTAATATAAATATCGTATTTATAAATAGATATAAAATAAGTTTAAGTTAATTTAAAAAATAATTTTTTTTCATGTATCCATTCTACCACCGTCATTGCTTAAGATTTTATTTATATTTACATTAATTCAAACTCTGGTACACTTTTATGCGAGTCACCCTGTATAATACCACGAAATAAATGTTTTTCCTGAAGAACATCCACGAACTTTCAAACCTTTTATAAAGGGAAGATCTTATTGACGCATAAAATCTTTGTTTCTTTTGAAAAACGTTCTATTTCTTAGTGTTATTTTTGGTAGCATTGTTATATTTCCTTTATGCTTCCATCTTTGAAGCTTCTACCAAATTAAATTCCTCTCCCACGTTGTTTTTTCTCAACTCTCTGTACTACACTACAGGTTTATATTAAAGATTCGTAGCGCAGAATAAATTGGCGCTGTTATAAGTAATTAATTAATTCTTCAGAATTGTAGGGTGTGTATTATAGGTGTGTATTCTAACTGTAGGTGTGTATTCTAACTGTAGGTGTGTATTCTAACTGTAGGTGTGTATTTTAACTGTAGGTGTGTATTCTAACTGTAGGTGTGTATTCTAACTGTAGGTGTGTATTCTAACTGTAGGTGTGTATTCTAACTGTAGGTGTGTATTCTAACTGTAGGTGTGTATTTTAACTGTAGGTGTGTATTCTAACTGTAGGTGTGTATTCTAACTGTAGGTGTGTATTCTAACTGTAGGTGTGTATTCTAACTGTAGGTGTGTATTCTAACTGTAGGTGTGTATTCTAACTGTAGGTGTGTATTCTAACTGTAGGTGTGTATTCTAACTGTAGGTGTGTATTCTAACTGTAGGTGTGTATTCTAACTGTAGGTGTGTATTTTAACTGTAGGTGTGTATTCTAACTGTAGGTGTGTATTCTAACTGTAGGTGTGTATTCTAACTGTAGGTGTGTATTCTAACTGTAGGTGTGTATTCTAACTGTAGGTGTGTATTCTAACTGTAGGTGTGTATTCTAACTGTAGGTGTGTATTTTAACTGTAGGTGTGTATTCTAACTGTAGGTGTGTATTCTAACTGTAGGTGTGTATTCTAACTGTAGGTGTGTATTCTAACTGTAGGTGTGTATTCTAACTGTAGGTGTGTATTCTAACTGTAGGTGTGTATTTTTTAACCATACATGTATCTTCTAACATTCTATCAATATATTTCCTTTAATCTTTCAACTGTTTACTTTGTATAGTTTTAGCTACCTTTCAATTGTGTGGAAGCAGTTTAATACCTGATGTATATTCCAACTGTATAGTTGTATATTCCAACTGTATAGTTGTATATTCCAACTGTATAGTTGTATATTCCAACTGTATAGTTGTATATTCCAACCAGTGGATTCACTTCTCATCCTTACATACTAACCAGGTCCGTATCCAACATCAGGTCTTACTTTCTAGTTGGCACGGCGTTGTTACAATCATCCCCACTCGTTGTGTTTTCAAATGTCCTAAGTTGGAAGTGGTTTGGTGTCCGGACACTCGTTCCAATTTGGGACACTGCTTCCGAATTACTGCTCATATAATCGATTTCACTTGCTGCACTTTTCTAAATTGAAATGTTGCACTTCAAAATCTTAGGACTGCATTCAACTGATACCGTGAATTAGTAAAATTCAAGATTAGAATATATAATGATTTAATTAATAAATAATTTAAATTCATGATTTTTTAAATTTCATCGCTTGAATGAATAAATTATTTATTTATATTCATTTTTTTAAATTTTATTGGAATTTTTGTATTTTTTCTGCTAATGTGTATTTATATTAAACCCTAATTTTTAGATTATATATTTTCACGAGTTTGTCTCGTCTGATGCATTAACAATAGGTAAGACTGCTAATTTTCTTTAGTTGATGGTATTGGGACTTAAAACTCTCTTAATCTCCTATGGCCCCACCATAACTTTCTCTCTTAATCTCCTATGGCCCCACCATAACTTTCTCTCTTAATCTCCTATGGCCCCACCATAACTTTCTCTCTTAATCTTCTATGGCCCCACCATAACTTTCTCTCTTAATCTCCTATGGCCCCACCATAACTTTCTCTCTTAATCTCCTATGGCCCCACCATAACTTTCTCTCTTAATCTCCTATGGCCCCACCATAACTTTCTCTCTTAATCTTCTATGGCCACACCATAACTTCCTCTCTTATTCTCCTATGGCCCCAGCATAACTTTCTCTCTTATTCTCCTATGGCCCCAGCATAACTTTCTCTCTTAAATCTCCTATGGCCCCACCATAACTTTCTCTTACTATCTCTTTAAAAGTTATGTTGTGACAATAGAATGTCCCCTCTAAATCTACTATAGCCCCACCATAACATTTTCTCCCCTAATGTTTTTTATGTTGTAAAGTTCCATCTAATTATCCCCAGTAGCCTTTGTAATTAAATTGTGCAATTTGCTGACTGGAGAATTTTCTTTTGAAGTTCGTCATTCTGTTCGAATTTGCACCTTTGAAGTTCGTCGTTAGGTTCGTATTCGCACCTTCGTCAATAGGTTCGTAATGGCACATTTGGAGTTCGTTATTAGGTTGGAATTCGGACCTTTGAAGTTCGTCATCAGGTTGGAATTCACACTTTTGCAGTTCGTCATTAGGTTCGTATTCGCACATATGGAGTTCGTAATTAGGTTCGAATTCACACCTTTGAAGTTCGTCATCAGGTTGGAATTCACACTTTTAGAGTTGTCATTAGGTTCGTAGTCGCACATATGGAGTTCGGTATTAGGTTCGAATTCACACCTTTGAAGTTCGTTATTAGGTTGTAAGTTCGAGGTACATAAGATAGTTTCACAATGAAATCATGAAAATGTTGAACAATTGCGCATCAAGTTCGTTTGTGGCTAACATTTTTCACTTTTTTAATGTTAAATCGTCATAATATTAAATTACAACATATTTACACATAATATTGAATATATTTATATCAATAAATAAAGTATATATATGAGAAACAATTAAACTCGACATTAAGAGTGTTGAAGTGATTTAGAAGATTACATAAAATAACTGTGATTTATATGTTAATCATTCTATCTGCCATTCCCAATGGTCCCGTGCATCTTATTAATGGTAGCAATTAGTATGTTTTCAGCAGTGATGTACGTACCATCACCTAAAGAGTAACGTGGTACTTAACTACAGTACCAGAATGATGTGTGTACCATCACCTAAAGAGTAACGTGATACTTAACTACAGTATCAGAATGATGTGTGTACCATCCGCTAAAGAGTAACGTGGTACTTAACTACAGTACCAGAATGATGTGTATGTACAATTTGTTATGAAGTAACGTAACATCTCAAATTTAATTAGACGTTGACTACGTATGCTAACCTAACTGACGTTTCTAATATTCCAACATTACGTTATAAGGTCTATATCACATGTCCCACGATAGCAAGGGAAACTTAATCGTTTGTATAATATTTTCAGTGGTAAATATTTGTACCACTAAGTCTATCAGCAATACACACAGTGGTACATATGTGTACCAAAGCGTTTTCAACTTGTTAACATGATTCATGTACCATCAGTTGAAGAGTAACGTGGTACTTTAACTTCAATTAAAATCGTCGTTAATCTCAGTGGGTTTTATTTTCACTGCATTTGCATTTTCTATTTAATTGTTTTAGAGGCAATTATTGGTGCAGTATGTTCCTTTAATTTGACTATTATTATTCATTAGTGTAGTGATTAAATGTGAATAAATAAATACATGCAAGTAGGTAAGTAAATAGAAATGTAAATAATTAAATAAAAACATATGTTTTAAAAAAAAATATGTTATGTTTTATTAACATTAATAAAGGCTGTTTTTTTAATATCAAATTATCAATGTTGTTGTGTAACATTTGTTGTTGCCCCAAAAGCTTAATGTTAATTAATTCTCTATTTTTTTCTTTGTAGGAATACGGAGGCAGCAGTTTCGATGACTACGACAGTGGCTCAAGGAGAAGGTGAGTAAAATGATATTAGGAAAATTACTTCTGTTAATAGCATAAAGAAAATGATACCGTGAGCACTACTGAGAACCGGCTAATTTCCCTCAAAATGAGTCAGGCTAAATAAGTTCTGTTCTAGCTTTTATTGAGTTATTAAAGTTATTTTGTATTGGCAACTCAATGATTATGGAGTGTTGCAAGGAGTTGTAGTGTCAGTTTGAAGTGTTGCAAGGAGTTGTAGTGTCAGTTTGAAGTGTTGCAAGGAGTTGTAGTGTCAGTTTGAAGTGTTGCAAGGAGTTGTAGTGTCAGTTTGAAGTGTTGCAAGGAGTTGTAGTGTCAGTTTGAAGTGTTGCAAGGAGTTGTAGTGTCAGTTTGAAGTGTTGCAAGGAGTTGTAGTGTCAGTTTGAAGTGTTGCAAGGAGTTGTAGTGTCAGTTTGGAGTGTTGCAAGGAGTTGTAGTGTCAGTTTGAAGTGTTGCAAGGAGTTGTAGTGTCAGTTTGAAGTGTTGCAAGGAGTTGTAGTGTCAGTTTGGAGTGTTGCAAGGAGTTGTAGTGTCAGTTTGAAGTGTTGCAAGGAGTTGTAGTGTCAGTTTGAAGTGTTGCAAGGAGTTGTAGTGTCAGTTTGAAGTGTTGCAAGGAGTTGTAGTGTCAGTTTGAAGTGTTGCAAGGAGTTGTAGTGTCAGTTTGAAGTGTTGCAAGGAGTTGTAGTGTCAGTTTGAAGTGTTGCAAGGAGTTGTAGTGTCAGTTTGAAGTGTTGCAAGGAGTTTTAGTGTCAGTTTGAAGTGTTGCAAGGAGTTGTAGTGTCAGTTTGGAGTGTTGCAAGGAGTTGTAGTGTCAGTTTGGAGTGTTGCAAGGAGTTGTAGTGTCAGTTTGGAGTGTTGCAAGGAGTTGTAGTGTCAGTTTGAAGTGTTGCAAGGAGTTGTAGTGTCAGTTTGAAGTGTTGCAAGGAGTTGTAGTGTCAGTTTGAAGTGTTGCAAGGAGTTGTAGTGTCAGTTTGAAGTGTTGCAAGGAGTTGTAGTGTCAGTTTGGAGTGTTGCAAGGAGTTGTAGTGTCAGTTTGGAGTGTTGCAAGGAGTTGTAGTGTCAGTTTGAAGTGTTGCAAGGAGTTGTAGTGTCAGTTTGAAGTGTTGCAAGGAGTTGTAGTGTCAGTTTGAAGTGTTGCAAGGAGTTGTAGTGTCAGTTTGAAGTGTTGCAAGGAGTTGTAGTGTCAGTTTGGAGTGTTGCAAGGAGTTGTAGTGTCAGTTTGGAGTGTTGCAAGGAGTTGTAGTGTCAGTTTGGAGTGTTGTAAGGAGTTGTAGTGTCAGTTTGGAGTGTTGCAAGGAGTTGTAGTGTCAGTTTGAAGTGTTGCAAGGAGTTGTAGTGTCAGTTTGAAATGTTGCAAGGAGTTGTAGTGTCAGTTTGGAGTGTTGCAAGGAGTTCTAGTGTCAGTTTGGAGTGTTGCAAGGAGTTGTAGTGTCAGTTTGAAGTGTTGCAAGGAGTTGTAGTGTCAGTTTGAAGTGTTGCAAGGAGTTGTAGTGTCAGTTTGAAGTGTTGCAAGGAGTTGTAGTGTCAGTTTGAAGTGTTGCAAGGAGTTGTAGTGTCAGTTTGAAATGTTGCAAGGAGTTGTAGTGTCAGTTTGGAGTGTTGCAAGGAGTTCTAGTGTCAGTTTGGAGTGTTGCAAGGAGTTGTAGTGTCAGTTTGAAGTGTTGCAAGGAGTTGTAGTGTCAGTTTGAAGTGTTGCAAGGAGTTGTAGTGTCAGTTTGGAGTGTTGCAAGGAGTTGTAGTGTCAGTTTGGAGTGTTGCAAGGAGTTGTAGTGTCAGTTTGAAGTGTTGCAAGGAGTTGTAGTGTCAGTTTGAAGTGTTGCAAGGAGTTGTAGTGTCAGTTTGAAGTGTTGCAAGGAGTTGTAGTGTCAGTTTGAAGTGTTAGTGTTGGGGTTGATTCTACGGGTAGAAAGATTATTTATTGCTAATATTCATTTTGTGTGGATAGACCGTTGTTATCTGCTCAGTTGATGTTTATTATTAGTTAGAGTAAATAGGGTAGAATAGAGTGGTATCCATGATACCTGAAGGTATCGTGGATACCAATTAAAGTAGCGAGTTAAAATGTTAGATATACTTTTTCTTATATGAACGAAGATGTGGAACTGTCCGATAATTTCTAACTAATCCTACTTTATATCACCATTATTTTTTATCATCAACATTCTTATCTTCCTTACTCTTTGTCTTGTTTTCCTACCTCTCTTTCCCCACCACTTGCCTCTCTTTCCTCACCATTTGCCTCTCTTTCCCCACCACTTGCCTCTCTTTCCTCACCATTTGCCTCTCTTTCCCCACCACTTGCTTCTCTTTCCCCACCATTTGCCTCTCTTTCCCCACCACTTGCTTCTCTTTCCCCACCACTTGCCTCTCTTTCCCCACCATTTGCCTCTCTTTCTCCACCATTTGCCTCTCTTTCTCCACCATTTGCCTCTCTTTCCCCACCATTTGCCTCTCTTTCCCCACCATTTGCCTCTCTTTCCCCACCATTTGCCTCTATTTCCCCACCATTTGCCTCTATTTCCCCACCATTTGCCTCTCTTTCCCCACCATTTGCCTCTCTTTCTCCACCATTTGCCTCTCTTTCTCCACCATTTTCCCCTCTTTCCCCACCATTTTCCCCTCTTTCCCCACCATTTTCCCCTCTTTCCCCACCATTTTCCCCTCTTTCCCCACCATTTTCCCCTCTTTCCCCACCATTTTCCCCTCTTTCCCCACCATTTTCCCCTCTTTCCCCACCATTTTCCCCTCTTTCCCCACCATTTTCCCCTCCCTCCACACTGCATCTAGTGTCCCCAATCCCCAGTGAATCCTTTAAGCTCTTCAAGTCTCAGGGGACTCACCAGGGCACTACTCTGGAAATAATAACACTCTACGGTACTCTTCACGCCTGCAGTGGAGTGTGTGAAGGCAACACATGTCATAGTTTGTCCTACCGCTCACTAGGTAGGATAAACACTTGTCCTACCAGTTACTAGTCAGGATAAACACTTGTCCTACCACTTACTAGTCAGGATAAACACTTGTCCTACCACTTACTAGGTAGGATAAACACTTGTCCTACCACTTACTAGGTAGGATAAACACTTGTCCTACCAGTTACTAGTCAGGACAAACACTTGTCCCACCTCTTACTAGTCAGGACAAACACTTGTCCTACCACTTACTAGTTAGGACAAACACAAGTTTTAAGGTAGTTTTAAATTCATTTTTACACGGTTACTTACCAGCTAAAGATAATATCAACTTAATATCTAAAGTAGTTATTTTTTAACTAATTAAAATATGTTGGCTCACTGTAAGAAAGTAAGTAAAATATGTGTAGTAATCTCCGTAGATTTATTTTACAATCTTATTAATAGCTACAGTTCTAATTCTTTATGATCATATTAAATCATTAGTTGTAATTATGTCATCATTATAATATACAACACCGCCTTATTCCTCTAATGCTCTGACCACATATAACTGTCAAGACGCTAGAGTTAGAGGGGAAATAGTTGGCAGTAGAGATTCCTAGTGTAACCACTTGAAGTACTAGAGAAGAGATTCTACTGTTCATACTCTAGAGGTTAGTTAGAGTATGGTACACTAGTATGGCACTAGTGTACTTTTCCGTTAAGAATAACGGAGTTTTAGTAGTTTTAATATTGGTGTTGCTCAACCCGATAAAAGTGCACTTTTTCCTTAAAATATAAACATGAGAATTGAGCGATCATTTCAATTGGTATCCGTGATATCTGTAAGTGTCATGGATACCAATTAAAATAACTAGTTATAATGTTATCATAATTTTTTCTTATTATGATCGTAATTGTGGAACCGTACGGTAACATAAATTTTCCCTAGTTATGAAATAAATAATGAAAAAAAAAAGTTTTGGACACGTCTGATACTTTATCAAAGATCAAATAAATAGTTAATATAAATAATTGCCATTAAAAAATTGCAATACTGTCAGAGTCTTTAACTATTCCTATGATAGATATTCCATTTGGTTACAGCTTTAACCGGTGAAATATGATGTAAAAAGATGATTCTATTATACGTGCTTTTACTGTTAATATATTGGATGAAAGTCACTGGTGATGGGGAGATATAATTATGTAATGTAGTAACTAAGAGCTATGTAATGCATCTGTGAAGATATTTATGTTAATTATATGCACGAAAGATATGGCTAATTGTTTCTTTGTTCATTTATTGTAACAATGGTCACCAGAAAACAATGAATGTAGTAATTAAGCTTTAATTGACATTGGTATCTTATGATACCTGCAGGTAGCTTAGATACCAATAATTCAGAAAACAATCTCTCCTTATTTAAAAAATTTAAAAAAAATGAAGTATCTACCAATAGTTATTTGCGTGTTCTTGATGATGAATAGACATCTTTTTATTGGAAAGCTTGTAACCTGAAAAAAACCTTCAACGTTGAGTTTCTAATTACCTTTTGAAAAGATGGAATTTTTTGAGTATGAACCTTTTCAATAAAATCAATGTTGTGTTTTAACTATAAGCAATGCCTTCAATTTCCTTGGTCTGCTCATGTCTCAGACTGCAATACAAGCCATGCCTTCAATTTCCTTGGTCTGCTCATGTCTCAGACTGCAATACAAGCCATGCCTTTAATTTCCTTGGTCTGCTCATGTCTCAGACTGCAATACAAGCAATGCCTTTAATTTCCTTGGTCTGCTCATGTCTCAGACTGCAATACAAGTAATGCCTTTAATTCCCTTGGTCTGCTCATGTCTCAGACTGCAATGCAAGCAATGCCTTCAATTTCCTTGGTCTGCTCATGTCTCAGACTGCAATACAAGTAATGCCTTTAATTCCCTTGGTCTGCTCATGTCTCAGACTGCAATGCAAGCAATGCCTTCAATTTCCTTGGTCTGCTCATGTCTCAGACTGCAATACAAGTAATGCCTTTAATTTCCTTGGTCTGCTCATGTCTCAGACTGCAATGCAAGCCATGCCTTCAATTTCCTTGGTCTGCTCATGTCTCAGACTGCAATACAAGCCATGCCTTTAATTTCCTTGGTCTGCTCATGTCTCAGACTGCAATGCAAGCCATGCCTTCAATTTCCTTGGTCTGCTCATGTCTCAGACTGCAATACAAGTAATGCCTTTAATTTCCTTGGTCTGCTCATGTCTCAGACTGCAATACAAGCAATGCCTTTAATTTCCTTGGCCTACTCATGCCACGGACTGCAATGCGAGCAATGCCTTTAATTTCCTTGGTCTGCTCATGTCTCAGACTGCAATACAAGTAATGCCTTTAATTCCCTTGGTCTGCTCATGTCTCAGACTGCAATGCAAGCAATGCCTTCAATTTCCTTGGTCTGCTCATGTCTCAGACTGCAATACAAGTAATGCCTTTAATTTCCTTGGTCTGCTCATGTCTCAGACTGCAATGCAAGCCATGCCTTCAATTTCCTTGGTCTGCTCATGTCTCAGACTGCAATACAAGCCATGCCTTTAATTTCCTTGGTCTGCTCATGTCTCAGACTGCAATGCAAGCCATGCCTTCAATTTCCTTGGTCTGCTCATGTCTCAGACTGCAATACAAGTAATGCCTTTAATTCCCTTGGTCTGCTCATGTCTCAGACTGCAATGCAAGCAATGCCTTCAATTTCCTTGGTCTGCTCATGTCTCAGACTGCAATACAAGTAATGCCTTTAATTTCCTTGGTCTGCTCATGTCTCAGACTGCAATGCAAGCCATGCCTTCAATTTCCTTGGTCTGCTCATGTCTCAGACTGCAATACAAGCCATGCCTTTAATTTCCTTGGTCTGCTCATGTCTCAGACTGCAATGCAAGCCATGCCTTCAATTTCCTTGGTCTGCTCATGTCTCAGACTGCAATACAAGTAATGCCTTTAATTTCCTTGGTCTGCTCATGTCTCAGACTGCAATACAAGCCATGCCTTCAATTTCCTTGGTCTGCTCATGTCTCAGACTGCAATACAAGTAATGCCTTTAATTTCCTTGGTCTGCTCATGTCTCAGACTGCAATACAAGCAATGCCTTTAATTTCCTTGGCCTACTCATGCCACGGACTGCAATGCGAGCAATGCCTTTAATTTCCTTGGTCTGCTCATGTCTCAGACTGCAATACAAGCAATGCCTTTAATTTCCTTGGTCTGCTCATGTCTCAGACTGCAATACAAGTAATGCCTTTAATTCCCTTGGTCTGCTCATGTCTCAGACTGCAATGCAAGCAATGCCTTCAATTTCCTTGGTCTGCTCATGTCTCAGACTGCAATACAAGTAATGCCTTTAATTTCCTTGGTCTGCTCATGTCTCAGACTGCAATGCAAGCCATGCCTTCAATTTCCTTGGTCTGCTCATGTCTCAGACTGCAATACAAGTAATGCCTTTAATTTCCTTGGTCTGCTCATGTCTCAGACTGCAATGCAAGCCATGCCTTCAATTTCCTTGGTCTGCTCATGTCTCAGACTGCAATACAAGCCATGCCTTTAATTTCCTTGGTCTGCTCATGTCTCAGACTGCAATGCAAGCCATGCCTTCAATTTCCTTGGTCTGCTCATGTCTCAGACTGCAATACAAGTAATGCCTTTAATTTCCTTGGTCTGCTCATGTCTCAGACTGCAATGCAAGCCATGCCTTCAATTTCCTTGGTCTGCTCATGTCTCAGACTGCAATACAAGTAATGCCTTTAATTTCCTTGGTCTGCTCATGTCTCAGACTGCAATACAAGTAATGCCTTTAATTTCCTTGGTCTGCTCATGTCTCAGACTGCAATACAAGCAATGCCTTTAATTTCCTTGGCCTACTCATGCCACGGACTGCAATGCGAGCAATGCCTTCAATTTCCTTGGTCTGCTCATGTCTCAGACTGCAATACAAGCCATGCCTTCAATTTCCTTGGTCTGCTCATGTCTCAGACTGCAATACAAGCAATGCCTTTAATTTCCTTGGCCTACTCATGCCACGGACTGCAATGCGAGCAATGCCTTTAATTTCCTTGGTCTACTCATGTCACGGACTGCAATGCAAGCCATGCCTTTAATTTCCTTGGTCTGCTCATGTCTCAGACTGCAATACAAGCAATGCCTTTAATTTCCTTGGCCTACTCATGCCACAGACTGCAATACTAGCAATGCCTTTAATTTCCTTGGCCTACTCATGCCACAGACTGCAATACTAGCAATGCCTTCAATTTCCTTGGTCTACTCATGCCACAGACTGCAATAATAACAATGCCTTCAATTTCCTTACCCTGCTCATATCTCGGACTGCAATACAAGTAATGCCTTTAATTTCCTTGGTCTGCTCATGTCTCAGACTGCAATGCAAGCCATGCCTTCAATTTCCTTGGTCTGCTCATGTCTCAGACTGCAATACAAGTAATGCCTTTAATTTCCTTGGTCTGCTCATGTCTCAGACTGCAATGCAAGCCATGCCTTCAATTTCCTTGGTCTGCTCATGTCTCAGACTGCAATACAAGCCATGCCTTTAATTTCCTTGGTCTGCTCATGTCTCAGACTGCAATGCAAGCCATGCCTTCAATTTCCTTGGTCTGCTCATGTCTCAGACTGCAATACAAGTAATGCCTTTAATTTCCTTGGTCTGCTCATGTCTCAGACTGCAATGCAAGCCATGCCTTCAATTTCCTTGGTCTGCTCATGTCTCAGACTGCAATACAAGTAATGCCTTTAATTTCCTTGGTCTGCTCATGTCTCAGACTGCAATACAAGTAATGCCTTTAATTTCCTTGGTCTGCTCATGTCTCAGACTGCAATACAAGCAATGCCTTTAATTTCCTTGGCCTACTCATGCCACGGACTGCAATGCGAGCAATGCCTTCAATTTCCTTGGTCTGCTCATGTCTCAGACTGCAATACAAGCCATGCCTTCAATTTCCTTGGTCTGCTCATGTCTCAGACTGCAATACAAGCAATGCCTTTAATTTCCTTGGCCTACTCATGCCACGGACTGCAATGCGAGCAATGCCTTTAATTTCCTTGGTCTACTCATGTCACGGACTGCAATGCAAGCCATGCCTTTAATTTCCTTGGTCTGCTCATGTCTCAGACTGCAATACAAGCAATGCCTTTAATTTCCTTGGCCTACTCATGCCACAGACTGCAATACTAGCAATGCCTTTAATTTCCTTGGCCTACTCATGCCACAGACTGCAATACTAGCAATGCCTTCAATTTCCTTGGTCTACTCATGCCACAGACTGCAATAATAACAATGCCTTCAATTTCCTTACCCTGCTCATATCTCGGACTGCAATACAAGCAATGCCTTCAATTTAATTGGCCTAGTTAAGCCACAATATAGTTGGCAGTGTTTATCACACAGCTGTTGGTCGGTACTAATTGATGAGTGGTAAGATTTCTTTTGTTAGAAAGTATGGCAGTGTAAACTTCAAGGAGATAAAATTACTGGGATACACTGATTTTATATCAACTTGCTAAAGATTGAATAAATAAGTTGAACAATCAATACTGCAATAAAAATATAAAATATTACTGTTTATTTTAGAATAATTTAATTACAATTTGAATTAACTAACTGGCCACACTAGCTCGATAATCCCGCCTAAAATATAACCTTCTGCTATCTGCGAAGGTAATTATTACTCCTCTTCAATGTCCCCCATTATAAATAGTTTTTTCGCCAGTCATGATATGGCATATCGCTAGAACAACACTAACAACTTTTGCTTACACAACTCACAACAACAACAATAAACTACAAGCCAGTTTAAACTACCATGCTGTGTGTGTTTTTTATCTGCTAATGTCTTGTTTATCTTGTAGTTAATGTTTTTTTTACCATGGGGTGGGGTTGGCTAGCATATGTACTTTGATATGCATTAGGGTTGCAATTGTTAGTGTAAAAAGTTTTTTTTTTACTTATATAGGGCTTTTTTTTACTTATATAGGGGCTTTTTTTCTCATATAGGGGCTTTTTTTTCTTATATAGGGGCTTTTTTTTCTTATATAGGGGCTTTTTTTACTTATATAGGGGCTTTTTTTACTTATATAGGGGCTTTTTTTTTACTTATATAGGGGCTTTTTTTTTACTTATATAGGGGCTTTTTTTTACTTATATAGGGGCTTGAGTTCTATGTATATTTGTATATACTTTTTTTTCTCAATAAATAGTATCATTATCAAATAATAGTGATCTTTAAGGTGAACATTGCTGAAATTTATCATAAGAACAGTCTGTCTGTCTGTCTGTCCGAAGTCTTTGATAATTATAAAGGAAAAACTAATAATTTGTGGCCATGGCTACGGGTCACACTAATATTAATAATTTAAAAAATTATAGTTCGGACTTTAGAGAGTAAGTAATAATTTAGTTAAATCAGTATATATGTACTGATAATACGTACTTTCATTTAAATATAAACACGTTATTTTATTTGAATTACCAATGGATGAACAACATTTTTACAATAGGGTATACTGAAATATATATCTAAATATTCCATTAATATTTTCCACATGAAAAGCATTTACTTTCAATTCCATCACTTGATATTTAAATACTAAAATCAACATTTTATATTATTAATGCAACGTTCCATTCAGTTAAAGTTTTACTCACTTCTTTGGCTCTTTGTACCTTTTCTTAATTAGGGATTTGGTATTGAAGCTCTTTGACCCTTTTTTATCCGTAAACTGAATGTAACCTTAATGAGCTCTCTTGGATAAGTATAACGGCTTTTATACTTCGGAATATTTTCTGTAATGATAAGTACTTAATGCTATACCTTCTGTATAACAGCTCTAATACTTTAAAATATACCTTCAGTAATACTCTACTTAATACTATACCTTCTGTATAACAGCTCTAATACTTTAAAATATACCTTCAGTAATACTATACTTAATACTATACCTTCTGTATAACAGCTCTAATACTTTAAAATATACCTTCAGTAATACTATACTTGATACTTCAGAAAATATCGAAATAGAGATGGGACGATAAATTTATATACAATTTAATCATGGCTATTTAAGTATTAATACAGTTTACTCCAAAAAGTATTCATGATTGCTTGTCCGATGACATAAACAGTCTCTTTTTTATATAATTAAACAAAAACTTTTTTTCGATTGATTCTACTGTTTGACGATATTTTTTATCTCTTCACTCGGGTTTTCTAAACTCTTTGACAAAGTTTTAATAATGCGTATCGAAGATTCATTAAATGCCTTTGTTCATGCATTCAGATAAATATCTAACCTTATCTGCAACATTGTCACAAACTGGTGATAGGTGACTTTGTTCATGGAGCCACTTTCCTTTCTGACTGCTTCTTCCAGTCCCTTGTATTTGATTCCCTTTGACGATCCAAAGGCATTGGTTCCGAAACAGACGTTAAATTAATTAGTTTATATTAATTTGCTGTCATTGCATCTAATTTGGTAGCTATATATGATTCCATGCTTCAGTTGGTGGGTGCTCTGTTATTCTTGTTAGTTTGTAGATATTGTACTGCAGTAGAACTCCTCTATAGTGAATGAGTCAGGATGTAGCCTTTATAGTGAACAAATTTTCTTTAGTCTGCCATAAAATAACTTTTAGTTTTCTAAAACTGAAGTAATTCCTCGCAGACTAAAGAAAACTCATTCACTATAGAGGAGTTCTACTGTAACTACTCACATAGAGTCACTGCCTGTGTAATATTATTTATTAATTAATTAATTTATTTATTAATAATACCTGTTAGCACATTGTGGTGTATCTCAACTAGGGTTGTGACAATATGCGTTTACAATCATAGATCCCGAAAATATTGTAGACGGTGAGTATTAAAGAGTATTGAATGGTTCTACACCAGCGGTATATAGTATTCGATACCATTTCATTTCGTCTGTGATATTCTTAAGATCTATGATTCATAAAGCCTATTGTCACAACCCTAGTTATAACACCACTAACTAACACTATCAGAGAGTTAATAGGCATTTATAATTATGAATTAAATGGACTTTAATTATTGTAATTTTTTCTTTGTTTTTTGGTTTGAATTTAATAGCGTCTTTTGGAGTTTT
Organism: Caprella mutica; assembly: GCA_947561585.1. Classification (NCBI taxonomy): domain Eukaryota; kingdom Metazoa; phylum Arthropoda; class Malacostraca; order Amphipoda; family Caprellidae; genus Caprella; species Caprella mutica. The sequence goes on along the minus strand of CANNZV010000471.1, from coordinate 890,604 downwards.
ATTTTGATATGATGATGTATAAATTAAATAACATTTCAAATTTTAAGGACAATTGTATTATTCTCACCTGAGTTTTGAACTGTTGTGATATGCACTGTGAATTGTCTTTAATTTTTTAGATACCATGTTTATCAATTTTAACGCTATTTGCAGCTATAGAGTATAGCGCTATGGTTATGCTCTTGTGACCATTTGCATCACATTCACTGAGTAGCTTCTCTGCATCCATGAGCATTGTTACCGACTGGTGGTAGCTGACTTAGTTCAATTACACACTTTTCTATCTGACTACTTTTTCAAAATCCCTCTTATTATTTTTTAACATCACCGATAATACGTTTGTTCTGAAGCAGACGTTAAACCCCTCCCTCTACTTAATTAATTGATTAGTAATGTAATCATATCGTCTCGATTGAATTGATGAAGTAGATCAGCATTCCTGTCCATTAGTGCACTGCACTCACTTCAGTGCACTCACTTCACTCATACGAGTGCACTCACTTCTCTCATACGAGTGCACTCACTTCTCTTCTCTCATTTCAGTGCACTCACTTCTCTCATATGAGTGCACTCACTTCTCTCATACGAGTGCACTCGCTTCTCTTCTCTCATTTCAGTGCACTCACTTCTCTCATATGAGTGCACTCACTTCTCTCATATGAGTGCACTCTCTTCTCTCATATGAGTGCACTCTCTTCTCCTCTCTCACTTCAGTGCACTCACTTCTCTCATTTCAGTTCACTCACTACACTCATATGAGTTCACTCACTGCACTCATATGAGTTCACTCACTGCACTCATATGAGTTCACTCACTACACTCATATGAGTTCACTCACTACACTCATATGAGTTCACTCACTACACTCATCACTCTGAGTGTGATGAGGCAGGCTCTTAACTGTTAACTGTGACTAGCATAATTAATGGACTGATTAGAGACTTACGTGATGAGGAAAATGAAGAGGTATGGTGCAACAGAGGAATACATATGGTGGAAGAGTGGAATATATATATATATAGTGGAATAGAGGTATAGTTATGGTGGAATAGTGGATTACTCCTGGTGGAAAAGAAGAATAGTTATGGTGGAATAGTGGATTACCCCTGGTGGAAAAGAAGAATAGTTATGGTGGAATAGTTGATTACCCCTGGTGGAAAAGAAGAATAGTTATGGTGGAATAGTGGATTACCCCTGGTGGAAAAGAAGAATAGTTATGGTGGAATAGTGGATTACCCCTGGTGGAAAAGAAGAATAGTTAGGGTGGAATAGTGGATTACCCCTGGTGGAAAAGAAGAATAGTTATGGTGGAATAGTTGATTACCCATGGTGGAAAAGAAGAATAGTTATGGTGGAATAGTTGATTACCCCTGGTGGAAAAGAAGAATAGTTATGGTGGAAGAGTGTATCACTGGCGTATCATAACAACAATCAAAGTCCTAATTGACATGGTCTATTCCTCATTATAGTTGTTACTAATTAACTCGTATGTCATTTCACATGATGACTCTTACAAACTCTTCTCTATTTTTCACATCACTTGCAGGTGCGACTGACAACACATTAATTAGTGTGACACACTGTGATGGTACGCTATGCGGTAGAAACATGTGGTGTGTCGTGCAACATGTTGTATGTGTGGTGCAACATGTGATTTAACATGTGGTGTGGTGTGTGGTTCAACATGTGGTGTGTGGTTCCAACATGTGGTAGTGTGTGGTTCAACATGTGGTGTGTGTGGTTCAACATGGGGTGGTGTGTGGTTCAACATGTGGTGTTTGTGATGCAGCATGTGGTTTAACATGTCGTGTGTGTGGTGCAACCTGTGGTATATTTTAGATATATCACATGACATAGCTACTTCCTGCAATATATTCTCCATTGTTTTTTAATCTCTATTTATTACCACCTCTCTATCTGTCTAGATTAACGCGATGCAATCTAATTGATATTAATGATAACTCACTACAACTAATATTTCCTGTGTGGCTGGCAGTGAATCACTAGCTTTAGTTTTGTTTCAATTTTACGTTATTAACAGTCAAGAAATATCTGCATTATGATTCTAATTTTTTGTCCATTAGATTCACTATTCACAACTTTGAAATAGAAATAGATTACAATTTTACTTAAAATTGTAATATATGAAATATTTGCTTTACTATAAAATAGTATGTGTATCCTACTTGAAATACTAGGTGCTTAAGTAAGAAGTGTATAGTCGTAATTTAATTTATATCACATAATTATTAAAAATAGTTTTTTTTACATGATCGATAATGTGCAACCGTCCAATAACTCCAAACTTACCCATAGGTGGAAAACGGGTCGAGATCAATTAATTCCCGGTGATTTAACCCCGGTCAACTGCTCACTGGTCATTTGATCCCCCAGTCATATTTTCAAATGACCGGGAATCAATTGACCGGCTACCGTGGAAAATAATATCTGAGGTAACTGAATATGTGAACGCAAACTCCGTGGATTTTTTGTGTGTTTTGGTCAGTGGAGAGTTTTCATTTGATTAGCTTCCATTGAACATGAATTAAATTGTGATGTTATTTTCAATGATGAATACTCGATAAAATAATAATAATTGTGATGTTTTTGCACTGATAAAATAATAGTATTAATAATTGTATAATTGAATGAAAGTGGGGATGATATATTGCCATTATCATATCTTATATCTTACACCATATCTGAGATAAGGTATGATTAAATAATATATTTCTACTAATATATCTTAGATATGGTATAATATATATTGCATATCATATATAGTAGTTTATCTTGGATATGATTTTAGATATATAGTCATATCTTATAAGTTAGTAGATATATCGTATATTTGAGATAAAATATATGGTCATATTTTATATGTTAGATTATTTTAGATATGATATATATTCTCATTCTTATATGTTAGTTTATCTTAGATATGGTATAATATATATTACCATATCTTATAAGTTATTTTATATCTTGTACTAAGTTTTAAATGGTACATTAGAAGCTCCCGTGGGTGCTATGAATTTGATATTAGATCAAAACTTGCTAAGTCCCTCTGTAACTTGCGATCCTTTGATCCTTCCCCTGGGGTTATCTCTGCAACTTGTGAGCTTTTAGATCTTTTCCCTGGTGTTATCTTTTGAATACAGATAGTATGTGAACGTAGTAAAGTATAGTCTGTTATGTAAAGGAAGTGAAGGGAATGCTTGGGACAGTACAAGGGACTTCGTAATGAAGACATTTAGAAAAGTTTCAGTAGATGTTTAGATTTGGACGTAGCTCTATTTTAAGGGTGGTGAAAATATGGAGACTGGAACGTTTTTTGCATGTTGTAGATGAAACGTTTGTAAGTTATTTAGTCATGAAACGTTTGCAGTTAGTTAGGGGTGGAACGTGTTTTGCATGTTGTAAATGAAACGTTTGTAAGTTATTTAGTCATGAAACGTTTGCAGTTAGTTAGGGGTGAAACGTTTTTCGCAGGTTTCAAGAGTACAATCATTGAAAGTCGTGGGTGTTGGATGATAAACGTTTGCAGGTTGTTTATAATGAAACGTTTTTATGTATGCTCTGGGTGGTGAAACGTTTGCATGGTATTTAAGAATGAAACGTTTGCATGGTATTTAAGAATGAAACGTTTGCATGGTATTTAAGAATGAAACGTTTGCATGGTAATTAAGAATGAAACGTTTTCATGGTATTTAAGAATGAAACGTTTTCATGGTATTTAAGAATGAAACGTTTGTATGGTATTTAAGAATGAAACGTTTGCATGGTATTTAAGAATGAAACGTTTGCATGGTATTTAAGAATGAAACGTTTGCTATATGTTTAGGGTAAAAAAAAGTTTACATGTTCTTGCGGGTTCAGAAGTTTGCAGATTGTTTGATTATAATCTTGATATCCATTAGTTATCCTCAAACGTTTTCAATATATTCAAGTTTAAAAATGATCATCTCTTCAAGTTAGAGTAGCTAGATTAACTATTGAGAAAATATCTTAATGCAATAATATCTTTCTAATCTTTTCCACTAACTTTATCGTATCAAAAACTTATTCTGAGAGTGCAGTTCATTTAATTTCCTAAGTGGGGGTAAGTTAGCTAATTAGAAAGCGAGATGAACGCTACCCCCATCCCTCTCTACCGTACACCCCCACCCCCCTGTATAGCACTCTACTTTAATTTACCATTAACCAGTTTAAAAACTTTAAAAAGTTTCCTTTTACACATGGGTGTAGTTATATCTTTGTATGGGGATATTTAAAAAATTCAAGTTGTTAATAGGTTCATGGTTGATCAGTGATTGTTATAATTAATATTACGATATACAAAATAATCAATATTATGATACGAATATTGAATAATCAATATTATTACACGAATAATCAATATTATTACACGAATAATCAATAGTATTACCCGAATAATCAATAGTATTACCCGAATAATCAATAGTATTACCCGAATAATCTATATTATTACACGAAAAATCAATATTAAATTATTGAAAATCATTATTTTCAAGTAAATATTATATATTAAAAAATTAAAACCCTATACAACGCAAGAGTTCAAACCAATTACCCGAATTAAGTGTTTCAGTTTTCTGTAGTCCACATTAAGTTTTTTCTACAGTTTCCATTAAGTTGGTCCGTTAAGTTCCATGTTACTGGTAATTGTATCCAGTGGGTGACAGACAGACGCTCTTGTAACCAGTCTGCACTACCTAAACTTCTTGGCACTATCTATTTCAAACTATTTAGTCAATTAAAAACTTTCTATACTTTATACCTACAAACTCTGCCTTTAAAACAATGAAATCTGTTTAGTTTTCTCTCCATTCCGTGATTCAGCATGATTTCATCTTATAGTTCTTTTTACAACATTTTCGAGTTTAGCTAAAGACACCATTTTCGAATTATTACTTTTTACAAGGTTTTTATTTTTTTACAAATTTTTCGAAATTTAAACTTTTTCGTTCACAAGATTTTCGAAATTTCAACTAAGAATAAATAATTCGCACAATATTTTCGAATTTTTATTTTTTTCAATATTTTTCAACTTTTGACTGTACATCCATTGAACAATAACTAAGATTCTACCCATCCATGCCCATACATTACAAATATCTCTACACAGTTCTGCGTACCATCTCAATCACCTGTTCGTTCATCTGTCGAGACGCACTGAATAAATGTCTCGATCTCGTTATCTCCATAGATTTTCGATATTGTTTTCTCCTTCCAATTTATGTTGTTCTATTGAGCTAAAAGGGGGAGAGTGGGGGGGGGGAATGATTTACGAAATAATGAGGCGTTTCATCCCGTAGATTTATATCGTTATCTTTTTTGTAAAGGTATTTTGGTACCTACAAAGAAATAACAGGATTTCGCGTCCACGTTTTCAAGATAGCATTTGAAAGAACTTGGAAATAATAACTGTTGTATGTGAAATATACAGGGTGACCCACAAAAAAGTGTACCCAAGTGTGAATTAATATAAATAGCGTACACGTAAAATCTTAAGCAATGAAGGTGGTACAATGTATACATAAATATCTATGTACTGTACTCACCATATCTATGTACTGTACTCACCATATCTATGTACTGTACTCACCATATCTATGTACTGTACTTACCATATCTATGTACTGTACTCACCATATCTATGTACTGTACTCACCATATCTATGTACTGTACTCACCATATCTATGTACTGTACTCACCATATCTATGTACTGTACTCACCATATCTATGTACTGTACTCACCATATCTATGTACTGTACTTACCATATCTATGTACTGTACTTACCATATCTATGTACTGTACTCACCATACCTATGTACTGTACTCACCATATCTATGTACTGTACTCACCATACCCATGTACTGTACTCACCATATCTATGTACTGTACTCACCATATCTATGTACTGTACTCACCATATCTATGTACTTTACTCACCATACCCATGTACTGTACTCACCATATCTATGTACTGTACTCGCCATACCTGTGTACTGTACTCACCATACCTGTCTACTGTACTCACCATACTCTGTACTGTACTCACCATACTCTGTACTGTACTCACCATATCTATGTACTGTACTCACCATATCTATGTACTGTACTCACCATATCTATGTACTGTACTCACCATATCTATGTACTGTACTCACCATATCTATGTACTGTACTCACCATATCTATGTACTGTACTCACCATATCTATGTACTGTACTCACCATACCTATGTATATACTGTACTCACCATATCTATGTACTGTACTCACCATATCTATGTACTGTACTCACCATACCCATGTACTGTACTCACCATACCCATGTACTGTACTCACCATATCTATGTACTGTACTCGCCATATCTATGTACTGTACTCGCCATACCTGTGTACTGTACTCACCATACTCTGTACTGTACTCACCATACCTGTGTACTGTACTCACCATATCTATGTACTGTACTCACCATATCTATGTACTGTACTCACCATATCTATGTACTGTACTCACCATATCTATGTACTGTACTCACCATACCCATGTACTTTACTCACCATACCCATGTACTGTACTCACCATACCTGTGTACTGTACTCACCATATCTATGTACTGTACTCACCATACCTGTGTACTGTACTCACCATACCTATGTACTGTACTCACCATATCTATGTACTGTACTCACCATACCTATGTACTGTACTCACCATACCTATGTACTGTACTCACCATACCTATGTACTGTACTCACCATACCTATGTACTGTACTCACCATACCTATGTACTGTACTCACCATATCTTTCTCTATTTACAGGTGAGTAATGGTTTCTCTACACACTAGACTGACTCATCTTAATGTGAGTAAATTGCAGAAGCTCTGGCCAATTACCCTTCGAGAGAGAAAGTTATGGTGGGGCCATAGGAGATTGAGAGGATTCATAATCTTCCAATCCCCCACTATACCTTTCTGGTACTGTTGTTGTGAAAAATTTCTTTGATATGGGTCCCAAAAAAGGTGAATTTTCAATTTTTTAAAAGGTAGATAAGTAGCTAGCTATGAAAAGCGGCCAGCTGAACGATAGAGGGTTAACGAATTAATAATAAACAAATATTCTTTTTAAAAGATATTTAAACATTTCATGATCTCTTCACATGTACTGATATTTTGAACTATTTTTCTTTTGAAATGTGAAAGTGAATTATATTTATCTGAATTGTATCTTCTGATATTTCAAAGAATACATGTAAATAGTAGCATCAGTTAGTAACATCAGCGCTATTTAGATGTCAAATATTCCACCAGCACTTCGCTCTATAGTATAAATGTAAAAATGTCCATGAGTTAGAACACAGCGGCACAAGCTGCTATCGTAACTACCTCGCAGTTGTCGGTGTTTCTCGGCAAGATCTCCTATGTGGATAGCTGCTTATGACCAGGCAATAACATTACAATAAAGTGTATGAGCGGGACAATTGCTAAGGCTATTCCGAGAGAAGATATTACGGGGTGTATCCTGGCTACTGGAGAGAGTGGAGAGATATTATGGGGCATATCCTGACTACTGGTGAGGGAGGAAATATTATGGGGCGTATCCTGACTACTGGTGAGAGAGAAAATATTATGGGGCGTATCCTGACTACTGGTGAGAGAGGAAATATTATGGGGCGTATCCTGAATACTGGTGAGAGAGGAAATATTATGGGGCGTATCCTGACTACCGGTGAGAGAGAGGAAATATTATAGGGCGTATCCTGACTAAAGGTGAGTGATAAAATAATATGGGGCGTATCCTGACTACTGGTGAGAGAGAGAAAATATTATGGGGCGTATCCTGACTACTGGTGAGAGAGAGAAAATATTATGGGACGTATCCTGACTACTGGTGAGAGAGAGAAAATATTATGGGGCGTATCCTGACTACTGGTGAGAGAGATAAAATATTATGGGGCGTATCCTGACTACTGGTGAGAGAGAGAGAAAATATTATGGGGCGTATCCTGACTACTGGTGAGAGAGAGAGAAAATATTATGGGGCGTATCCTGACTACTGGTGAGAGAGAGAAAATATTATGGGGCGTATCCTGACTACTGGAGAGAGAGAGAAAATATTACGGGGTGTATCCTGGCTACTGGAGAGAGTGGAGAGATATTATGGGGCATATCCTGACTACTGGTGAGAGAGAAAATATTATGGGGCGTATCCTGGCTACTGGTGAGAGAGAATATATTATGGGGCGTATCCTGACTACTGGTGAGAGAGGAAATATTATGGGGCGTATCCTGACTACTGATGAGAGAGAAAATATTATGGGGTGTATCCTGACTACTGGTGAGAGAGAATATATTATGGGGCGTATCCTGACTACTGATGAGAGAGAAAATATTATGGGGTGTATCCTGACTACTGGTGAGAGAGAATATATTATGGGGCGTATCCTGACTACTGGTGAGAGAGGAAATATTATGGGGCATATCCTGACTACTGGTGAGAGAGAAAATATTATGGGGCATATCCTGACTACTGGTGAGAGAGAAAATATTATGGGGCATATCCTGACTACTGGTGAGAGAGAAAATATTATGGGGCGTATCCTGACTACTGATGAGAGAGAAAATATTATGGGGCGTATCCTGACTACTGATGAGAGAGAAAATATTATGGGGCGTATCCTGCCTACCGGTGAGAGAGAGAGAAAATATTATGGGGCGTATCCTGACTACTGGTGAGAGAGAGAAAATATTATGGGGCGTATCCTGACTACTGGTGAGAGAGAGAAAATATTATGGGGCGTATCCTGACTACTGGTGAGAGAGAGAAAATATTATGGGGCGTATCCTGACTACTGGTGAGAGAGAGAAAATATTATGGGGCGTATCCTGACTACTGGTGAGAGAGAGAAAATATTATGGGGTGGATCCTGACTACTGGTGAGAGAGAGAAAATATTATGGGGCGTATCCTGACTACTGGTGAGAGAGAGAAAATATTATGGGGCGTATCCTGACTACTGGTGAGAGAGAAAATATTATGGGGCGTATCCTGACTACCGGTGAGAGAGAGAGAAAATATTATGGGGCGTATCCTGACTACTGGTGAGAGAGAAAATATTATGGGGCGTATCCTGACTACCGGTGAGAGAGAGAAAATATTATGGGGCGTATCCTGACTACTGGTGAGAGAGAAAATATTATGGGGCGTATCCTGACTACTGGTGAGAGAGAAAATATTATGGGGCGTATCCTGACTACTGGTGAGAGAGAAAATATTATGGGGCGTATCCTGACTACTGGTGAGAGAGAGAAAATATTATGGGGCGTATCCTGACTACTGGTGAGAGAGAAAATATTATGGGGCGTATCCTGACTACCGGTGAGAGAAAGAAAATATTACGGGGCGTATCCTGACTACTGGTGAGAGAGAGAAAATATTATGGGGCGTATCCTGACTACTGGTGAGAGAGAGAAAATATTATGGGGCGTATCCTGACTACTGGTGAGAGAGAGAAAATATTATGGGGCGTATCCTGACTACTGGTGAGAGAGAAAATATTATGGGGCGTATCCTGACTACTGGTGAGAGAGAAAATATTATGGGGCATATCCTGACTACTGGTGAGAGAGAAAATATTATGGGGCGTATCCTGACAACTGGTGAGAGAGAAAATATTATGGGGCATATCCTGACTACTGGTGAGAGAGAAAATATTATGGGGCGTATCCTGACTACTGATGAGAGAGAAAATATTATGGGGCGTATCCTGACTACTGGTGAGAGAGAGAAAATATTATGGGGCATATCCTGACTACTGGTGAGAGAGAAAATATTATGGGGCGTATCCTGACTACTGATGAGAGAGAAAATATTATGGGGCGTATCCTGACTACTGGTGAGAGAGAGAAAATATTATGGGGCGTATCCTGACTACTGGTGAGAGAGAGAAAATATTATGGGGCGTATCCTGACTACTGGTGAGAGAGAGAAAATATTATGGGGCGTATCCTGCCTACCGGTGAGGGAGGAGATATTGCTGGGACATATCCTGACCACTAGAGTCCCAAGGAATGGGATCACACAACAGGCGCCATACGCCCATCCGAGGATGATCCCAGTGCAGCAAGTGCACACTTTTGGCAATCTCACTCCATGCACCAGGTCTAAGACTGGGCACACAGGAGTTAGGGTTTTAGACTCATGATGGCTCAATCTCCTCTCCCTAGCAAACAATCTCGACCAGTGAGCATTGGGAGTAAATGGATTAAACTGGATTAGTTCGGCCTCACATACAGCAACCCTGCACGGACGCGGGTGTTGAATCAACTCACTGGAGGGCATTCCATACACAGCACACCTTCACTGTCATCAGGTCTCAGAATTCGTTTGGTACGTACTATTGGACCTCTAGCTTGTAGCCATGATCCCTATTTAGGTTCAAGTTAAACAAGAAGTTCTTTGTGGGTCAAGGGTATTATGGCCCCTGGTGATCTTGTATGTATGTCTCTATCAATTAGCCACGGAGTCTAACGTTACTACAGAGTTAAGAAGTCCTAGGCAATCAGCTGCCTCTCATAACCTTTGTTCTGGATCTCAGGTATCAACTTGGTCGCTCGGGCTTAAATGCGCTCCACGTCGCACCTATATGAAGGAGACCAGAATTGTACAGCATACTCCGAATGAGGCCGAAGCAGCGTCATATACAGGGTCATCATCGTCTGCCTATTTCGGTGGATAAAAAACCCTCTTGATGTAACCTAGGATCTTCTGAGCCTTCCTCTTTATGGCGATGCATTGAGCACCAAACTTAAACTCTGGGTTATAAGGACTTCGAAGTCAAGCTCCTGCAACGTTGGTAGGAGAGACTGACGATTCAAGGAGAGTGTAGTCAGCGCTAACATTCTGTACACCAACATGCAGGGCTTAATATTTTCCTGATTTGAATGGCATCTGTCATTACTCTGACCACTCTCCGATCCTGGCCAAGTCCGTTCACTGCATTAGGACTAGTCGCATCGACACCAAGCTTGATGTGCAAATTTACCTATCTTGGAGATGATCCCAGTATCCAAATCATTGATGTATATGAGGAACACAAGAGATCCTAAAACTGATCCTTGAGGTACACCACTGGTAACAACAGACCAGTCAGACTGTGTGTCTCCGACGAAGACTCTCTGGCTCCTATTTGACAGCCATGTCTCAATCCAGCTAGCCACATTACCGACGTAATCAGAGCTCTATCATTAGCAACCAGTCTCTGGTGATATCACGGGACGTATAACTACTCGATAGCTGTTGATAATGATAGTATATTCTACTGCAAAGTGAAAACATCTTCAAGGCTTCAACTAAGGATATAGTATTCTATTTCCAGCTCAAGTAGATCCCTAATACAATTTCTCTGTCCAAACATTCTGTCTAACTTCACATGCTCTATATTCCGAAGCGCTTTAAGCCACAACTTCGAACACTGTTAATTAATGCAGTTGATTAACTAACTCACTGGTAGATGTTCAAGAGACTGTTTCACTGTGCTGATAGTTGGGATGGTGAATAACGTCATCGATTGTTTCCAAGGATAAACACTTTCATATGAAGCGTTTTTAATCCATTTATGCAGTATACTTACGGCAAAGTAACTTATTTTACACTGTTACACTATTTTTCACATGTATGGCTAACTCTTATTTTCGTCATTTATTTGTATACTTCATTTACTGTGTCTATTATTCATAGTAGTGATCTTTTATGCTTTCTGTTAGAGTTGGCGATGTGGTTTATTCTTTCGAAGAATAAGGTAAGTTCCGAGCTATCGGACTGTTTCTAATTTTCGATCATAGAAGAGAACTTTTATGATGATTATTATTCACCTTTGTTTCAATTAGTATGCATGATAGCTGCAGGTAACCTTCCTGTGTTATAGTATTCTCATTGATGAGATAATTTTCACACCGTTATCTTATCCACGCCCCTTATCTATAATAACGGTTAAAACAGTATCTATTGTGTGGTACTATAAGGGAAAAGAGTCACTGTGATGATGTACTATCATAGAAAAGAGTCACTGTGATGATGTACTATCAGAGGAAAGAGTCACTGTGATGATGTACTATCAGAGAAAAGAGTCACTGTGATGATGTACTATCAGAGAAAAGAGTCACTGTGATGATGTACTATCAGAGAAAAGCCACTGTGATGATGTACTATCAGAGAAAAGTCACTGTGATGATGTACTATCAGAGAAAAGAGTCGCTGTGATGATGTACTATCAGAGAAAAGAGTCACTGTGATGATGTACTATCAGAGAAAAGAGTCACTGTGATGATGTACTATCAGAGAAAAGTCACTGTGATGATGTACTATCAGAGAAAAGAGTCACTGTGATGATGTACTATCAGAGAAAAGAGTCACTGTGATGATGTACTATCAGAGGAAAGAGTCACTGTGAAGATGTGCTATCAGAGAAAAGAGTCACTGTGATGATGTACTATCAGAGAAAAGAGTCACTGTGATGATGTACTATCAGAGGAAAGAGTCACTGTGATGATGTGCTATCAGAGAAAAGAATCACGGTGATGATGTACTATCAGAGGAAAGAGTCACTGTGATGATGTACTATCAGAGGAAAGAGTCACTGTGAAGATGTGCTATCAGAGAAAAGAGTCACTGTGATGATGTACTATCAGAGAAAAGAGTCACTGTGATGATGTACTATCAGAGAAAAGAGTCACTGTGATGATGTACTATCAGAGAAAAGAATCACTGTGATGATGTACTATCAGAGAAAAGAGTCACTGTGATGATGTACTATCAGAGAAAAGAGTCACTGTGAAGATGTGCTATCAGAGAAAAGTCACTGTGATGATGTACTATCAGAGAAAAGAATCACTGTGATGATGTACTATCAGAGGAAAGAGTCACTGTGATGATGTACTATCAGAGAAAAGAGTCACTTCAATCAGATAAAAAATTACCAATAATATTTAACTAATGGTTTCATCAATATTTTAACTTCAATTTTCTTGTTCTTCAAACCAATAAAGATCACATCTTTAAGTATAAGTAAAGATCACATTTTTATTATAAGTATTCAACAAGTAGCTACTGAAAGATGACCTATCATAATAGTACTTCTATTTTATTCATTTCATTAACTCCTCATTTTAAATGTTATTTTTTCCATTACATAATCATACACCATGACTTGGTATTAAAATGTCATATCCAGAAGATCATTACAACCCTGAAACAGTCACTGAGATCATAGAAAACGTGAAGTTAGAGCTGATACTGTGATAGAATTGATTAAAGCCATCATACTTACTCATGTATACCCATGTGGTCGGCATATTGGTAATATATCATTTTCTGTTCTTTATTCGGTGCGCAAAATATACAGAATAAACTAAAAAAAATAAGCTGCAATAAAAGCTCCTCAGAAGTTAAAACTGGCCAAACAAAATTTAAGAACTTCTAAAAAGTAATTCAATTAAACTATATATTCTTCGAAAAAATGTCAGTACGGAGTATAGCTATATAGGGTTAGTTACGAATTATCGGTCGATTTCACATCTTTGGTCATTTAATTATTATATTAATTGATACCCATGATATATGCATGTATCATGGATACCGATAAAAAAATTAAATTACTCTTTTTATATCGTTTTTTCTTATATAACCGAAGATGGTAAACCAACCGACTGACTATTCGTTACCTAGCCTATATGTACTCAATAACTATATGGGTTTTTGGTGTGTACCCCTTTAATTCACAGAGTGGGTATACCGCTGCCTGGGGCGGTACTGACCTTGGCGATAGCTTCACTTGATTTCGCTACTGGCGTAAATAACACCGCACCATTACCAGCATTATTAGAGGCTTGGGTATATACCGCTAGCTAGCTCTGCTCCTCTCTTCTTCATAAGAAATGCATGAATTTCACCACAGTCATTCGCTCACAAGGTGATGAGCAAATTGGAGGACTAGAGTGTCCATAGAATTCTGAGAGTGTGTACTGTACATCATTGGACTTTAGAACTGTAAGTTTACATTCTTTATAGTTCCCCTCTTCAGCATTCCCTCAGTATTCTGATGGTATTGCTATGAAACATCTCAATATTCCTGGGATATTGTTATGGAATATTCCCTCAAATATTCCGATGGTATTGTAATGGAACATCCCCTAAATATTCCTGGGATATTATTATGGAACATCCTCTCAATATTCCTACAATATTATTATGGAAAATCCCCTCAATATTCCTGCGATATTATTATGGAACATCCTCTCAATATTCCTACAATATTATTATAGAACATCCTCTCAATATTCCAGGGACATCATTATGGAACATCCACTCATTATTTTTTGGATATTATTGTAGAAAATCCCCTCAGTATTCCTGGGATGTTATTATGGAACATCCTCTCAATATTCCTACAATATTATTATAGAACATCCCCCCAATATTCCATTGATATTGTTATGGAACAGTCCCCAATATTCCATTGATATTGACATGGAACATTTCCTCAATATTCCATTGATATTGTCTTTAACAGAGAGAGAGCCACGAGGCAATTAGCCTGCAAAAACTATCGGTAGCTCGCGGCATCTCAGCAGCTCTGCTGCGATCACAGTGCTGTTTTTACAACGTTTTTCCTGATGGCAGTGTGGTGCGTTTTTTGCGTGTGTCTGGTTTGCAATTGTGCGTGCCAGTATTGTTTTTGACGTTGTCGAGGCGGCATGTCCTATGTCGATATTCGGCCGATATTGTTTTTCCGATTCGTTTGCTAAGAACACGAATCTCGTAGGTCTTTGACAGGTACCGATATACCTTTTTTGTAACCACCTATAAAATCCTTGTAGCTACTACATATAGACAATACTAGTTAATATATTTAAATAGAATACAAATCCTGGTTGATGGTTGATTACATGAAGTTCACAACCATGGCTCCACAACCATGGATGTTCGATCCCTACCATGAAATCTTTACACCCTCCATGATACCCCCACCAATGTGTCACCCACCTCCACATTACCCTCCCCCCGGTGCACCGTGTCCCCCTAACCTCATCCACCCAAACCACCTCATAGGTTCCCCCATCACTTCCCCCATGTGCACAATGTCTCCACCCACTATCCCCCCACATGGGTCACCACCTGTTATAACAACCTGGGGTCCAACGTGGGACGCTCCCCCAACGTTTGTCTCCTCCCCCACCGGCGTAATGCCCCCTCCCCCACCTATTCCCACCACCTTCCCCTACCTACCCCCCGAAGCCTTCTATTTCCTCGACCCTGCTTGGTTCGGGTAAGGCCCACTAGCGTATGTTAACCCAATGGTCAAAAGCTTTCGGGAAGGGTAAGTTACGAATTATCGGTCAGTTCCACATTTTCGGTCATATAAGAAAAATCTATAAAATAATTATTAATCAATTTTTATTTTATTGGTGTCTGTGATACCTCCAGGTACTGATTTTTGTTTTAGTTGGTATCCATGATACCCTCAGTTAGCATGGATACCAATTAAAATAAAAAATAAATAAATATTATACATTTTTTTCATGACCGAAGATGTGAAACCGACCGACAATTCGTAACTTACCCCATGTTAACCCCTGGTTTAAAACTTTTGGTTATTTTAACCCACTGGTGGAAAAAAATTTGGGTCTCTTCTTCCATAAACTTATTTCTAACTCTTTAACCCACTTCCAATCCTAAGCCATTTTCTGTGTTCTTTTCTATAGAAGCTAATAATGGTTATAGTAATAATAAAATGATGGCTATTTAACAACTGTGCTCTATTTATTATACTGCCTCTTGTCTGTATTTTCTCTATTGGTGCTTGATGTAGTAGGTATATTTGCCACTAATAATGGACATTAATCAAATGCTTTCTATTTGCTAGCATGACACTATTATAAATATTATTTAAGTTGCTTATTTATTGTTGCAGCCTTGAAAGACGGAATAATATGTGAATTTGCATGACTTTCAGTTGGTGGGGTATGTACGTGTGATAGGAAGTTTTTATTTTACTTAGTCATCCACTGGAATTATGCACTTGGTTGTTGGGTAAATTATTTACCTTACCAACTGTTAGGTAAAACATTTACCGTACATACTGTTAGGTAAATTATTTACCGTACCTACTGTTAAGGTAAATTATTTACCGTACCTACTGTTAAGGTAAATTATTTACCGTACCTACTGTTCGGTAAATTATTTACCATACCAACTGTTAAGGTAAATTATTTACCGTACCTACTGTTAAGGTAAATTATTTACCGTACCTACTGTTAAGGTAAATTATTTACCGTACCTACTGTTCGGTAAATTATTTACCATACCAACTGTTAAGGTAAATTATTTACCGTACCTACTGTTAGGTAAAACTGTTCGGTAAATAAATTATTTACCGTACCTACTGTTAGGTAAAACTGTTCGGTAAATAAATTATTTACCGTTCCTACTGTAAGGTAAATTCGTCTTATTATAGTATATTGCTTTTAATTTAATATATTATTCTGATATGTTCTTTTCTATTTAAATAGCATTGGTATCTAACATATCTTCTATTCACCATGTGAAACCTTTCACCCTAATCTTCAGAACCAGTTCTTCATATTAGATGAAATCGTCTCATTTGCCCGGTTCGAAGCGACCCAATCTGTTCGAAATACCCCCACTCTGACTACTTTTAACAAATTGGATTCCGAATTAAACCAGAAAGTCTGAATAATATTACAACCGTGTCGGTGTGGAGATTTGTAATTCAACCCCTGGGTCGAAAACTTTTGGCAATGTCCTACAGTCGAAGAAAAGTGTCTTGGTGAAGATTTTAAAAACAGTTTAAAATTAGAAAACTGTATTTGTGAAATTAGGACAATGCGGTGATTTATTTCTCTGATAGTACATCATTATATTATTTATCAATTGATGTTTAATGTAAACTCTTTATATAATGATTAGTATTCGCAACTAATTTAAATACAGGTAGAATATATATTCTAAAATTGACAAATGCGAAGAAGAATCAATAGAAGACGCAGATGTTGTTTATTTCCTACTTTTTTCTATCACGGGAATCCCTTCATTGAGTTTTGCAGATAGAACTTAAATAAACCTGTTTGTCATGAATGAAATGTCCGCTGTTTTATCTTTCGTAAAACTAATATTTAGCACTATAGCAATAAACTAATATTTAGCACTATAGCAATAAACTAATATTTAGCACTATAGCAATAAACTAAAATATAGAAGTATTTTTAATAGTTAACTGTATCTTTAAGAATTAGTCAAATATAATTTTATTTTTCAGCCTACATAATGTACATTTATTATTTGAGTTTTAACTTAATGACTTAATCAAGAATGGTTCATTTTTATTTCCATTAAAGTTAAAACTTATTGAAAATTACCTTTTGTATCAAAAATATTTTTAAAAAACGATAATACAGCGATAAATTGAAATTTGATATTCTTTTTTTTATTTTTTCTTTATTTATAAAATATAAATCAATCCCAGTATCTATTTAATACTGTGTTTGTTTTTGACAGAAGACATGTTGGTCGTAGACTTTTTAATGGTGATATTATAAAATATGGTCTGTGACCTACTCAATCTATTCACTATAATACTTTATCTATTTTTTTATTACACTTTTCTTGTGTTGTTTCAACCATAGGTTTTTACCTTTGTTTTATAGACTGTCATTTGATCATTGGTGTCATTACTGTTGATTGATGGGGTGGCTTTTGTTTATTGCAGCTATTAGGTAGAGGGTAGGTTACGAGTTGTCGGACAGCTTCACATTATCGATACTGTGAAGAAAACTATTTAAAAAAAGGCACGTAGTAGATTTTCTTGCATCATAGCTTATTCTTTTCTATATGTTAATAGCTATGCGATATGTATTATATATATGTAACTGTGTTAACTGTTTAACATAATAATTTTATTTTTGATGGTACTTTTGAAATGGTAGTAGTTTGTACTCTTCACCAGATAGTACTTTGTACTCTTCACCAGATAGTACTTTGTCTTCTTCACCAGATAGTACTTTGTACTCTTCACCAGATAGTACTTTGTCTTCTTCACCAGATAGTACTTTGTACTCTTCACCAGATAGTACTCTGTACTCTTCACCAGATAGTACTTTGTACTCTTCACCAGATAGTACTTTGTACTCTTCACCAGATAGTACTTTGTACTCTTCACCAGATAGTACTTTGTACTCTTCACCATATAGTACTTTGTACTCTTCACCAGATAGTACTTTGTACTCTTCACCAGATAGTACTTTGTAGTCTTCACCAGATAGTACTTTGTACTCTTCACCAGATAGTACTTTGTACTCTTCACCAGATAGTACTTTGTACTCTTCACCAGATAGTACTTTGTACTCTTCACCAGATAGTACTTTGTACTCTTCACCAGATAGTACTCTGTACTTTTCACCAGATAGTACTCTGTACTTTTCACCAGATAGTACTTTGTACTCTTCACCAGATAGTACTCTGTACTTTTCATCGCCTGTCCTCTTGGAAAAAACCTTTCTGTCCTTTTTTGTTTCGTACAGACCGAGTAATTAATTCTAATGAATGTCCCTAATAGCAAAAAACACAAAGTTATTCCTTTTTTCCTTCCTTCACATTTCTCTCTCTCTCTCCTCTCCGTCCTTCAGATATTTTGTCATGCTTATTATAAAAGGTAATTTAATATTATTTTAATTGGTATCCATAACACCCTCAGGTATCACGGATACCAATAAAAGTATAAGTTGAATAATAAATTTTATTTTAATTATAGGTATCCATAACACCCTCAGGTATCACGGATACCAATAAATGTATAAGTTCAATACTAGTTATTTTATGCTATTTTCCCATATGATCAAAAATGTGAAACTGTCCTATAACTTGTAACTCACCCCACAGTTCTGGCCGCCAATAATAACGTGATTTAATTATCCACACTTCTGGTCCGTGTCTTCAGATTTAGCTGAAGTTAATAATTGAATAATGACGATAATATTATAGCATAGAGTATATAAATTTAATGACAGATTGTAAAGAGTTCATAAAAACTTACTCTATATTTTTATTAGAATATTTATTTAAAGAAATCAATTATTCAACTTTTCATGATTCGTTTAAATGCCACCAGCTGATTGCAAATTTATTATATTAAGATATGTGTTATAGGTATGGCTATACTTTCAAATAAACATTATAGTGATTTAAAAAATCACTCTTTCTTTATTTCAAGTTTCAATCAGCGAAAATCCCAAGGGAAGTCATTAGCATATTCTATAGTTAATTTAATGACCTGAAAAAATGTTGAGAACCTTCCTTTCTTGTGTAGTTTGTTTGTGAGCAAAAATCTACGGTATCGCATCATTACTTTTAGTTTGAAATGGAAGAGCATAGCTATGTCTTTAGATTGTCTGGGCAGATTAGAGAGACTTGAATTATTCCATTCAAAAATTGACTTTTAGTGATATAGGTGTTGTGAATAGTTTAAATTAAAAGTTTCCCACGTGACAGGTTTCCCTGGGGGTGTGTACTTCGCAGGTTCCACTTGTTTTCAAAGTGAATATAATTAAAAAATATAGAAAGTACTGTATTGATCCACCTCTCCATCATATAGTAACTGATAGTGAGTACTAGTGTCACTATAGTAACTGATAGTGAGTACTAGTGTCACTATAGTAACTGATAGTGAGTACTAGTGTCCCTATAATAACTGATAGTGAGTACTAGTGTCCCTATAATAACTGATAGTGAGTACTAGTGTCTCTATAATAACTGATAGTGAGTACTAGTGTCACTATAGTAACTGATAGTGAGTACTAGTGTCTCTATAATAACTGATAGTGAGTACTAGTGTCCCTATAGTAACTGATAGTGAGTACTAGTGTCACTATAATAACTGATAGTGAGTACTAGTGTCCCTATAGTAACTGATAGTGAGTACTAGTGTCCCTATAGTAACTGATAGTGAGTACTAGTGTCCCTATAGTAACTGATAGTGAGTACTAGTGTCACTATAATAACTGATAGTGAGTACTAGTGTCCCTATAATAACTGATAGTAAGTACTAGTGTCCCTATAATAACTGATAGTGAGTACTAGTGTCACTATAATAACTGATAGTGAGTACTAGTGTCCCTATAATAACTGATAGTGAGTACTAGTGTCACTATAGTAACTGATAGTGAGTACTAGTGTCCCTATAATAACTAATAGTGAGTACTAGTGTCCCTATAATAACTGATAGTGAGTACTAGTGTCTCTATAATAACTGATAGTAAGTACTAGTGTCTCTATAATAACTGATAGTGAGTACTAGTGTCTCTATAATAACTGATAGTGAGTACTAGTGTCACTATAATAACTGATAGTGAGTACTAGTGTCACTATAATAACTGATAGTGAGTACTAGTGTCCCTATAATAACTGATAGTGAGTACTAGTGTCACTATAATAACTGATAGTGAGTACTAGTGTCACTATAATAACTGATAGTGAGTACTAGTGTCACTATAATAACTGATAGTGAGTACTAGTGTCCCTATAGTAACTGATAGTGAGTACTAGTCTCCCTATAATAACTGATAGTAAGTACTAGTCTCCCTATAGTAAGTACTAGTAACATCAAACTTGTTATAGGTAACTATACATCACGGGGAATTTTTTCTACTGTTTGTCAGAGTTGGAGTACGTGCAGCATGGCGCTATTGTTGTTATTACTTTGAGTACAGCACAGTGGAACACATGCTATGGAGCAGGTGAATGTGATAACCACTGTGTGGTGATAACCAACATGTAATGGTTACAACCTGTGTAGTGACAACCGATATTTGCTTATCATTTTTTTATTTTGTTGTGTTCATAATTTCAAAAAAATCCATCATTGTCACATGTTCATAATATTTTTATCGACACGAAATTAACCTGCGCAACCATTCACCCCCTCCCTGATCCCCCCTACCAATTTATTTCAGTCTCTTGTATTTGATCACGTTCGAGTGGGATTACCTGCCGCCATGTCTTCTATGCCTTCTACAAAAACAACTAGTGCAAAAAAAGAGAATTCACCTCCAAAAACACAACTAGGCAACAACGAAAAAAGAGTACACAATAGCCGGGGGCTAAGGTACAGATGTGAAAAACACACACCTACCCCTTGCTATTGTGAAATGATTGGTGGCTTATCATTTTTTAGTGAAGTGATTTGTTAGTTTTTTTGGTGGTGGATTTTATTGTCTTTGATTTGAACTCGTGTTTTTGTGTGTGGGATACTCTTTTTTGCCCTCGGTGATAATCACAATGTCACCATTTGTATTTCTATGGTGAATGCGCTTACAATATTCATCTAATTTGTGTTTGTGTTTCGTACGTACTTTACGCCTTTCAGAATTAGAGGAAAAGTCTTTGGCTATGAATAGGGGTTATAAAAACTAAATAAAATGATGTAAAGGCTATTATGTTAATAAATTGAATAGAAATTCAACTTTATGGAAATAAAATAGGAAATATCTTCAGTAGAAAATAAAATCAATATTTGAGTATACCTGTATGCATCATGGATACCAATTGGAATAAAAGGTAAATGATAATTACCATATTACGTGTCCGAAAACATGGAACTGTCCGATAACTTGGAAACTTACCCTACTAAATAATGATTTTTCAATTACAACTTTTTAATCCAACCGTTCATTTTTATCTTACCTAAATCATTTCTCTACTGAGGTACAAAAGAGTTTTCGAAGATTCAAAATCTTTGAACATATTATCTACAAGTAACGATTCACATATAGTAACACTTTAAATGCGGCGTGACCCACCGGTGGTCACGTGGCAAGGAATGTGTCAAATATTCCAGCACTGTGTAGCTTTATCTTTCGCTATTAGCAGTCTTACCAAAAACGAAAGTACTGGTCTAAAAAGTCTAACAGACTGGCTTTTTTCGAAATGAGTAGCAGTGTCGATATTTCTTTTGTCTGACATGCTTAGTAGCTTTGTACATCACATTGCATCACTTTCTAAATGGTAAACTGTAGTAAAACATTTTAAACTCTATTGCTTTTTAGTCATCAATTTACACTATTTAACTTCTACTTCTCTATACTTGTGTGACTAACAGTTTCAAATTTTTTCTACATTAATGTAGGTAATAGTAAGTTGTGTATAAAAATTTAAACGTGTTTGATCTTAAAATCTTTGTTAATAGAATTTATCTGCTGAGACGTATTTCAGGAATGCAGTAGGAATGGTAATATTCCAGTTAAGATTCATTATCATTTTATATTTGGGTTTTAAAAGTAGAAGTATTTATCCCTCTTCTCGGTAACTAAATACAATTTAAATATTTTATTGTAGGAGGCATTTATTTTCTGTATATTCCATATTGATTCCAGTGGGAATAATGTCAATAATATCGGTTGCAATTCCCAGTGACTCCATAAACTGTTGCCAGGGACAATGTAGCATATTTACTACCGCTAGGAAGTTTCTCCTGAGATATTCCCTCTGTGTATCCGTGATGCGAATGAGAGCTATGTACTATATTGGCATCTTGGATACGGATGAGAATTCTACATTATATTCGCATCTTGAATACCGATATGAATTATACATTATTTGCATCCTGGATACGGATGAGAATTCTTCATTATATTGGCATCTTGGATACGGATGAGAATTCTACATTATATTTGCATCCTAGATACGGATGAGAGTTCTATATTATATTGGCATCTTGGATACGGATGAGAATTCTACATTATATTGGCATCCTGGATGCCGATGAGAATTCTATTGTATATTGGCATCCTGGATACGGATGAGAGTTCTACATTATATTGGCATCCTGGCTACCGATGATAGTTCTCAATTGCGTTGGAACTCCTTGTTTTTCTCTCAGATGTTTCAATATATTCTGTGTGTGACTAAGTGTACACAGTAGCAGTCGGTCGCTTGCTGCTCAATATGTGTCCTGTGTTTATTCAGTTACGACTGTAAATATTGGGACTGGTGATACTCTCTCTAAATATTGACTCTCCACTTCGCCACTACGGTGAGTGTCACCCATACATCGCTGTCTCGGTACGAAGGAAATATTAATTTGGTATGATGTGTATTCAAAGACGTTTAGGGTAAGTCTCGAATTATCGGTCAGTTCCAAATCTTCGGTCATATAAGAAAAAACTGGTAGGACTATTATTTAATTTTAATTGGTATCCAACTATCCATGATACCCACAGGTATCATGGATACCAATTGGATTAAAAAATAAATAGCTATTTATTTTTAAATAAAAAATTTTATATGACCGAAGATGTGGAAGTGACCGATAATTCGTAATTCACCCTAAATAATAGTTTGTTTTATTTTAAATATTTATCAAATGCCTATATGTGATACAATACAATATATGAATTAGTGATTATTTATTTTGCACTCATTTTCTTTTCTATCTATGCGATGGGGGCGGAAGAATGTTTTCAAGTGCAGTTCGAATTGGGTGCAATTGTCGAGCTGTTGAGGAGTTAGAGGGTAGGTATATATTGAGGCAATCTCAACTTCTCAAAAGAAATCACTCTGTGTGGTAAGACATGCCTTTTCAGTTCACATTTCAACCTACTTATTTACTCGCAATGTGACCTGATACTCCTAACCTGCCTGCAATTGCCAAGAGCTGTATTAGGATTGTGTTTCATTTTGTTATATTGTATTGGATATTATGGGGATATTATATTGATTAAAATTGGAATGTTATATTGATTAAAATTGGAATGTTATATTGATTAAAATTGGAATGTTATATTGATTAAAATTGGAATGTTATATTGATTAAAATTGGAATGTTATATTGATTAAAATTGGAATGTTATATTGATTAAAATTGGAATGTTATATTGATTAAAATTGGAATGTTATATTGATTAAAATTGGAATGTTATATTGATTAAAATTGGAATGTTATATTGATTAAAATTGGAATGTTATATTGATTAAAATTGGAATGTTATATTGATTAAAATTGGAATGTTATATTGATTAAAATTGGAATATCATATTGATTGAAATTGGAATTTTATATTGATTGAAATTGGAATTTTATTGATTAAAATTTTATTGTTATATTAATATTTATTCTACACTGTAGTCTCTATCCTACACTGTAGTCTCTATCCTACACTGTAGTCTCTATCCAACACTGTAGCCTTTATCCTACACTGTAGCCTCTATCCTACACTGTAGTCTCTATCCTACACTGTAGCCTCTATCCTACACTGTAGTCTTTATCGTACACTGTAGTCTCTATCCTACACTGTAGTCTCTATCCTACACTGTAGTCTCTATCAAGCACTGTAGTCTCTATCCTACACTGTAGTCTCTATCAAGCACTGTAGTCTCTATCCTACACTGTAGTCTCTATCCTACAGTGTAGTCTCTATCCTACAGTGTAGTCTCTATCCTACAGTGTAGTCTTTATCCTACACTGTAGTCTCTATCCTACAATGTAGTCTCTAACCTACACTGTAGTCTCTATCCTACACTGTAGTCTCTATCCTACACTGTAGTCTCTATCCTACACTGTAGTCTCTATCCTACACTGTAGTCTCTATCCTACACTGTAGTCTCTATCCCCACTTTGCCACTCCGTTCACATTAACCTCGCATGCTTTCATCAGTACAACCAAATCCTCTGTGTGCAATTAAAGGCAAGTATCTCATCACCATAGCTAGATAGGCCCTTTGTAATTATCATCACTGTAAACAATGGCTTATACATCACTCTAGGGATGAGTCGATTAACTAGCTTATTCATTCCTAGAGTGATGAAGTAGCTAGTTGCTCATTCACCACTAGGGATGAGCCACTAGAGAAGAATGAGCCACTAGAGAAGAATGAGCCACTAGGGAAGAATGAGCCACTAGGGAAGAATGAGCCACTAGGGAAGAATGAGCCACTAGGGAAGAATGAGCCACTAGGGAAGGATGAGCCACTAGGGAAGGATGAGCCACTGGTTTCTTCGTAACTGTACACCACTATACATGTCTCTCACTTACTCAAGAAATTTACTTTCTAATAAATAAATAAAAGCATCAACCTAATGATGGAAGGTAACTTTCTTCTCGGAGTAGCGTTTCTGCATCCATGAGCTTGTGACCGACTGGTGATGGTAGTTGAGCCCCTTTCTGACTGCTTCTTCCAGTCCCTTGTACTTCATTTCCTTTTGACATCAGTGATATTGCCTTTGGTTCCGAATGCACTCTCCGCAGTGCCATTTTCCCCTCTCACGGTATCTTGTTTCACTGTCACTGCAATCACTCATCGGATTACCCGAGACACTCAATACCCTGGTAATTGCGGTAACGCTCCGCTCCTACCACTCTAAAGCTTTCGCCGTCTGAAGCCATTGTGTATTTTGTGGTAATTTGCTATGTGTGCAGTCAGACTCTAGCGAAGATATACTCTTAAGGGCCGTACACACGTAGGGTTTTTAAGTCTTTCCACCAGACTTTTTGCTAAGCTCCTCCTACTTTTTCCACGAGAATATAAGAAAAAACGTTGTAATTATTATTTATTTGTTTTAGTTGGTATTCATGATACCTGCAGGTATCATGAATACCAACTGAAATAAATGATACCAACTAAATAATTAATGAGAATGGAAGGGTGCATTTTTGCATATATATATTTTTGTAAGGAATAAAATAGATGTTTCTTAATTTGAAAATATTTTCTGTTTTAAATCGATTAACAAAATTGATTGAAATTAGTTAGAAAACTCTTTTTTAAACCTTTTATAAGAAATTTGAAAAAGAAAATAGTTTGAAGAATTTTTTATATTAATTATCAGGAATTTCCATTGATTAAATTTTGATACCAATATTGATATTTGATTCATTTTGATACAAACATTATTTCGTTGCATTTCTATATTTATGTGTAATATAACCTACTCCAAATATTTGTTTGGTAATTTTTCAGTAAATACCTTATCACTTTGTGTTACCAATTTGCTAGTTAATGAACTCTTTGGGTTTTCCCATCTCAGTCTGCCTCTCCCCAATGTTGTATCTACTTTAAAGTCCATTGCACCTTGTCTACTGTCTACTCTACATGTACTGGCTACATCTACTGGATACGTCTACTGGATACTCTACATGTACTGGATACGTCTACTGTCTACTCTACATGTACTGGCTACATCTACTGGATACGTCTACTGGATACTCTACATGTACTGGATACGTCTACTGTCTACTCTACATGTACTGGCTACATCTACTGGATACGTCTACTGTCTACATCGACTGGATACGTCTACTGTCTACATCGACTGGCTACGTCTACTGTCTACATCTACTGGATACGTCTACTGGCTACATCTACTGGATACGTCTACTGTCTACATCGACTGGATACGTCTACTGGCTACATCTACTGTCTACGTCTACTGTCTACATCGACTGGCTACGTCTACTGGCTACATCTACTGGATACGTCTACTGTCTACATCTACTGGATACGTCTACTGTCTACATCTACTGGATACGTCTACTGTCTACATCTACTGGATACGTCTACTGTCTACATCAACTGGATACGTCTACTGTCTACATCGACTGGATACGTCTACTGTCTACATCGACTGGATACGTCTACTGTCTACATCGACTGGATACGTCTACTGTCTACATCGACTGACTACATCTATTGGATACGTCTACTGGCTACATCGACTGGATACGTCTACTGTCTACATCGACTGGCTACGTCTACTGTCTACATCGACTGGCTACGTCTACTGTCTACATCGACTGGCTACGTCTACTGTCTACATCGACTGGCTACGTCTACTGTCTACATCGACTGGCTACGTCTACTGTCTACATCGACTGGCTACGTCTACTGTCTACATCTACTGACTACATCTACTGTCTACATCTACTGACTACATCTACTGGATACGTCTACTGTCTACATCGACTGGATACGTCTACTATCTACATCGACGGGCTACGTCTACTGTCTACATCTACTGGATACATCTACTGACTACATCTACTGGATACGTTTACTGTCTACATCGACTGGATACGTCTACTGTCTACATCTACTGGATACGTCTACTGGCTACATCTAGAACGTTATTATTGGCTAAACTACGAGTTATCGGACAGTTCTGCATTTTCGATCATGTAAAAAGGAATATTATCATTATTATTCAACATTCATTATAATTGGTATCCATGATACCTGCAGATATCATGGATACCAATAACGAGTAAAAATGTTAAATTATATATTTCATGTACCCTCTGACATGTCCCTTCATGTACCCTCTGACATGTCCCTTCATGTACCCTCTGACATGTCCCTTCATGTACCCTCTGACATGTCCCTTCATGTACCCTCTGACATGAGTGATCCGTAGATCTCGGCGCGGAAATGACTTCTTGTTCCTGTTTTTTTCCGGGCCGGAAAGTTGATATTGTCACATGGATATGAAATGTTTTTTTTATTTCACGTAGAACTGAATAGTGTTTTGCATTCCAAGTTGTTGTTGTTGGTGAATATTTTAGAAGTTGTGATGCTCTAGTGTACCCTTCCCGTCAAAATACTTACAAGTTTAAATATTTGTTCTGATGATTTTACTTATTTGCGGTGAAATAGATGTTGTATATAAAAATACATTTTTAGATTATTTATTTTGAAAATGAATTAAATTATTCAATTCTCTCTCCATTTAAATGTAATTGTCCAAAAAATTCTATGTCTATTCATTGATTAATTTATAATTTTTTTATCAAAATAAATAAATATTTATTATAGCATTAAATTGATGAAAATTGAGCCAGAAAATTTATCTATGTTTCATAATTAAATCTAAATTGTTCTTATAGGGTAAATTCTGAGTTATCGGACAGTTCCACATTTTCGATCATATATTGAAAATATATATATTTAACATTTTACCTCGTTGAAGATTATTTATATTTATAAATAAAATGGGTCTTTATAACTTTACTCAATAAAATTCACAAAGCTAATAAATGTTTCTTTTTATTTCTATACCGTATCATCTTCTCCCGAGTTTAATGTGTTTATTTTGTGTGGCCCTGTACATCAAAACCTCATATTTATGCAGAGTGTATTTCAGAACTAATTTGCTGATAGTATCTGCTGATTAACTAGCTGTACGTAAAGCCTGTGGCTGTGCTTGATGAATTGCTGTACGTAAAGCCTGTGGCTGTGCTTGATGAATTGCTGTACGTAAAGCCTGTGGCTGTGCTTGATGAATTACTGTACGTAAAGCCTGTGGCTGTGCTTGATGAATTACTGTACGTAAAGCCTGTGGCTGTGCTTGATGAATTGCTGTACGTAAAGCCTGTGGCTGTGCTTGATGAATTGCTGTACGTAAAGCCTGTGGCTGTGCTTGGTGAATTGCTGTGCATCTGTACGTAAAGCCTGTGGCTGTGCTTGATGAATTGCTGTGCATCTGTGCGTAAAGCCTGTGGCTGTGCTTGATGAATTGCTGTGCATCTGTGCGTAAAGCCTGTGGCTGTGCTTGATGAATTGCTGTACGTAAAGCCTGTGACTGTGCTTGATGAATTGCTGTGCATCTGTGCGTAAAGCCTGTGGCTGTGCTTGATGAATTGCTGTGCATCTGTGCGTAAAGCCTGTGGCTGTGCTTGATGAATTGCTGTACGTAAAGCCTGTGACTGTGCTTGATGAATTGCTGTGCATCTGTGCGTAAAGCCTGTGGCTGTGCTTGATGAATTGCTGTGCATCTGTGCGTAAAGCCTGTGGCTGTGCTTGATGAATTGCTGTGCATCTGTGCGTAAAGCCTGTGGCTGTGCTTGATGAATTGCTGTACGTAAAGCCTGTGACTGTGCTTGATGAATTGCTGTGCATCTGTGCGTAAAGCCTGTGGCTGTGCTTGATGAATTGCTGTACGTAAAGCCTGTGGCTGTGCTTGATGAATTGCTGTACGTAAAGCCTGTGGCTGTGCTTGATGAATTGCTGTACGTAAAGCCTGTGGCTGTGCTTGATGAATTGCTGTACGTAAAGCCTGTGACTGTGCTTGATGAATTGCTGTACGTAAAGCCTGTGGCTGTGCTTGATGAATTGCTGTACGTAAAGCCTGTGGCTGTGCTTGATGAATTGCTGTACGTAAAGCCTGTGGCTGTGCTTGATGAATTGCTGTACGTAAAGCCTGTGGCTGTGCTTGATGAATTGCTGTACGTAAAGCCTGTGGCTGTGCTTCATGAATTACTGTACGTAAAGCCTGTGGCTGTGCTTGATGAATTACTGTACGTAAAGCCTGTGGCTGTGCTTGATGAATTGCTGTACGTAAAGCCTGTGGCTGTGCTTGATGAATTGCTGTACGTAAAGCCTGTGGCTGTGCTTGATGAATTGCTGTACGTAAAGCCTGTGACTCTGTACTTCACACTTTTAACGCAGAGGCTTTTCGCTTTGTGTGCATTTTTGAGGTTCCAAGAGGAAACTATATTTAAATTAATTAGTAATGAAAAAGCATAATTAATAATTGAAAGAAATTTTATTAAAAATGAAAAAATCTTAGGTATTTATTTTTCCGGAGACACAAAGTAATATGTTACATACCTAATTCACTGTACTTCCAAATATGTTCCTTTTATTAATCACTGTGACACATCACCCTCGAGTATCCGTCTTATTTAGTAGACCGTTTTTCCGTTAGCGTGTGCAATATATCAGGTAGATCTCAGTTGGTACATTTTAAAGTACTGTGCTGCAGTTTTACTGCTACCAAGTCATTTCATGCTCTCTGAGTTGATGGTCTAACTTATTTTGATGTTGGTAGATATTTACAGTGACCTGTCAGATGAGAACTTTAGCTCTATATTAATTTATGTAATCAAATAAATGACTGCCAAGATTTTCACTCTATTAAAAATAATGTTTTATTTTTCATCTAAAAAACAAAGTTCGCTATGCGGTAATTTGAAATTAATCGTATCTAGGATACTTTAGTTATCGTATCCAGGATACTGTGTCTCCCATTTAGTTGGCATTATAGTTCATTTTGAGTGGAAAATAAGCTTAATTTCCTCCTGATCTCTTCAGTGTGTCATCATACAAAAAAATATCATTTATTTAAGTATATCGATGTATATATTTTATTCTCATTGACCCTAAGTATTGTTGCTGTATTCTAGCTCTCAGGCCTACAGTTCTCGTAAAGTGGGAGTTAACATGGATCATGATTAGTCAGCAAGATATTTCTAAAACTAAGTGCTCATCTTGAAGTAAAATTATCTTGTGTGGAATTTTTATGATAGTTTTGAATATCTCGTTTCCATGCTTTGTTGAATAATAATTAATTAATTCAATTATTTTTTTAATATTAATTAATTCAAAGATTATTTCAGTGAAGAGTTAAAACAACCACCAATAGTTGTGAATAAAGATCACAGTGAAGGGTTAATTTCATCACCATTAGTCCATTATTTTCCCCTTCTGTTCTTTCATTCCTAGCATTAGTTACCAAAATTAGACTTCATTGCCAGCTATAACGACCAAAAAATGAAACCTTTCTGAAAATTAACCTCTAACTTTCGTCTGTGGAACTAGATTAGATATTTTTAGAAAAGGTGGTGGATTGTTTTTAGAAGAGGTGGAGAGTTGTTTTTAGAAGAGGTGGAGAGTTGTTTTTAGAAGAGGTGGAGAGTTGTTTTTAGAAGAGGTGGAGAGTTGTTTTTAGAAGAGGTGGAGAGTTGTTTTTAGAAGAGGTGGAGAGTTGTTTTTAGAAGAGGTGGAGAGTTGTTTTCAGAAGAGGTGGAGAGTTGTTTTTAGAAGAGGTGGAGAGTTGTTTTCAGAAGAGGTGGAGAGTTGTTTTTAGAAGTAATCCCTCTACTTTTTTCTTATATTTTTACGTTCGAATAAAAGGATATTTTTAATTGGCATCCATGATACCTGCAGGTATCATGGATACCAATTAAAATTTAGGTGAATAATAATTAGTAAACTTTTTATACGATCCAAAATATGGAACTGTCCAATAACTGTGCCCTTCCCCTACCGTGGCGATAAATGTACCCCCCCCCCTCCCTTTTTCTCCTTTTCTGTGGGTTTTCTGCCTCTCCCACTGACTGTGTTCAGAATTTCAATGGCATTTCATTTTGTTTGGTGTTAGAAATCGCTTGGACAGACTCACAAACATCACCTCACGCTGATTTTCCACTGTGTTGTAACCGTGTGTGGAATTACGATTAGAAACATCAATTTTTAAGTGGAAAATCCGCCAATAATAATAATAAAATATTATTTTTATATTTAAAATATGAATATTGATTTATAATCTGACTAATCTCTGAGATGATTTAATTTTTAATTTGATTCAATTTTTTTTTTTTTGACGATTCAATTTCTGTAATCTTTTTAGTTTTTGCTCATTTAAAGTCTATTTTTATGTATGTTCTTTGATCTTATTTCATTTGATGTGTTGACGGAGTAGCTTTTCTGCATCCAAGAGCATTATCACCGACTGGTGTCAGGTTTCTTTTTTCAAGAAGCCACTTTCCTTTCTGACTGCTTCTTCCAGTCCCTTGTATTTCCTTTTGACATCAGCGTTATGGCCTTTGGTTCCGAAACAGACGTTAAACTTCCGAATAACTATTTCTTCAGTTGTTTTAGATTGAAAATAGTGTTGTACCGGCAGTTGACATTGTTGAGTCTTTTTCCCCATCGTCTTGGTATCTGCTGCCTAGCTATTTGTTTTCAATTTACCAATATTGGGTATTGTGTACAGTGCACTACTCTGCCATTCAAATGGAAAACAACCTCGGGGTGAAAGAATTCCATTTATAAAATTAGGACTGAACCGATACGAGTGACCTACCCATACACCGATACCAAACAATCACCAATATTCTGATCTGTCGATACCGATACCTAAGAATCACAGATATTCTGATAGCCCAATACCTAACAATCACCGATATTCTGATCTGTCGATACCGATGCATAGAATCACCGATATTCTGATCTGTTGATACCGATACCTAACAATCACCAATATTCTGATCTGTCGATACCGATACCTAACAATCCACGATATTCTAATGCTTCGATACCGATAACTATAAATTACAGATATTATGATACTTCGATACCGATACCTAAAAATCAACGATATTCTGATCTGTCGATACCGATACCTAAAAATTGGCTGGTATAACGAGTAACGATACCGATAGTATCGGTACAGCCCGTTATAAGATTACAATGAACAGTTGGAGATCACGCCCTTCTTAGTCTTCTATGATTCAGTGTGAATTTTTATCTGGGATATCTATGGTCTTCTTAGGCCCATACTATACTGACAGTTTCACCGCCGCGTTTTTACTGCCCTGTTTACGCCTCTTCAATTAATCACAGTTAAATGAATGGAAGGCGGTAACAACACTAGTATAGTATGCAAATTTGCTTTACATTCATTTAACTGTGATTAATTGAAGAGGCGTAAACAGGGCAGTAAAAACGCGGCGGTGAAACTGCTGGTATAGTATGGGCCTTAATCTCCCGTAAATTTACACGACTCCTTTTTTATTTGTTTTATTTGATCCTTTTGTTTTATTTGTGGAAATAAATAATTTCAGCTGAAATATGCACAGTTTCAGCTGATGGTTTCACATCTTCATCCTCTGCATTAGCTGTGTATAGTAGAGTGATTTAGAAGTTTTCATGGCTGTTGTATATAGTATTAGTTCTCTCACTGTGCAGTGTCGGTCTTTACATGTAAAGCTTCGCAAACTTACAATTGGTATTGAACTTTCTCAATATGGAACACTCTGCAAAAATGTCACAAAAAACTTTTTTCAGGGAGAATTTGGTGCATTTGATAGGGTAAGTTACGAGTTATCGGCCTGTTCCACATTAGCGATCATGCATGAAAAAAATATGTATATTAAATAAAATTATATGATCGAAAAAGTGGAACCGTCCGTTAACTTGGAACTCGCCCCATGAACGAGAATAAAAAAGTTTTATGTTTGTACATTAGTTATAGAAGTTATCTGCCTTTATTTAATAGCGTATTTAACTTCTACTTCTAAACAGTCACTTCGTTAATTCTGAACTGAAACTTGGAATGGAGGGAAACACTGCTACAGAATAGAGATGAGGGGGGGGGGGGTTTGATTAAAGGGATTATTTTTAATCATACCCTCTCATTTTAATGTTTTTAGATGTTTCAGTGAATTAACGAAGAGATTTTATCGTAGAAAAAAAACTTATGTTATTAAATTGAATTTGTTGTTATAATAAATAATCCATTTTTATTTCATTAACAATTTTTTTATATGAAGAATAAGAATAAGAATTTGTTGTTTAAATCATCATTAATATTTGTAGCCATTGAAATGAAGTAATTTTTATAAATGGATTTAAATCTGAGTGCTTGTATTGGTCCGTATTTTAGATCATCTAAGAAAAAGTTCTGATGATAGCTTCTAGTTACTATAGTAGGCTTGATGATATTAATTATTTGTATACATTGATTTGAATTCCGAATATGTATATATATATTTTTTTTTTATGTGAACGAACTTGTAATCTTTTTAATATCTTCAATATACTTTACTATTATTATTAATTTATTTATACTATTATTATTAATTTATTTATACTATTATTATTATTTAATTTATTAATTTAAATAGTAGCTATAAACTTTTTATTGATCGTTAATATGGAACCGTCCGATAACTTGGAACTTACGAGTTTCATCTCGGTACTATTTATCATTTAACTATTTTTTTCCAGAAGAAGCAACTATTACATTTTTTGGATTTCTTGCTATCATTATCATTTCTGGCTATCATTATCATTTCTGGCTATCATTATCATTTCTGGCTATCATTATCATTTCTGGCTATCATTATCATTTCTGGCTATCATTATCATTTCTGTCTATCATTATCATTTCTGGCTATCATTATCATCACTGGCTATCATTATCATCACTGGCTATCATTATCATTACTGGCTATCATTATCATTACTGGCTATCATTATCATTACTGGCTATCATTATCATCACTGGCTATCATTATCATTACTGGCTATCATTATCATTACTGGCTATCATTATCATTTCTGGCTATCTTTATCATTTCTGGCTATCATTATCATTTCTGGCTATCATTATCATTTCTGGCTATCATTATCATTTCTGGCTATCATTATCATTTCTGGCTATCATTATCATTACTGGCTATTATTATCATTACTGGCTATTATTATCATTACGGGCTATCATTATCATTACTGGTTATCATTATCATTACTGGCTATCATTATCATTACTTTCTATCATTATCATCACTGGCTATCATTATCATCACTGGCTATCATTATCATCACTGGCTATCATTATCATCACTGGCTATCATTATCATTACTGACTATCATTATCATCACTAGCTATCATTATCATTACTGGCTATCATTATCATCACTGGCTATCATTATCATTACTGGCTATCATTATCATTACTGGCTATCATTATCATCACTGGCTATCATTATCATCACTGGCTATCATTATCATCACTGGCTATCATTATCATCACTGGCTATCATTATCATCACTGGCTATCATTATCATTACTGGCTATCATTATCATTACTGGCTATCATTATCATTACTGACTATCACTGGTTATCATTATCATCACTGGCTATCATTATCATCACTGGTTATCATTATCATCACTGGCTATCATTATCATCACTGGCTATCATTATCATTACTGGCTATCATTATCATTACTGACTATCACTGGTTATCATTATCATCACTGGCTATCATTATCATCACTGGTTATCATTATCATCACTGGCTATCATTATCATCACTGGCTATCATTATCATTACTGGCTATCATTATCATTACTGACTATCATTATCATCACTGGCTATCATTATCATCACTGGCTATCATTATCATTACTGGCTATCATTATCATTACTGGCTATCATTATCATTACTGACTATCACTGGTTATCATTATCATCACTGGCTATCATTATCATCACTGGTTATCATTATCATCACTGGCTATCATTATCATCACTGGCTATCATTATCATTACTGGCTATCATTATCATTACTGGCTATCATTATCATTACTGACTATCATTATCATCACTGGCTATCATTATCATCACTGGCTATCATTATCATCACTGGCTATCATTATCATCACTGGCTATCATTATCATCACTGGCTATCATTATCATCACTGGCTATCATTATCATCACTGGCTATCATTATCATTACTGGCTATCATTATCATTACTGGCTATCATTATCATCACTGGCTATCATTATCATCACTGGTTATCATTATCATCACTGGCTATCATTATCATCACTGGCTATCATTATCATCACTGGCTATCATTATCATCACTGGCTATCATTATCATCACTGGCTATCATTATCATCACTGGCTATCATTATCATCACTGGCTATCATTATCATCACTGGCTATCATTATCATCACTGGCTATCATTATCATCACTGGTTATCATTATCATCACTGGCTATCATTATCATCACTGGCTATCATTATCATTACTGGCTATCATTATCATTACTGACTATCATTATCATCACTGGCTATCATTATCATCACTGGCTATCATTATCATTACTGGCTATCATTATCATTACTGACTATCATTATCATTACTGACTATCATTATCATTACTGACTATCATTATCATTACTGACTATCATTATCATTACTGACTATCATTATCATTACTGACTATCATTATCATCACTGGCTATCATTATCATCACTGGCTATCATTATCATCACTGGCTATCATTATCATTACTGGCTATCATTATCATTACTGGCTATCATTATCATCACTGGCTATCATTATCATTACTGGCTATCATTATCATTACTGGCTATCATTATCATCACTGGCTATCATTATCATCACTGGCTATCATTATCATCACTGGCTATCATTATCATCACTGGCTATCATTATCATCACTGGCTATCATTATCATCACTGGCTATCATTATCATCACTGGCTATCATTATCATCACTGGCTATCATTTTAAACACTGTTATCACTAGTCTGTCCCTATGAAGGTTTTCTCTTTTAATTGGAGTAGACACTTCACAAATTCGATGTTTGAATTAGGGTAAGTTACGAATTATCGGTCAGTAAACATCTTCGGACATATAAGAAAAAACGATATAGCACTGTGTAATAGTAACAATTTTTATATTGTTTTTTTTTCTATGTCCGAAGATGTAGTACTGACCGATAATGAAGAACTTAGCCTAGAAAGAAACTTCAAATTAGCATCTGAATTAAAAAGACAGTCCGGCTAACGGCACAGTACTCATGATGCTTGAAGAGGCTGACAGTAATCGGAAAGTGTGTGTTTACACGGGTGTAGGGTCATAAGTGCCCCCCCCCCCCCTGTTTTTTAATCCTCATTCACCTATATTATTTAATCCTTATTGACACTTTCGTAGTTCAAAACTGATTAAACATAAAATATATGTGCCAGGTCATTAAACAAGCATGAAGTGTGCAGTACAACAAACTAACGGATACAACAAACTACAGTAGCAACTCTCAGTTATATCTATCTAAGTAGTTCTTCATTAGTTTAACTAGGTAAATAAGGATTAAAAAAACAGGGAGGGGGGGGGGCTCTTGACCGTACCCCGTTTACACAGGTCATTGTGGGTCAATATTAAATTTCTAAAGGTCAGATTGGTTCATTATATGTGTTAACTAACACCCACTTTGCGACTACTGAAAGTGTCTCCTTTACTCTATATTAGAAAATTATTATATAGTTCATGATCGTGTGTTTCATTTCAGTTCTTGTGGTAGAGAGTTATTGTGGGGCTATGGGAGATTTAGAGAGGGAGATAGTTGTATCTCCTATTGAAGATTGAGGGAGTCAAGCACCCCACCATAATCTTCGATAACCTCAATATAATTTTCTAGAACCCCACCATAATCTTCGATAACCTCAATATAATTTTCTAGAACCCCACCATAATCTTCGATAACCCCACCATAATCTTCGATAACACCACCATAATCTTCGATAACACCACCATAATCTTCTATAACCCCACCATAATCTTCTATAACCCCACCATAATCTTCTATAACCCCACCATAATCTTCGATAACCCCACCATAATCTTCGATAACCCCACTACAATCTCCTATAACCCCACCATAACTTTCTCTATGGGGGATGCTTCATCTCCGGATGATTTGCGTAACTGAAAATATTCTTCCTTGAACATTTTAAAGAAACTTTAAAAGAATTCTTTTTATTCTCAAACTCTGTCCAACTGGAATTAAATAATTTGACAAGATATGAATAAAATAACAATTAGGGTAAGTTCTTAATTATCGATCAGTTCCCCATTTTCGAACACTTAACAAAAAACGATATAATAATAATTATTTAATTTTAATTGGTATCCATGATACCTGCAGGTATCACGGATACCAATTAAAATAAACATTAAATAATTATTATTGTATCGTTTTTTGCTACGTGTCCGAAAATGGGGAACTGATCGATAATTTCCCTAAATAGAAAAAAATAGATTTTTGAAATGGTAATATGTGTAATAGTTATATTAATAGAAGATGTTTAGCCTTCATTTTTATCTTATACTTATTTTGATTCAATTAATTTGATTTTTTTACCGGTATTTATATATAAATATTACATCTACATAAGAAACCTATGCATTTTATACCATCAGGTTGAGAAGATTCAAACTCAACGTTGAAGTTTTTTTTTTTTGTTTGTTTCAAGCTTTCGAATAGAAAGATTTCTATTCATCATCAGGAGAAGGGTGGAAAATTTAGATCTAACATAGAAATTTTGTGACCAAATGTTCTATGTTAGATACCATCTTTCTATTAAGCTCTATCTTGTAGTTCATCATTATTAACTAAACCAAAAATATGAAATTGTCCTGGCGGACGAATAGAAATCTTTCTATTCGAAAGCTTCAAACCTAAAAAACCCCTTTAAGTTGAGTTTAAATAACCTCTGACAATATACACCATCTGTACAGCACATCACACATTTCTTCTCTTTTACCCTCGGTATATATGTCACTCCACCCTCAGAACATTGTCACAATCTCTCACCAAAAACTGTCTCTCCTTTTCACGAGGCTTTTGAAGACTTACTGCGCTAAATCTCAGAGGTGGATTAGTGCTACGTAACTCTCTGGTATCAGTGCTACGTAACTCTTTGGTATCAGTGCTACGTAACTCTCTGGTATCAGTGCTACGTAACTCTTTGGTATCAGTGCTACGTAACTCTTTGGTATCAGTGCTACGTAACTCTTTGGTACCAGTGCTACGTAACTCTCTGGTATCAGTGCTACGTAACTCTCTGGTACCAGTGCTACGTAACTCTTTGGTATCAGTGCTACGTAACTCTCTGGTATCAGTGCTACGTAACTCTCTGGTATCAGTGCTACGTAACTCTCTGGTATCAGTGCTACGTAACTCTTTGGTATCAGTGCTACGTAACTCTCTGGTATCAGTGCTACGTAACTCTTTGGTATCAGTGCTACGTAACTCTTTGGTATCAGTGCTACGTAACTCTTTGGTACCAGTGCTACGTAACTCTCTGGTATCAGTGCTACGTAACTCTCTGGTACCAGTGCTACGTAACTCTTTGGTATCAGTGCTACGTAACTCTCTGGTATCAGTGCTACGTAACTCTCTGGTATCAGTGCTACGTAACTCTCTGGTATCAGTGCTACGTAACTCTCTGGTATCAGTGCTACGTAACTCTCTGGTATCAGTGCTACGTAACTCTCTGGTATCAGTGCTACGTAACTCTCTGGTATCAGTGCTACGTAACTCTTTGGTATCAGTGCTACGTAACTCTCTGGTATCAGTGCTACGTAACTCTCTGGTATCAGTGCTACGTAACTCTCTGGTATCAGTGCTACGTAACTCTCTGGTATCAGTGCTACGTAACTCTTTGGTATCAGTGCTACGTAACTCTCTGGTATCAGTGCTACGTAACTCTCTGGTATCAGTGCTACGTAACTCTCTGGTATCAGTGCTACGTAACTCTCTGGTATCAATGCTACGTAACTCTCTGGTATCAATGCTACGTAACTCTCTGGTACCAGTGCTACGTATCTCTCTGTTACCAGTGCTACGTAACTCTCTGGTACCAGTGCTACGTAACTCTCTGGTACCAGTGCTACGTAACTCTCTG
Organism: Caprella mutica; assembly: GCA_947561585.1. Lineage (NCBI taxonomy): Eukaryota > Metazoa > Arthropoda > Malacostraca > Amphipoda > Caprellidae > Caprella > Caprella mutica. The sequence goes on along the minus strand of CANNZV010000471.1, from coordinate 851,203 downwards.
GTATCAGTCCTACCTTTCGTCCACGGACATTTCGTACAATTCGTCAAGTGGAAATAGCTCACATATATCTGTAACAATAATTTCTCCTTACAGTAGTGTACTCTATGTGAAAAAAGTGCTAGATAACATTTAATACAGAGGAAATTAGTTTACTATTTTCATTTTAATAACCACCATTATCAAAATATAGTTTCTGAAATGAATTATTATTGTGTAAACATGGAAGATAATTTAAATTATATGCAGCATTAGTTATGCTCTTAGAGATTATGGTTGGGCCATAGAAGATTAAGAGAGAACCCCTCCTGATCTTCTATGGTCCCACCATAGCTTCCTCTCTGGTAGTCTTTTTTCCTGTTGTACATTATATAATTACTCTAGTGATTCATTTCCAGATAGATAGAATGATGTGATAGTAAATAATTAACTTTAATTACAACATGGCATATCTATCCAGGTTGTACTTAGTATTTTATTTGTTTTTTATGTATTTTCATTAATATATTATATTTATATATTATATTTGTATTATTATTATATTTAGATTATTTTCATTATAATTTATTTTATTTAGTATTAAAAATATTTTTCTAAATATTAACTTGTGTATATTCTTTTAAATATAAATAGTGATGTTTGCTCAACTTTTCATGCATTTCACTATTTTTACTGTCAGTCTAATCGCATATTTTCAATCCTCTTAAAGTTAACATGAGGTTGCATATGCTAAATCACATGAATGTGATATATATCACATATGCCCCTTCACATGAATGTGACATGCATCACATGAACGTAATATGCATCACATGAATGTGACATTCATCACATGAATGTGACATGCATCACATGAACGTAATATGCATCACATGAACGTAATATGCATCACATGAATGTGACATGCATCGCATGAATGTGACATGCATTGCATGAATGTGACATGCATTGCATGAATGTAATATGCATCACATGAATGTGACATGCATCACATGAATGTGACATTCATCACATGCATGCGTTCAAACATATCAATTTCTTGATTAATTTTTCGAATCCTCAGTAGTGCTCATATGTTAAATCAGTTGACATGTAGTCATTTTCTTTCACTTCATTGTAAATAGATCACTAATTAGTTTTTATCTTCGTTAGTTAGGTGCAGATTAGCATATGGGTTTTACCATAGAAGAGATATTCACAAGTTAAATATACTACATGTTTAACTGACATGTGATATATGTTGTGATTTTATCTTTAAATTAATTGAACAGGTTCGGTAATCGGTGAAATCGTTAGAGGATTTTATTTTCTATCAGATGGTTTAGCAGCATCCTGTTCTATTTTCTGAGGTAATTGTCATTCATTCTGGTTAATCTGACACAAAGTCTGTCAGTCAGCCAGCCAGCCTTCCCTCTACCCCCCCACCACCGCCAGCCTTGTCTGGTACTTACGCCGGCCGGTGGCAGCCAGTGCCGCTTCAGCTTTCGTGCACATAGCACTGCACCACAAACAACCTCCTTACCAACATCCACATTAACAGTCACGACATCTCACACTCATCAGCATCTATCCAGAGATCTTACCAATCACTACACTGGACAGTAGCAGTTCGACAACCTACAAAACACATACCTGTGTTAACTTACTCTCTGTGCTAGAAAAAAAACACATCCAGTATCATTTGCCAGAATGGAACACCGAAGGTATGTTATAATGTTCTATATAGTTTTATCCTTTATGTTTACCGGTGAAGTGGGCAAAGCGCAGTGTGTTCTACAGTACCAGCCGGCGTTTAATCTGCGTCATACATACTACACGCATCCGTATCGATTGCAGCCTCTCACGTGCGTGGAGTAGCTTTTCTGCGTCCACGGTACGCAGGAACTGCCAATTTAGTCAGTTAGAGCATCACTCACATCCTTCGAATCACAGAAAGTAACAATTTTACTCTCTCACTGAGAATTGTTATTGTAAATTGTGCTGAGTAAGCTGTTGTTGTTGATGCTTTCTATGCCGTTGTTATGGTTATACATTAAACACATACTAACTATGTATAGTGAACTAACTATGTATATGTACTGTATAGTATAACTTAGCATATGCCACGCAATATTGTGTGTAGTATGTATGAGTTCATTCACTATATCGTGTATGAGTGCATACATTCATGTATGAGTGCATAGTACTGAGTGTATGCGTGTATACTCTCTTCGTGTATGCGTGTATACTCTCTTTCGTGTATGCGTGTGTACTCTCTTTCGTGTATGCGTGTGTACTCTCTTTGTGTATGTGTGTGTACTCTCTTTGTGTATGCATGTGTACTCTCTTTCGTGTATGAGTGTATACTCTCTTTCGTGTATGAGTGTATACTCTCTTTCGTGTATGAGTGTGTACTCTCTTTCGTGTATGCGTGTGTACTCTCTTTCGTGTATGCGTGTGTACTCTCTTTCTGTATGCGTGTGTACTCTCTTTGTGTATGCATGTGTACTCTCTTTCGTGTATGAGTGTATACTCTCTTTCGTGTATGCGTGTATACTCTCTTTGTGTATGCGTGTGTACTCTCTTTCGTGTATGAGTGTATACTCTCTTTCGTGTATGCGTGTGTACTCTCTTTCGTGTATGAGTGTATACTCTCTTCGTGTATGAGTGATACTCTCTTCGTGTATGCGTGTGTTTACTCTCTTTGTGTATGCGTGTGTTTACTCTCTTCGTGTATGCGTGTGTTTACTCTCTTCGTGTATGCGTGTGTTTACTCTCTTCGTGTATGCGTGTGTACTCTCTTTCGTGTATGAGTGTATACTCTCTTTCGTGTATGCGTGTGCATTGGCGTGTATGACTCTAACTGCATAGCACTGCCTGCATTCTCCAAATTCCTCACCAGCCCCAGGCAGGCCCACCATTATACTTTAGGCCTAATTTTGAGAAGACAAAAACCTTCCTGTGGTTACAGCTGCAAAGAAAATGAAAGAACCTGTACTGACTCCGCGGTTGGTGCACCGGCAACATGTAGATTAGCTCACCAATTATCGGCCAGTTCCACATCTTCTGTCGTATTTGAAATATTTCACTTGGTATCCATGATACCTGCAGGTATCATGGATACGATTCAACTTTTATTTTGTTTGGTATCCATGGGTACCAATCAAAATAATTATCTTATGTTTTTCCTTGTATGGCCGAAGATTTGAAACTGACCGATAATTCGTAACTTCTCCCACATGGTGTGATGTACTTCAGACGACTGTAGTAGTGCCTTCATGAAGGTGATTATATTAGTATGTTCCAATTGAAGTATGTCATGCCTACTGCTTTCGATTTGAATAAATATTTACTCTACTAAAATAAAGTAACATCGCAACACTCAGACACTCGCAGTACTCGGGAAGTGGGTGTTTGTTTAAGTTATTAATCAATCTGGCCTTTAGAAGATACAGTTTGTCCTGTCTTGACCTTTGCTATCACCCACTTTGCGAATACTGTTAGTCTAAGTAAGTGTTCTAGTGTTGCGGCGTCACCCTATAAATTACCTAGTAAAATGTTTTTTGTTTACTTTTTCCCGAGTTGTGGAGTCTTAGCGGAATATGTTTCGCTTGTTTGTTTCGGTAGTACAGCTTGGGTAGTTTACGTAATACTGTACAGTTACGTTTTACCGTACAGTTATGTATTCCCGTACAGTTACGTAATCCCGTACAGGTAATTAATACCGTACAGTTACTTAATCCCGTACAGTTACTTTTTCCCGTACAGTTACGTATTCCCGTACAGTTACTTAATCCCGTACAGTTACTTAATCCCGTACAGTTACTTTTTCCCGTACAGTTACGTATTCCCGTATCTTTCCGTATTCCCGTAAAGCTACATATACCCGTACACCACATTCACTGGTAAATTCGTTCAACAGTTTCTTTATTAATATAAGTGTTATAACGATTAAAGTTAACACCCAATGTGACACGTTCTACCAATGTCAGTACATTCATAATGTACGACAATGTGTAACGGTCCGAATTACGTAACTTCCCCCACCTCCTCTGCAAACTACCGTGGTTTTTTCTCCCTACGTTTGGATTGCTTGTAACGCTATTGGATAGAAGTGGGGGTAGTAGCTATTGGGTGGGGGGGGGGTGTTAATCGATACGGTGTGAGACCTACGGTGGGGGTGGGGGTAGATTCGTATCTCCACCACGTGATAATAACCCCCCCCCCCCTTCCCGCCTTCATCTGTAGCGCGGATACTCCTTTGTTGCTCGAGATGTTCATTCACAAACTGCATTGTCTGTTAATGAGGTGCATAGGGTGTGATGCGACTTATCGGACGGTTCCACATTTTCGATCATGTAAGAAAATAATGTGATAATTAATCTCACTTTTATATTAATTGGTATCCATGATACCTGCAATTAATTAACTTTTACTTCATTTGGTATCTTTGATACATGCCACTATCTTGGAAATTATTTTACCTTCATTTTAATTGGTATCCATGATACCAAAATTTTCATGGATACCAATTAAAATATATTTAAATAATGGTTATCCTACATATGATCGATGATGTGGGACAGTCCGGTAATTCAGAACTTACCCTATTTCAAGTAGATAGAGAAATTCTGTTGCAGTAATTAATTAGGAGAAAAACTTGGGAAACCCGATTTTTTTTCAGCTGATCTAGATGTTGTTACTTGGAAAAATTACAAATGAAATATAACCACAACTTCCCCTGGTGAGTGTGTGTCTACCCAGGGGTGTTCCTCTTACTGTGTTTCGGTAAATTATATACCTAGCACCTGTCAGGGATTTTCCGTTAGTAAATATAATCACCTGATTATAACCAATCCACCAGATAATCCCAATCCACCAGATAATCTCCCATTCCACCAAATGCAGATAATCTCCCAATCCACCAGATAATCCCAATCCACCAGATAATCTCTCGATCCATCAGATAATCTCTCGATCCACCAGATAATCTCCCATTCCACCAGATGCAGATAATCTCCCAATCCACCAGATAATCCCAATCCACCAGATAATCTCTCGATCCACCAGATAATCTCTCGATCCACCAGATAATCTCCCAATCCACCAGATTATCTCCAATCCACCAGATAATCCCAATCCACCAGGGTCTGCCTGTTCCTTTGTCAGGGCGGTGACCAGAGGTTCTTTTAGCACATCTGGCCATTTGCCAGGTAGTACTCCACCCCCCTCCCTCCCCCACTGTTACCCCCAGTCACTTACCCTTGCGGGGGGAAACTCCCCTCTCTCACTTTGCTCAGCTCTGCAGGGAAACGGGTCAGATTGACCAGGGGAATAAAAGTGGGTCAGATTAACCAGGGGAATAAAAGTGGGTTAGATTGACCAGGGGAATAAAAGTGGTCAGATTGACCAGGGGAATAAAAGTGGTCAGATTGACCAGGGGAATAAAAGTGGTCAGATTGACCAGGGGAATAAAAGTGTCAGATTAACCAGGGGAATAAAAGTGGGTCAGATTGACCAGGGGAATAAAAGTGGTCAGATTGACCAGGGGAATAAAAGTGGTCAGATTGACCAGGAGAATAAAGGTGGTCAGATTGAACAATTGAATAAAAGTGGTAAGATTGGCCAAAGTGGTCAGATTGACCAATTGAATAAAAGTGGTCAGATTGGCCAGGGAAAGAGAAGTGGGTCAGGTTGGCCAGGGAAAAAAAGTGGTCAGATTGGCCAGGGAAAAAAAGTGGTCAGATTGACTAGGGAAAGAAAAGTGGTCATTTGACCAAGGAAAGAAAAGTGGTCAGTTGACCAAGGAAAGAAAATTGGGTCAGATTGACCAGGCACAGAAACTTGGGTCAGATTGGCTTGAATACTCTTGAAATTTGATATGTTGAATTTATTAACAGTCAACCATTCTAATTTACTCTCCTAAAATTTACTAACTTCGAAGAGGCAATAATCTTACGAACACTTTACCAGTTTCTACAGACTGTTTGTATGGCTTTGTCATTTACTGTGTAGGGTGAGTCACGAATTATCGGACAGTTCCACATCTTCGATCATGTAGGTAAAACTGTTTGAATATCTTGGATAATAATTACAATTAATTGTATTCACTTATGTGACCGAAGATGTGCAACCGTCCGATAATTCCTAACTTACCCTATAAGTTAGTATGCATGGCTGGTACTGCAGTCAGTACCTGATGTGACTGTTTAATGTAGTCTGTGCATTATAACCTTTACTCTGTCATTTTGCTAGATGTGTTTGTGATGTTGAAGTCGAGTGCTTTTTTTTCCCTTCTTTTTTTTTTAGTTGATTTTGTTTCCAAAGAATATTTTGTTTGATGAAGATGTAGATAATAATAAATAAATATTACCTATTACTGTGAAGATTATCCATACAATATCTGTATACAGTAATTTCTAACTAAAATAAATAAATAAAACTAAATTAAGTTAATTCATTTCCTTTAATTAATCTAATGTATTTCTATTTCTCTCATTTTCACTACTGCTTTATTAGCATTTAATTTCTATCTAATGTAGCTAATTATTCCAAATAATATATTCTACATATATGAAGTAAATACTATATATAATATATACCATACACGTACATGTTCTACATAGGTGCTAGTAACACTATCGCATAAGTACTGAGCTCTCTCTCTCTCTCTCTCTCCCCAATAAACGATTCAAATCTAATAAATTAAGTTCTTTTGTAACATATATTTATATGCACACACATAAGTATACTCTATCTAGCTTGCGTGTTCAAGTATTCATCTCATTCAGTGGCTAGTTTTTATTGAGAGGCTCTATAGATTCATATAAGCTTACACCATTCAATGTATGAAATTCTAGCCAGTATAATATGTAGAACAGTGCCACAATTTCGATCGCATTATAGAAAATATACGAGGTAGCTACGTTAACATTTTATTTGGTATCCATGATACCTGAAGGTATTTTATTTGGTGTCCATGATACCTGCAATTATTTTATTTGGTATCCAGGTTTTTTTATTTAGTGATAAAGTTCGCATAAGTTTTCTTATGCGATCGATAAGATGGGACTGGTCAGTATCTCCTAACTCACCCTACCCATCCATTTCTGCTTATTCATTAGCAGAAACACATGTGTAGAGTTATAATAAGGGTTATGTTAATATATCACAGAGTTCATTGACTCGGTAGGCTCTTTTCTGTGCTTTTTCCTGCTGTTTTGAGTGATGGTCAACCAGTTCCACGTTGCGTCGTAACTGGTTCATGTTCTATTATTCAGACTAGTGTTCTACAACTGCTTGAAGTGCTTGCATGAGAGCGACATCATTCCTACTCACTAGTGAAAATGAAAACTTGATTGAAATTAGAAATAAATACACAAAGTATAATGCATGTTAAAATCCATAAATATTTTTCCTAAATAAAATAGTGGTCTTGTGTATGTATATTGATTATTAGGGTTGTGTCAATATGCTTTTAAAATCATAGATCTTAGGAATATCACATACGAAATGAAGTGGTATCGAATACTATATACCGCTGGTGTAGAACCATTCAATACTCTTTAATTCTCTACGTCTATAATATTTACGGGATCTATGATTTATGAAGCATATTGTCACAACACTAGTAATTTTTATTAGTAAAGTAAATATTCTGATTCGAATTAGATACTGTATGACAGTTCAGTAGGTTTTTTTAAATTCAGTGACCTCAATTATAACAATATTCCTCTAAAATATTAAACAATACCTATGAATTTATTGACTATTTTTGACTATTTATTTTCTTCAGCTAACCCTATTAATAATTCTTGTTGCCATCTGTTCTGGATACACCTGCCACTGATAATAAAAATGAACTCTTACTGATAATGTTTATTGATTAAATCCTTCTAATCACCTTTGTGCTAACTGTGATGTCTTCTATTCTAGGAAAGGAGAACCCGAACAGCCCAACCATGTGATACTCATGACCATTCTAAACCCTGCCTACCCTATCACCGTGGTGAGTAGAGCTGCTGATATCATGAGTGGGGTTGTGACAATATGCACTTAAAATCATAGATCTTAAGAACATCATAGATGAAAAGGTATCGAATGCTGTAGAGCGATTCAATTCTTCTATAATATTTTCAGGATCTATGATTTTAGACGCATATTGTCACAACCCTACTGATTAGTAACAGTGGTGATCATAATATTTGTGTTAAATAAACATAAATATGTATAGCTACATGTTTATATTTTATAGTAATTTTTGTTCATATGTATAATGTTCCTCGCCTTCTCAGGACGTTATCCACACCATCACCAAAAATTACGGCAGTGTTCTTCGTATCGTCATCTTCAAGAAGAATGGCGTACAGTGCATGGTCGAGTATCCTTTATTACGCTAATAAACATTATCTATAAGCTATAATTCTATATATTAATGCTATAAACTAATATCACTGGAAATACGATAACTAGGAATAAGGTATTGCGTTAACGGTAAATTCCTAGTTCACGTCCCTATTTCAATTAATGAAGTGAACTAGGAACCGATCCAAATACCCCCTTCCTAGTTCACGTTCCTAAATGAAATAGGGACGTGAACTGGGAATTTACCGGGTCAAGTTCCATTTTTGGGTGGTATTAGACAGACGGATAATCGTTGACAATAAATTTAACCATTTTTTTACTTTAAAGGTAACAACCTTTTACAATACGAAATGTTGATGGTGGTACCATTGAAATGGTATTCATATCTCTATTCTTTAGATACATGTGACTAAGCTTACAAAGACTACTAGTAAGTAAAATGCACAATAAATATTCTATTGATAATGTTCAATACATGTACACCTGCCTAGTTAACTATGAGTACACTTGCTGGGAAATAGGAAAGATATGAATTACGCAGGTGTTATCAACATCGAGGTGTATTTCTTACTGTACTTTATTGTATGTACAGTAAGGTACTGTACTTCAGTAAGGTACTGTACTTCAGTAAGGTACTGTACTTCAGTAAGGTACTGTACTTCAGTAAGGTACTGTACTTCAGTAAGGTACTGTACTTCAGTAAGGTACTGTACTTCAGTGAGGTACTGTACTTCAGTAAGGTACTGTACTTCAGTAAGGTACTGTACTTCAGTAAGGTACTGTACTTCAGTAAGGTACTGTACTTCAGTGAGGTACTGTACTTCAGTGAGGTACTGTACTTCAGTAAGGTACTGTACTTCAGTGAGGTACTGTACTTCAGTAAGGTACTGTACTTCAGTAAGGTACTGTACTTCAGTAAGGTACTGTACATCAGTAAGGTACTGTACTTCAGTAAGGTACTGTACTTCAGTGAGGTACTGTACTTCAGTAAGGTACTGTACTTCAGTAAGGTACTGTACTTCAGTAAGGTACTGTACATCAGTAAGGTACTGTACTTCAGTAAGGTACTGTACTTCAGTAAGGTACTGTACTTCAGTAAGGTACTGTACTTCAGTGAGGTACTGTACTTCAGTGAGGTACTGTACTTCAGTAAGGTACTGTACTTCAGTAAGCTACTGTACTTCAGTAAGCTACTGTACTTCTCTAGTGTATCAATAATATATTTTTTTCAATCAATTATGAGATGTTACTATCTGTGACTTTTCCACAGGTGTTAGAGTTAAGAGAGTACATAGCTACATAGTCATTAGTACCTAGGTATGTACGTACTAATTAGCCAACCAACCTCTGTTATTTACATGACTCGACACTCTAATTGGTAGTGGCAAGTGTTTCCGAAATAATTGGCCTGGTAATTAAAGCTAATAAGTATCTTAAACTTAAACACGGTAGCATATACCATCAGCTGCTGTGTGGCTGTCAGGAATTAGAGAAACAGGGTCCTAAATATATTATTTGGAGGGTAAGTTACGAGTTATCGGACAGTTTTACTTTTTCGATCATAGCTATAAGGATTTATATCATTTATTTGTTGATATTTTTATCTTCTATGGTGGAAAATGTGGAACTGTCCGATAGATCGGAACTTTCCAAATGTAAATTTCCAAAGAAGCCGTTTATAATATGGTAGCTACATGTTACATAGTAGCTATGAGTTTTATCCACTTAATATTCCACGGCCCCACCATAACTCCCCTCTCCATCTTCCACGGCCCCACCATAACTCCCTCTCCATCTTCCACGGCCCCACCATAACTCCCTCTCCATCTTCCACGGCCCCACCATAACTCCCTCTCCATCTTCCACGGCCCCACCATAACTCCCTCTCCATCTTCCACTGCCCCACCATACCTCCGTCTCCATCTTCCACGGCCCCACCATAACTCCCTCTCCATCTTCCACGCCCCCACCATACCTCCCTCTCCATCTTCCACGGCCCCACCATAACTCCCTCTCCATTTTCCACGGCCCCACCATAACTCCCTCTCCATTTTCCACGGCCCCATCATACCTCCCTCTCCATCTTCCACGGCCCCACCATACCTCCCTCTCCATCTTCCACGGCTCCACCATACCTCCCTCTCCATCTTCCACGGCCCCACCATAACTCCCTCTCCATCTTCCACGGCCCCACCATACCTCCCTCTCCATTTTCCACGGCCCAATATAACTTTCAATCTTCCATGGCCCACCATAACTCTCAATTTCCCATGTTCCCACCATACCTAACTCCCAATCTCCCGCTCTGTAGTACAATATCTTCATTTCCCATCGCTGAGTGCGTTCTAGTCCTTCCTATCGATTACCTCTCTTATTTCAGTCAATAGTTTGCCATCTGCAAAGTGGAGGTATTTGGCATAGCCATCCATCCTATGACACTAATGAAGATGAAGTGGCTATCCTTCCAACCACTCCCTTCTGTTCACCCCTCCCTTTCTTTATCTCCACCCCCTTCTGTTCACCCCTCCCTTTCTTTCTCTCCACCCCCTTTCTTTCTCTCCACCCCTCCCTATCCTTCTTACCCTTCTCTTCACCTTCCCTTTCGTTCTCTCCTTTGCGTTTTTTGTTGTTGATATATTTTCGTTGGCAATTTACATTTTCAGTTGTTTCTCTCTAATTCCTAGGATGTACTATTTCATTGCTTATGATTTAAGTGCAGGTCCATTAAGTTCAATCAGAGTCGTTTGAATTTATGTGGTTAAATTTGACATCAACGCACACAATAATTAGTAGAGATACGAGCGATTCTTGTGGCAGACCTCAAACCAGTAGTAAATTAATGTTTCAAACTGTTACTGGTGATTCCCTCTTCTTCTGTTCGTGTTCCTTAACCAGTTGTCCTCAGGTTCGAAAATGTGGAGTCAGCTTCTCGTGCCAGAGACTGTCTACAGGGTGCTGATATATACTCTGGATGCTGTACATTGCGAGTGGAGTACGCCAAGGTGAGGACACTGACCTTGACCTTTGACCTTAGTCATGACATTAGTGATTCATGAGATGACCTCTATTCATTTTGAGCGATTTTCAAATTTTATTTATTAAACTAAATTTTTTGGATAAATTGAACTTTAGTAAGTAGCTACATGGTTACTAAGACGGTTTGAAAATTCTTTAATTTCATCTTATTCGTCATAGCTAACTACCCTTCCATGATTTATGACACAATTAAAGATAAATAAGTGTTTAAAGTTGGTATTTAATTAGTTTATTGATGTTGTTCCTCTTTTTCAGCCTAACAAGCTGAATGTGTACAAGAATGACTCTGAAAGTTGGGACTTCACAAACTCAGGTGAGATTCAAAGACCAGTAGTGTTCGAAACATCACCTGTGAATTATAAATGCTGGCTTCGTCTTTTTAGCTTCAATCCAAGAAGGATAGTTTTATTTTATTGTTAGGTTTTAGAAATGATGATCTTTGTTCGGTATGAAAGCTTTCGGCTCCTTACATACCGCTGAAAATGACAGTGAAATCTACTCGCATGTCACTAAAATTTACTCACCTAACTCATATAAATACAAATAGTAAAAGCATTTTTCGAATAGGGTTTAGGATTCAAGCTATCGAACGGTTTCACTTTTTTGGGTGCATAAAATAAAACTTTTAATATCTAAGTTTAATTGGCAACCATGATATCAAATAAAATTACAGTTTTCTCTATGTAATAGCCAGTTGAAGTATAATTATTATAGTTTTTTATATTTGCAACCGAAAAAGTGGAACCGTCCGATAATTCGGAACTCACCCTAATGTTGATTTAGTAACACGAAAACAAATCTCACACGTCCCTATTTCTTTATGTGTTTACTCAGTGTGTAAAGAGTAACACGCAGTAGCTTTTCTCTAACATGAGCTTCATTACAAAATCATGAATTTTGTTAGAATTTCACAGATGCAACTTTTCACAGGATTTCGATAGCTTTGAACAAATTTAGCAACAAAATAGATAATTATGTAGCTAGGTAACATCGTATTTTCAAAATGTGTTACAGATATATAGGAGATTTTTGATAATTTAAAATGGGGAAATAGTTTCTCCATATCGACCATAAAGGTTGAGTCCATTATCGTTAAGTGTACCAGGCGTATGATACATGTTCAATTAGGAATAGAATTAGATCACATCCGAATAGTAATGTTGTGTGCAATATATTCTACCTACTTAGGTTTATGCTCTCTGTGCTCCAAACTCTCTCTAAACTGCATCAAGTAGCTATACCATGCTTAGTATATACAGGTATTTTTCAAATTTACAACCCTGTTCTTCTTAGGCTACATTGTCCAAGTGATATTAGTTTGTACGACAAAAAAATAGTATCCTTCGCAATCTCAGAGTTGGGTCCGTCGAGCAGGAGCGGCATGAGGAACTCTTAGTTACCACGACAACAGTCATTATAGAAATTCCCACTGCTATTGCTTGATGGTCTTCGTCACGTTCAAACACGAGTTGTATCCATGATACCATAAATGAGAACAATGAGACATGCAGTACCTTATTAATTTTTAGAGTTGTATCCATGCTACCATATATTGAAACATTAGAATTTTAGTTTTATTTTGAGAGGGTATATTTTTTCCATGAATATCGTTTTTGCTATTTTTAGATTACTTTCTAGTCCTTAAATACAATAGCTACTGTGACAGATTTAGTTTGAGATATTTCCTTGCCTGATAATTTACAACGTACAGCGGCGCCATAACAACAATAACAAGAATAACACAGCAGTAGCACTGAATAACAACACCGAAGGAGCCTGCAAGCTGGCTGTACCGATCTTTACCTACTCGTGTTATTGTTGTGTTACTCGCTTCTTCGGAACTAACCATTCGGAACTTTGCCATTGGATATATTCGACCGTATCCAAAGATGAATCTTGGAACGTTCAGGGTGGCTGGAAATTTTGGTCCCTGAACTCTCAATCTCGGAATGAAAATTATTCAGCCAACGGCGAGCACGCTTGCCAAATGTTCAATTATGAGCTGTATAGCATTAATACCTTGATATTATTTACTTTGAAATCTTTTATTGATGAGTGTGCAATACACCAAACTAGAGGATAAGAAATACTACATCATGGCCATTTATGTCGAGTTTTTCAAAGAAATTTTTATATTAAAGGAAGATTATTTCGAAACTCTCCAACATAATTGCCGATAGCTATGCAGTTTATTTTATCCGCTAGTTTGTTGAACTACACACTTCATAATTGTTTAATGGTCTGGTGGTACGTCTGATATCTCTGACTGATGAGAGATTTTATTTTTACGTCAGACCGAAAGTTCCGAAACTGAATTTTCCTGGAACCAACGAGCGTTCAGACATGTTCGAATGAGTTTGTTACCGAATGGTTAGTTGACGTAGAAGTTTTAATAGCTGAGGCCGTATGTATGTTGTATTTTATCAGCAGGAGTGACTTCTTCATTGCTACACTAGATGAGGTGTCGAATAGACTAAGGAGTTCGACCAGGTCAGTACTATCAATTCGACCTAATGTCGAATATACCAAGTAACTAAGCAGTTAGACCAGGTCAGTCCAATGAGAAATAAACATAGTGGGACCAATAGGCTATTTTTGGTAGTTTTTCTGCGACCATGAGGTTTATGTAGAAAAAACTGTTTTTTAGGGTTGGTTACTAACTAAGCAACTAAGTTAGTAACTATCCTAGTTAGGTAGTTATTTACTAACTACCTAGGTTAATTAGTTGGTTACAAACTACCTAGCTTAGCTAGTTAAAGTAAATAAAGATATTAAACTATTAATAGGTAATATTTTGAAGTATAAAGGAAATAGAGGTATTAATATATCATGTAACTAATGTGTTAAAAGAAAGAAAAAAGATAAATTCTTTTTAGTTATTTTAGTTTTCTATTTTCAAGTACGTAATTATTTCGGTAAAAACTTCATTAATTGTTTTTGACGGGAACGATATTCATGGAATTAATATATCTTTATTCTTCATCTTTTATAGCTAGTTAGTACAGATTAAGATTTCATGTATATCATATTTGTATGAAAATTGCAAATATTAAAAGAGATGTATTCCAGCTCTATACCCAGGGTATGATTTTTATTGTTGTACATTTCAATGGAATAATTTCATCAGTATTTCACTGATTTACTTTATTTGAGTTTTAAATGGCAGAGCATAGAGAAATCTGAATTATTTTTTTCTAAAGTTGACTTTTACTGATCTAGCTGTTGTTTCTTACGATAGTTTTTTCAAGTAAAATATTCCCACCGCCATAGAATTCGGACCTCAAAAGTCCGAACGCTGCCACTCTTAATTTATGACTACCTGTTAATTAATGTTTGTTACACAGGTCTGGAGCAGCAAAAAAGTCCACCTGGATCTTCAAGACCACCTCTGCTTCAAGAACCAAGATTTGGTGAGTTGCAATCAATAGGATATTTTACTGTTAACCTTTGTTTTGAAAATAGAAAAAGTTTTATTTCAGGTTTTAATTTTTATATTTTTTTTTAAACTAAGGATCTATAAATTTCAAGTTTTCTTTAAATTTAAATTGTGATCTCCTCTGGCTTACGCATTATTTATCCCATTCTTCGTCCAGGTGGAGGTTTGAACGGCCAAATGGGTGGTGGAGGACCCCACAGGAGTAGCGGCCTCTTCAACAGTCCCGGAGGCATGCCCGACAGATACGGAGGCGGTGGAGGCAATGGGGGTCTGGAGTTAGACAGTTGGGGGGAGGAAAGGAGGGGTGGAAGAGACAGGAGGTACAATAGGTAATGGTCTCTGTGAATGGTGGTGGCACGGCGGGTATTTCAGACACATTTGGGTACTACCTTATCCCAGTAACCGAATGGTAATACCAGTAATCCAAATGTTCATCCCAGTAACGTCAATTGTAGTCCATGTAACCGATAGGTATTCCTAATAACTAAAATGGTAATCCAAGTAGCTAACCCATAGAGTAATCTCAGTAACTTAAATCGTTAACCCAGTAATCCAAATGGTAATCCTAGTACCTAACCCATTCCCAATACCGTTACCCAAGTCACATTAGCAGTGCTAATAAAATGACACATGCTAGTTGTTACCTCTAGAGTAACTGTCGGTTGAATTACCAGTCGTCAGCCACCATCATTTACATTGCTCTGTGCCTTTAATTAGAAACATAGACCTAGTATTGAATAGTCTAAATAGAATAAGCTAAAGAAGACAAAATGTTAATGAAAACTAATTATCCAACTATGTGCAATGAAATATCTATCAACAATTAGCTATGACTTTTCTTCTCTCACACTCACTCTCTCTTCTCTCACACTCACTCTCTCTTCTCTCACACTCACTCTCTCTCTCTTCTCTCACACTCACTCACTCTCTCTCTTCTCTCACACTCACTCACTCTCTCTCTTCTCTCACACTCACTCTCTCTCTTCTCTCACACTCACTCTCTCTCTTCTCTCACACTCACTCTCTCTCTTCTCTCGCACTCACTCTCTCTTCTCTCACACTCACTCTCTCTTCTCTCACACTCACTCTCTCTTCTCTCACACTCACTCTCTCTTCTCTCACTCTCTCTTCTCTCACACTCACTCTCTCTTCTCTCACACTCACTCTCCTCTCCCCTTCAGCAGATACAGTGGTAGCTCCATGAACAATGGTGGTCAGCGTGGTGGCGTTCTGCCCAGTGGTGGTGGTTTGGCTGGTGCCGGTCCCTTCATGGGGGGCAGTGGTGGGCCTAACACCATGGGGGGAATGGGTGGCCCTAACAGTGGTCTGCCCCAGCAGGGGGCTGTACTCATGGTCTACAGTCTCAACAAGGATAGGATGAATGCTGACAAGCTTTTCAATCTGCTCTGTCTATACGGCAATGTCGTCAGGGTGAGTCACCTACAGTAACAGAAAAGTGGTGCTGTCATAGGGCTACCTGCAGGTATCATGGATACCAATTATAGTAAAAGTTAAATGATGTTTTGTATCTGTGATAAACTGATAATGCTACCTGCAGGTATCATGGATACCAATTATAATGAAAGTTAATAACAATCATTATTCCTCTACTTTTTCCATGTAATCGTAAATGTGGGACTGTTCGATAACTCGGAACCTGCCTTATCCCATTATGGTTAAATTAATTAGCCAATTATTCACATATTGTTCGAATTGGAAAAAATTACTGAGTATTTAATTGGAAAAAAATATATAGCTAGCTATTGAAAACATATTGTCTTAATAGAAATAATTTTCTCTTTATGTTCAGATCAAGTTCCTGAAGACCAAAGAAGGCTGTGCCATGGTCCAGATGGGTGACGCTCTTGCAGTGGAGAGAGCAATTGGAAACCTGAACAACACCGTCTTCTTCGGCAGCAAAATGCAACTGGGGTAAGGGTGTAACCTGATTATTAGATCCCTGGAATAAGAGATCTAGTTTTACCAAAATTTTGCCACTCTAAACTAGCTATTGCAATTGGGGATGAATTGTCACCTAAACTCTGAATAATACAATTTACGTTCCGTTAATGTATAGGTACTTCCTAGTTACAGAAACATAAAAAGCATGTGGTGATATTAGACCCACTAGCTCTAGTGAAAGTTTTAATTCTTTTCCCCCTCACCAGATACTCCAAACAAGCTTTCCTGGCTGACGTACAGCAGCCCTATGAACTACCAGACGGCACCCCCAGCTTCAAAGACTACATGGGCAACAAGAACAACCGCTTCATCAATCCAGAACAAGCTTCTAAGAACAGGATTCAGCCACCTTCAAAGGTATAGCCAGAAATAATAAAGATTAGGGTAAACCTATTGGCTGTTTGTGTGATACAGAGTTCAAGCAACGTCAAACCATGTCACGATACCCAAATTCTCACCGATACCAATACCCAAAATTTCATTGATACCGATACCTAGATTTTCACCGATACCATGCCATTACCGATACCATGCCATTACCGATACTTTGATTATTTCAATGTCATTAGAATTTTAAATTATGGAAATTAAGCTTGCCTATGTATATGAAATCATTGTTACATTAATTTAAATTATTATTTATCATTGTAATAGATAAATAAATGATGGCTAATATAATTTTTTCGAAATACTATTGGTATTGGCAAGGTATCGGCATTTTTTGCCGATACCAAGTACAGACACCATAGAAATTGCCGATACCGATACTTCATCCCATCCCTAATATGCTTTATATATAACTGCATGACTATATTTCTATATATAACTCACTCATGCTTTTGTTTCAGATCTTGCACTTCTTCAACACCCCCCCAAACATATCAGACAGCGCAATGAAAGACGTGTTCCTGGAGGAGGATGTTGCCGCACCCAAAGGAATGAAGCTTTTCCAGTCAAAGAGTAAGTTAAATACGCGATAGAATTAGTTAATTATATTGATTATAAGTTATCGTAGGCTTTACTTGATATTATGAGTTATGCTTTCTAGGAAAATTCAGTCTGATGTATAAATAAATAACTTATCAGTCAGATAGATTTATCAGAAGACGTGGCTACCCCTCTATCCCCTCTGCCAGATCTTTTAACAATCATGAAGTGTCCAGTACACCTAAATAGCGGATACAACAAATTACATAACCAGACTGAACTTTCCAGCCTGCCAAAGTTATGGCGGGCTATAGCCGCTTGCTTGGTATAATTATATGCATTTTTTGAATACTAAGGAACAATGTTGCTGCTGTGAATTTCAAAGTCCTTCTTATTCTAAGCAATGTGTACATTTCCTTGTGTAATTGTAAAGTATTTATCTCGAAATCCTCTCGCTTTATCTTGATTTAGACGTTTCTTCTACAGCTGACCGCAGCTCAAGCGGTCTACTGGAGTTCAATGATATCTCCGAGTCGTTGGAGGCCCTAGTTTGCTGCAACCACGCACGCATTCCTAACCCCAGTGAGTATCTGGAGTAGCTAGGCACTTTACCTAGGAAAAATGGACTTTTGATAGTTAAAATTGATTTTAATACTAGGAAATATCATATTTCTGTTTTATAAATTCCCAATTTTATAGTTTTCAATTAACGACATTGTGTTTATTTCTCATAAAACCCAATATTGCAATTTTCAATTGACGACATCATATTCATTTCTTATAAATTTCCAATTTTGTGGTATGACGACATCATATCAATTCTCTTTTTTTTGGTTTTCAATTGACGACATCGTATAAATTCTCCTCTTTTGGTTTTCAATTGACGACATCGTATAAATTCTCCTCTTTTTTGTTTTCAATTGACGACATCGTGTTTCTTTCAGATAATCGCTTCCCATTCGTCATGAAACTCTGCTTCTCATCGTCTAGAAATCTCCAGACGAAAATGGAACGGTCCGACAAAATGGACGAGGACAAAATGGACTAGGTTAAGTTAAGGCTGTTCAAAAAGTGACTAGGTCTAAATAAACTGCTCTTCACACACTTCAAAAAGTATACAGATGATCTGTGTGGTGAAAATTACCTGTATAAAGTGCAGACTCTGTTCTGCAACTTGTTATTCTCCTAATATTGATGTGTAAAAAGACTTACCGACGACTGCACCTTTTGTATTTAAGCTCTTGTAGAGTTGCAATGAAGCCTGTAGGACTGTAGGTCTTAACAGTTTAACTGTAGAGATCTACAGTTAAACTGTAGATCTTTATAGGTCTACCTGTAGAAACCGTAGATCTCTACAGGTCTACCTGTAGAGATCTACGGTTTAACTGTAGATCTCTATAGGTCTACCTGTAGAAACCGTAGATTTCTACAGGTCTACCTGTAGAAACTGTACCTCTCTCTACAGTCTTCATTGTTTCTCTACTCTTTGCACCTATCAGTAACACGACAGCTACAACATAAAACTAATAATCTCTATGGGGTGAGCATAATAAGCATTTTATTGAATTCGTGTCTCCTGTTTTAAATAGCGTAGAGATATCTCTCTATCTCTCTCTGTCTCTCTCTCTCTTCGTTGTTTCGGAAAGTGATGTTTAGCGAGATTATGTTGTAGACCAAACCTCTCTTTTGTAGTTCTCTTTTATCCATTGTGTCTAAGTTTAGGAATTATTTAGTGAGAAAAAAAAGACATTTGTTAGCTCTAGTGTGTGTCTGTGCGACGAGACAAAGCTGGTCTTTTCTTATTCTTTAGATTATATCCTCTGTAAATACCAAGCGTTCTTTTTGCCTCAGTTTTAGCTAATGAAACTTCTGATCATTGAGTTAGGTATCTTTTTTTATTTAAAGATGATGGATATTCTTGTATGGATGGGTATTCATATATGAATGGGTATTCATATATGGATGGGTATTCATATATGAATGGGTGTTCATATATGAATGGGTATTCTTTTTACTCATTTGGTAGATATCAAATTTAGTTCATAGCTACTTAGGATTATCAATATTTTTTTGTAAGTGTCAGATTTAATCCGTACCTAATTTCAATAAATGGTGAAGAAACAAAGCATACAAAGAAAAAGACTAGAAGTTCAACTAAATAATCACCTTTGGTGTAAGTTCCATATTATCGAACGGTTTCATATCTTCGATCATATAAGAACATTTTGACTCGTTATTTTAATTATAACTTTTTTTCCTTATATGATCAATAATGTGGAACTGTCCCATAACTCAGAACTTACCCTAGAAACATTCCAAAAACATTTCGAAACTACAAAAAACTCAAAAAACTTTTTTCGTATCATTCAACAAATTTCCATACATTTATTTTACCAATGAACAATTTTACTTGAACTTCAAAATCTACAAGTTTTTATATTTTTCCTTGCCTCTAAAACATGATATACTACCAATACTGAGAAAATCACAGAAAATATACTCACAAAACTACGTAACAGGTGGGTGCTAACTACATTTATCTTTAGTTTGACAAATACTGATTATATTCTACATGAACCTTTTTTGGGAATCTCCATGATGACTAATTTTTCTAAAGCTTTTTTTTAATCTTTCTCGAAAGCTTCTTTTTAATCTTTCGTAAAGTAATTCTTAATCTCTTTGACTTAATGTCTGTGATATCAGTTGGAGATTGCCAAGTACATTAATGCTATGTCTAGTCACTATAATAACATGATTAATTCTTTTGAACAAACCTACTAACATCTTTACAGCGCTACAGAAGAAGAGAAACTGCCATCTACACTTTCACCATTTGGATACCTTAGACATATTTGGATACCTAAGACATATTTGGATACCATATCTAAGATATATTTGGATACCATATCTAAGATATATTTGGATACCATATCTAGGACATATTTGGATACCTTAGACATTTTGGATACTATTATCTAAGACATATTGGATACCATATCTAAGACATTTTGGATACTATTATCTAAGACATATTGGATACCATTATCTAAGACATATTGGATACCATATCTAAGACATATTGGATACCATATCTAAGACATATTGGATACCATTATCTAAGACATATTGGATACTATTATCTAAGACATTTCGGATACTATTATCTAAGACATTTTGGATACTATTATCTAAGACATATTGGATACCATTATCTAATACATTTTGTATACTATTATCTAAGACATATTTTGGATACCATATCTAAGACATAATTTAGATACCATATCTAAGACATAAATTAGATACCATATCTAAGGCATAATTTAGAATGTAAACCATTATTTCACGGTACCACGTTCAAAACAACAGGACTGAACAAATTGCTCTTTATTTATAAGCATGCAATTAACTACATACAAATAGAATATGTTCTATTAATGAATAGACATACCAAGGTAGATTAACTAGCTACAAGGTAGAGTATTGCGCAGGTTCATATTAAGATGATTACAGTTTTGTTGTGCAAGACGCTTCTGTGTCCCGGGATAATTACGTTTACATAGAAACAAGGTATGTTATTCATGCTTTAACTTCATTTTATTTGACTAAACTGGCTGAGTTCAGCATTACCTTGATTATAATAATCTGCGCATAAAAAAATACGAACACACATGTGACCCTGCAATATTACATTACATACTCTATATACAATACAGTGGGTTAAATAGTTATTTGTATATAAGTATTTGTCTGTGATTGTTTGTGCAGTGTACGGATGCCATGAAAAGATGTAACCCGCGGTATAGTGTATAGAGTATGTAATGTAATATTGCAGGGTCACATCTGTGCGTCCGTATGTCGTATTTGTTGATGCGCAGAAGAGTCTAAAAGTCGTATAAATTCGCAGCATACCTTGTAAGTTAATGTATCTTGGGAAATATATACAAGAAGATCCTGATATTCCTGTAAAAGGTAGTCATCAATTACTGCTACTATATCAACTATCTAACATTGAAATTATTGCTATTCTGTGGCAAATTGTCTCATAAAATTTATTATACATTAAAAGAGAATATTGAAACAGCAACACCACGAAACATGCCAAAGGATACGATATCTACACCACAAAACATGCCAACGGATACGATATCTACACCACGAAACATGCCAATGTTTACGATATCTACACCACGAAACATGCCAATGTTTACGATATCTACACCACAAAACATGCCAACGGATACGATATCTACACCACGAAACACGCCAAAGGATACGATATCTACACCACGAAACATGCCAAAGGATACGATATCTACACCACAAAACATGCCAACGGATACGATATCTACACCACAAAACACGCCAAAGGATACGATATCTACACCACGAAACATGCCAAAGGATACGATATCTACACCACAAAACATGCCAACGGATACGATATCTACACCACAAAACATGCCAACGGATACGATATCTACACCACGAAACATGCCAATGTTTACGATATCTACACCACGAAACATGCCAAAGGATACGATATCTACACCACGAAACATGCCAATGTTTACGATATCTACACCACGAAACATGCCAAAGGATACGATATCTACACCACGAAACATGCCAAAGGATACGATATCTACACCACGAAACATGCCAATGGATACGATATCTACACCACGAAACACGCCAATGGATACGATATCTACACCACGAAACATGCCAAGGGAAACGATATCTACACCACGAAACATGCCAAAGGATACGATATCTACACCACAAAACATGCCAACGGATACGATATCTACACCACGAAACATGCCAATGGATACGATATCTACACCACGAAACATGCCAAGGGAAACGATATCTACACCACGAAACATGCCAAAGGATACGATATCTACACCACAAAACATGCCAAAGGATACGATATCTACACCACGAAACATGCCAAAGGATACGATATCTACACCACGAAACATGCCAAAGGATACGATATCTACACCACGAAACATGCCCAAGGTTACGGTTTTATCTTTTTTTACCAAATGCAAATCCTGAACAATTTTAATATTGACAATATTAGAAAATAAATCCTATTGAAGCAAAGATATTTTAGAAATTTCTTTCTGAGTGGCCTGACACACCTTATTTATACTCAACTGTTATTTTTTCTGTTTGTGATGACTTATGAAAGCAATAGCCTTGTGATATTTCGAATACTTTATTTGAATCTCTGTACATTATGATTTATTCCTATTTTTTGTTGTTTATAAAGTTTTTCTTTTTGTAGTTTATGGCGGACTTTTCACCGCATCTTGTTATTATTCTGTAGCAATATTTGACGCTAGTTGTTTTCTATATATATATATATATTCTATACTTAAATAACTAAGTTCTGAGAGGTTGTTTCAGTTCGATATAATTGCTCAGCAGTAATTCAAAAGCATATATTTAGAGAATTTAAAAATGATTATTTATAAAGACAGTAGATTGTAGACTACTTTAGCTCCTTCCTTTTGTTCTCTCTGTTCCTAGATATGTACATGTTAATAGAATGCTTTAAAATATTGTTATGTAGATTCTAAGATATTTTCTAAAAAGCTTTCTAAAAGAAAGCTATCGCACACTTTCCCAGAGTTTCACTGCTAAATAGCGTAAGGTAATGAAATCGTCGTGGTTTGCTAGTACTTCTCAGGGTATGGAATACAATCTATCAGTTACATTTGCATGTAGTAGCTTTCCTGCAGTCATGAGCATCCTCACCAATGGGTGTTCATGGAGTCACTTTTTTCTTCTATGAAGTCCATTGTACCGCCCTAGATGACAGTAGGCTAAGTTACTAATTATCGGTCAGTTCCACATCTTCAGTCATATAGGAAAAAATAATATTTTATTTTTATTCTAATTAGTATCCATGATACCTCAATGTATCATGGATACTAATTTAATTAATTAAATACTTTTCTGTTTATCCGACGGAAGATGTGGAACTGTCCGATAATACGTAACTTAGCCACCATCTATTATACACTAGCTACCAAACACTAACTATAAAAATTTTCCCGGTAGTTCCATTACTCTGAAAGGTATTAGAGAGACAGTGCGTGCGATATTCTAGGGGTGTCCGGTAATAGAGTCATTACCGGTTTTTAACGGATGATATTCAATATGCTGAATCAAACTAGTGTAAATTGCCCTTCAAAAATATTTCGATCTATATTCCCTTATGTTGTATAAATTCTATTATTTTGTTAATTGTTTTCAGTTTTCCTGTTTGGTAATTAAAGTACCATGACCGGTAGTAATTATTAAAGTACTATGACCGGTAATTAAAGAACATTGTGCGGTAATTGTCGTACTATGTGCTGTAATTAAAGTACAATGTGCGGTAATTGTCGTACTATGTGCTGTAATTAAAGTACCAAGTACCGTGTTCATTGTTCGGTAATTCCAGTCATGTTAATTCATAAACTATTTTTTCATAAAAATTTAATTGTTTCATCAAATAAATTTTTATTACAAATTCAAAATAAATTATCAAACACTGTCGTAAAAATAAATAAGAAAAGATTTTAATTTTTGTAGATTTTTAAACTAGATATTTTTCATGAAATTAAATACTCTTAAAACATCATAAATTTATTACCTTTTTAAAAAATTTAATTTAAACTCCTCTTCGTTTTCTCTTGAATTAAAATATTTTAATATTAAATGCACAAACTAAAACAATATTTTTTGTCAATTCTGACGCTACTTAATTGAAGTAAAATCTTTTTATTTATTAAAAATATTATTTTTTATCCAAAGATTTTCTTTTTACTTCATGAAGCTATTACAATGAATAATACTATGGAGAAAATATCTATTAATTTTTACTTTAATGAATTACTAAATTCTCACTCAATCTCTTTAATTTCCACTCAATCCCTTTAATTCTCACTCAATCCCTTTAATTCCCACTCAATCCCTTTAATTTTCACTCAATCTCTTTAATTTACACTCAATCCCTTTAATTCCCACTCAATCCCTTTAATTCCCACTCAATCCCTTTAATTTCCACTCAATCCCTTTAATTTCTCCTTTCGAAACTCATTTGCCAAACCAATAAATGAATAGACTAAGATTGTATCTTAATATTTGTGAATTAATTGATGTAACGTTTGTAAAGTTTACTTGAATAAAGAATTAATAATTTAGTAGAATTCGATATTTTATTCACCATTGCGTGAACTTTTGAACCTCACCAAAAAAGCGGTTTTGATTTCGTAAGGCTCATTCTATACAAGCTGTCAAAACGCCGCGTTTTCACTGCCCAGGTTAAGCCTCTTCAATTAATCACGGTTAAATGAATGGAAAGTAAATTAGCAGTCTACGCTAGCGTTTCTACCGCCTTCCATTCATTTAACCGTGATTAATTGAAGAGGCGTAAACTAGCGGTGAAAACGCGACGTTTTAAATGCTAGTATAAAATAAGCCTAAGGGCCCCCACACACGAGCGTTCTTTGCCGTCCGTCGACTGACGTATGACCCTAAAAAAGCATTAACTCTCGGGTAAGTGGGCACACGACCGTTCTGTGCCGTCCGGCAGAGAGACGGACAATTCTGAACGCAGGGTAATGCGTTCCCTTGACGGCTGGTGACTGCCGCATTACCAGTCATTTCTATTAAATCTACGTGTGAGTGCGCATACGGACGGTTTGTTGCCGCATATATCAATGGTTATTGTAATTAAATAGTAGAGTTTGAAACATTTTTATTCAACATATAAGAAATAAATTTTTGTCCCTACATTTTAAGTCTTTGAGTTATTACAAAGAAATAATAAAACGAGAATCAGAGTTAATTCAAGTATTTCTTTATCGATTAAGCCCTTATGAATTTATATAAACTTTTTGAATGAATATGCACCGATACGTATTGATAACCGATATACGTACCAATAACAATTACTTTAAAATATTGATCCGTTTAGGTATAGTGTGACTAGTTAGATAGCCTACAGTGTGACTAGTTAGGTATAGTGTGACTCGTACATGCTACATGTCACTCTCTATGCATCTGGGTTAATTTTCCATTGGGACACACGCCCGTGTGCCCTGGCCATGCGGCTGCGTTTATTTGACGTTGCGGCGATGGAACGCTCGTGTGCGGGGGCCTTAAAACAGTTGCAAGGAATTATTTATTTGCCTCATTATAATTAGTATCCATGATACCTGCAGGTATCATGGATACTAATTAAAATAACGAAGTTGAAATGTTAAAGTTATTTATTTTCTATGTTCGAAAATGTGGAACCTTTCGATAACTAGGGACTTAACCTGACTGTTTCATGTTTGCAGGTCTGGTCGCAGAATCATTTTAGATGGCGGCAAGGAAGGCATTCTACTGATGCCGAGCTGTAGAACTTTAAATGTTGTCTCAACTGCAGCAGTAAGTTACGATGATGTTCGGTGATGGATAAACAGATATTAAAAACATTGAATTGCAATTAATGGAGAGAGAGCAACGTAAAGAGTTACAGAAAGAAAGATAGAAGTCTGCTATTGCCAACTTTTATATCAATTCTTCAAGAATTCTTTTTTCAGAATGATAACTAGGGTTGTGACAATATGCTCTTAAAATCAGAGATCCCGAAAATATTTTAGAGAATTGAACACTATTGAATGGTTTCGATACCGTTTCGTCTATGATATTCTTGGGATCTATGATTTTAAGAGCATATTGTCACAACCCTGATGATAACTATTTAGATTTCTGAGAGGTAGGTACTTCTCTGTGTTATCTACTTTATAACTGCTAAACACTCTATCGGTATACATTTCTAACGAGTGAACTCAGTGATGGTCTGGATGGCGATAAGGAGGGTTAATAACTTAATATAATAATCCTTCATATTATTAAAGTTCTTAAAGTGAAGTACTCCATTTACTACCGCTTAACCTTTCCGCCGCGACTGCATGAGACATCCCAGTACTTGAATCTCTTTAAATGGAATAAGTACGTCCAATTTCCCACCGAAATGCTCCTATCGCTGTGAAAGCGCTTTGTTATTCTTTATGACACTAAAAACTTCTTCACACATGTCAGTGATCCGTCCGGTCCGGCTCCTCTCAGTGTTTTTTTAGCACTGAGAGGAGCCGGTACTGTGTGAACGTGACCGTTGAAATTAAGGTAACGATACTCTTTTTCACTGACACTGAATCACTGAGAGGAGCTTGACCTGACGAAGCAATGACATGTGTGGAGAATGCTTAAGAGTGGTATGTAAAATGAAAGGAGGTGTAGTTTTTAGAGAGGTTAATTATTCTCATTTGATGTAAGAGTGGTATGTTTAATACAAATTATGGTAAAAAACTAGGATAATTCGACAATTGATTCTGAAGTTAATTGATGAAACAAAAACCGACGATGTGCAGAATAGAAGAACGATGAAACGAAACATTTATAATCTCTCAAATATATCAGAAAGTACGATAATTCATTAGGATAATTTAATGAATAGTTCGTATGAAATTTGGATTCCTTTCTTTTAAGAACTTTTGAATAACTGCGTCCTCAAGATCTCGCAAGTTTCTTACAAAATTCTTGGGTTATTTTTTCCATTTGTCTTCAATTCTTCTCTAAAAATCATTCACAGTTGCAGGGTTTCTCTCTCGGACACATTTTCCAATTATATGACACAGGTTTTCGATGGGATTCAAGTTTTGGTTCTGTGCAGGCCACTTCATTACACGGGTATTCTCTTGTTGAAGATAATCTTCTACCTGTTTGACATTCCGTACTGTAGCTGAATCTGAGATACTCTAATTGAAGGAATGACATGTTGTCAGAAGGTTGCGATAAATATTGTCGTTCACTGTTCCATGCATTCGAAGCAGTGGACCAATTCATCACCTTAAATGCTCGACACCGTTCCAGTAATCCCGTGTCCTCGCGTAAAACACTTTCAATCACTCGACCTAAGTTTAATCACCACTCGGGCAAAGCTGGCAAAACAGCGGTTGGTCCAACGTTTAAGATTTATGCTTTGGCCTAAAGGGCCGTACATACGCAGGATTTTTAAGTCTTTCCACCAGAGTTTTTGCTAAGCTCCTCCTACTTTTTCCACGAGAATATAAAAAAACTAAATAATTATTATTTATTTCAGTTGGTATCCATGATACCTGCAGGTATCGTGGATACCAACTAAAATAAATTATAACAATTGTATCGTTTTTTCTTATATTCTCGTGGAAAAAGTAGGAGGAGCTTAGCAAAAACTCTGGTGGAAAGACTTAAAAATCCTGCGTATGTACTCCAAACGTCCACAAACTTGCTTCTTATTGTATCAAGCTTTGACTGAGCAATGGTGAACTTTACCGCTCCTCATCGTTCGTAATATTTTATGCAGCTCAAAAGTTTCGGAGCGGTAGAAGTGAACATAAGCGGTGGTCGAGCGTATACGGCGTTTCCTGATCGGGGACCAACTCTGCTGAATAGTATCAAGCGGTGATAAAAAAAATTTCACTGGTTTAGGAACGTTCCAGCAAAGTTCTTGCGGTTTGACCGGGCCTTCAAATGATGAACTTCAATTGTCAAAAAATTTATCAAAACTTCTATCTAAGCGATCCCTTCAACTTCGTAGTCAAAAGCAATATGCCACTAAACCTACTTTAAACCCCCGTCCAGCCAATACCTACATGCGTAGAACGCCGCTCCATAAACGCTCACGTCACTGCAATTTGTTTCTGCGCGCTGTGATGAGCGTTGTCGAAATTCGGTTCACTAGCCCTCCTTTCAATGAACGCCCCAACAAAGTTCGGACGGTGTGACCTGGGCTTTAGTAGCTGTGAGTCTCTCTTTCTAGCTGTAAATCTCGCTTGAGCTGAACCACCTTTCTATATCCATGGTACACTTAGGGATAAACATCCTTATTGCTATGATGGGATTGGCGTCGTTTCCATTCCGATGTCATCGTAACTGGTGTGCGTTCTGAACGTAGTGTCACTTCCGAGGCTTCACAAGCTGCCACGGCATTCCGATTCGATCAGGGAGCAGCAAGCTTGACATTCCTTTTGAAATGCTTTTAAAAGTTTCAATCAGTTCTTCTTAAATGATGCTTTCTCTCTTTAGTTGACTTATTCCATTTTATGTTTCAGTGTTCACAGGGGCTCTGTCATGAAGCTGTCTGTGGTGAATGGAAGAGGAGGTGTCATCTCTTGGGTCCCGAACTGTTGTAATTTGGATTATGTAATTTCTTTTTTCACGTTTATCCTTTTTTTAACGCTACTTGCAGTTTTAGAGGATAGCACTAGGGTTATGCTCTTCAACTACGAGGTCTTAGATTTTGTGTTGGGTAGGTTCGTAGGCTTCATTTACTATCACCTCTTCATTTTCCTTTTAGATTTTGTGTTAGGTAGGCTCGTAGGCTTCACTTACTATCCCCTCCCCTCTTCATTTTCCTCTTAGATTTTGTGTTAGGTAGACTCGTAGTTAGTCTTCATTTACTATCACCTCTTCATTTCCCTCCTCCATCCGGAGTGCAGCCACTGGTGCTTGTGTCTCTTTTCGTCACATTCCTTGGCAAGTGACTGCATTCACGGAGTTGCTTTTCTGCATCCAAGAGCTTGTCGCTGACTGATGGTAGGTGACTTGGTTCATGGAGCCACTTTCCTTTCTGACAGTTTCTTCCAGTCCCTTGTACTTGTACACAAAATTAAATTTATGGTCCAGGACGAAAACTCCCTACACTTTTATTTGTTTCTTAGTTTTCCAGAACTTACTTGACCTTTTTAATATATTTAGAACATTCTAGAAACATAATCTCTGATCAAACGATTAGTGACTTTCTAGATAGTTCTAGAACATTCTAGATTGTTTTAGAACTTTCTAGATTGTTCTAGAACATTCTAGATTGTTTTAGAACTTTCTAGATTGTTCTAGAACTTTCTAGATAGTTCTAGAACATTCTAGATTGTTTTAGAACTTTCTAGATTGTTTTAGAACTTTCTAGATTGTTCTAGAACTTTCTAGATAGTTCTAGATCAATGTATAAATATAATTTTTTGATCAAACGATTAGTAACTTTCTAGATTGTTCTAGAACATTCTAGATTGTTCTAGAACTTTCTAGATAGTTCTAGAACTTTCTAGATAGTTCTAGATCAATGTATAAATATAATTTTTTGATCAAACGATTAGTAACTTTCTAGATTGTTCTAGAACATTCTAGATTGTTTTAGAACTTTCTAGATAGTTCTAGAACTTTCTAGATAGTTCTAGATCAATGTATAAATATAATTTTTTGATCAAACGATTAGTAACTTTCTAGATTGTTCTAGAACATTCTAGATTGTTTTAGAACTTTCTAGATTGTTCTAGAACTTTCTAGATAGTTCTAGATCAATGTATAAATATAATTTTTTGATCAAACGATTAGTAACTTTCTAGATTGTTCTAGAACATTCTAGATTGTTTTAGAACTTTCTAGATTGTTCTAGAACTTTCTAGATAGTTCTAGATCAATGTATAAATATAATTTTTTGATCAAACTTTAGTAACTTTCTAGATTGTTCTAGAACATTCTAGATTGTTTTAGAACTTTCTAGATTGTTCTAGAACATTCTAGATCTCCCTAGAACAGTGATTCTTAAAGAGGAGTTTATGTGTTACCTATAATTTTAAAATTTCTGTTCTTGCTGTTAATATCAAGTAATATATTTATATGAAGTCTAATTGCACTCCCTCTAACATCGGGAAGTAAGGCTTCACTTACTAAATGAAAAACTGGTCATGTATGAAAATTGTATTTACTACTATATTTTTATATGTACAGGAACAAGAATTAATAACTATATGATCATTGTACAAATTCAATATATAATAACAAATTGGCATTTATAATGAAGCCTCTTATAGGTACTTTCAAACATATTCAAACTTTGCCTTCCTAGTTACTTTTCCCTTGTATACACCCAGTGAGAAAGTTACGATCGTTCATAGATTTCCCTCTGGGTAACATGGTAAAAATAATGTTTGTATAACCAATGGTTACATAAAAAGTGAATGGAGACTTAGACGTACAGTTAGAACTATGGAATGTTTTTAGTAATTAGAGTAAAGAATGATGTTTCTACGGGGTAAGTTATGAATTATCGGACAGTTATCTTCGATCCTATAAGAAAATTATATAATTATTATGCAACTGGATATTTTAATTTTTAATTTTCGTGGATGGAAGAGGAAAATGAAGAGGTGATAGTAAATGAAGCCTACGAGTCCACCTTATAAAGAAATCTAAGAGGAAAATGAAGAGGTGATAGTAAATGAAGCCTACGAGTCTACCTGATACAGAAATCTAAGAGGAAAATGAAGAGGTGATAGTAAATGAAGCCTACGAGTCTACCTAACACAAAATCTAAGAGGAAAATGAAGAGGTGATAGTAAATGAAGCCTACGAGTCTACCTGATACAGAAATCTAAGAGGAAAATGAAGAGGTGATAGTAAATGAAGCCTACGAGTCTACCTAACACAAAATCTAAGAGGAAAATGAAGAGGTGATAGTAAATGAAGCCTACGAGTCTACCTAACACAAAATCTAAGAGGAAAATGAAGAGGTGATAGTAAATGAAGCCTACGAGTCTACCTAACACAAAATCTAAGAGGAAAATGAAGAGGTGATAGTAAATGAAGCCTACGAGTCTACCTAACACAAAATCTAAGAGGAAAATGAAGAGGTGATAGTAAATGAAGCCTACGAGCCTACCTAACACAAAATCTAAGAGGAAAATGAAGAGGTGATAGTAAATGAAGCCTACGAGCCTACCTAACACAAAATCTAAGACTCGTAGTTGAAGAGCATAACCCTAGCGCTATCCTCTAAAACTGTAAATATGAAATAAAATAGACAAACAAATATCCAAATTACAACAGTTCGGGATCAACGAATCCTAACTCTTCCATCCACCGTAGAAATTGACTGGATTAATCATTGTGGGACAATTTAGTTTTAATTAATATTTCCTTAGTAAGCAAAATGTAAAAAATATTCAACAAAATTAACAATCCAATCTTGCAAGACTAAAAATAGGATAAATTATAGAAATATATCAAAATATCCCAGATTAATTTCAACAATACACTAAAAATCACAAATATGTTCATAATACATACTAAAAGGTATAAGTTTTCATATATATTATGCATGATTTATAATATATATATAGTTTAAAGTTCTACCTACACACAGCTACAGAACGTGTAAAAGAACACACGGCAAATGTAGTCAGAAACAAGTAACCAAAAGAAGAATAACAAGAAGAAAAAGAGCATAGAAACTTCTTACCTCGCTGTTATTTACAAGTTATTTAGATATGTACAAAGTACAGGAAAAATGATAGGAAAATACAATTACCGAACGTACTTTTTTAAACCATATTACTGGAATTTTCCAATGAGGTTATAAGTAAGGCTAGTGACAATATGCTTTTAAAATCATAGATCCCGAAATTATTATAGACGGAGAGAATTAAAGAGTATTGAATGGTTCTACACCAGCGGTATATAGTATTCGATACCATTTCATTTCGTCTGTGATATTCTTGAGATCTGTGATTTTAAAGCATATTGTCACAACCCTAATCATGAGTCATCATAGTTTATGATAATAAACCTAATTGGAAAATCCATCAGATAATTAGTGAAGAAAAATAAATTAGCATTCGGCAATTGATTCTTTACCCTATCTACATCTGAGGACATTGTGTGGACTATAAGAAAGGGGCAAGTACTCATTTACCGTGCACAATCAAGTTACCGGGGATATACTCCTGAAAAATCGGTCTATTAAGAAACCATGTGTCACATTCGATAACTTGATAGGATACGGTAATTAAGTATAAAACCCAATACGTAATAATAGTTTTGATTCAATTGCTACTTCTTTTGAGCCATTTCAAAATGAGTTTAAAATCAGTCCATTGCTATACCTACTTCAACTCGAAATCTAGCATTTAATTTGTGCCCAAATTAAATGTAGAAGTACCTGAAAGATACCCTATTCACCTGTTCAAAATTGAAATCATATCAACCATACTAAAGAGATTAAAAATTAGTACAACAAATCATACACAACAAAGAATTTTCTGCTTTAACCGTTCTTAACTGATAAACTAACGATACATTTACAATATATAAAAAAGACGAACAATATATATATATATATATTTATTTATATGTATACCCTGCCAACTTCAAATAGAGTTAGATTAATATTATGAACGAGAATAGATTATATGAACAACGTCACTCTTGCCCTCAACATCTTTGAAACCTTGAAATATTAATCAGGAATCTTCAAAACTGAAATTTTAAAAGTCACTTTTAAAGGGCCGTACACACGAAGGGGTTTTTAAGTCTTTCCACCAGACTTTTTGCTAAGCTCCTCCTACTTTTTCCACGAGAATATAAGAAAAAACGATATAATTATTAGTTATATATTTCAGTTGGTATCCATAATTTTTCTTATATTCACGTGGAAAAAGTAGGAGGAGCTTAGCAAAACGTCTGGTGGAAAAACTTAAAAAACCCTACGTGTGTACGGCCCTTTAGAATTTGTTTGAAGTGAACGGTAATTAATAAACTAGCCGACACAATATAAACTATCCAAAGTATTTAGTTTAAGATATCGCACTAATTCCTTCGCTATATACACGGTAAATCTAGAACTATGGTAAATTTGAGAATCATAATCAATAAAGCTCTGGGTTGTTGTACTAAGTAAATTATAATAACATTATCACCAACCAACATAAAAATACTCACAACTTCGATTAGAGAAGACAACTTTTAGATTGAGTAATTTGGAACAGTCTATCACAAGTTTAAAATAAAAGAAAATAATATCCATTATTGATAGGAGCTATAAAAAGATATTTTGAATTAAAATAAAAAGTTTGAGCAATTTTACTCTCAAGATTCTAATATATTTTCAAAATATATTGTAATATTGAGGGAGCAAAATATTAATTATAATAGATGACCAAACCAAAATCAAAAAACTGAATTAGTTAATTTAATAATTTTCCTAGAAATCAATCTGACAAAATGCTTTCAGTCGTCAAATTGGTAGATTGATTTTTTTTCTGCAGGAAAAAAAATACAAATTCGAACCTGAAGCAAAGAGTTTTTCGGAAACAAAATGATTTAGGATTCAACTTCTGACGCATTGAAATTTGTGAAGACTTAGAGAATTTCTTCATGAAAGTACAATGAGAGGTAATAGAATAACTATCCCGGGTCAAAAGTGTCACGTCACACTGACCATTGCAGGATGTTGCTCCTGACTTTGGTTATCGGAATTGGTGTTGCACTGCCCCGTCAACTGGTTCACGCTGAGGGGGTTGTTTAAATCCCGCGGATTGTTACCAACGGGTGTACGTATGACTTGCTGAGGCTGTTGAATCATCGGTCCGAATACTTCTTTCAAGTCTCCAGGTGTTGTGGGAGACGCCAAAGACGCCGGTGAAGGTAGGAGTGACGGTGTTCCTGAAGGAGACGCTAGAGAAGTCGAAGGAGACAACAGCATCTGGAAGTTGTTGGAAGAGGGTGAAGACATGTTCACGTCTTGCATCACGTCTTCGATCATGTCGTGAGTGTCGTCATCAGATTCATCCGATTCGGGAGTTTCGACACTGCCATTAGGTGCCCCATCTTCTCCATCCTCTCCTTCCATGTATCTTATGCACTTCTTCTTACGCCTGCAAAATAGAAGATATTTAGAACGAGGATGAACCAGATTGATAGAGCACAAGAGCTAAATTGTTTCATTGAAAAAGAAAGAAAACAAAATTGTTGAATAATTGGTAAATAAAAAGTGGTTTGAATCATGCAGCTACGTTCACGCAAATCTGTAAATAAAAGAGAGGAATACATCATGCTGTGAATAAAAATAAAACTTCATTAGTAAAAAAATCATAGAACTCTACAAAATAAAAGATAAAAAAATAAATCTGTAAAGAAAAATGCAAAACGGAGTTATGACGAAGAAACAAACTTAAGACGTCGAAAGGAGCTTCTGAACCACTTGGTGGTTTCAAAGACACTCAGCAAAGTACTTCAAAAGACTCACAGACTAGAGATTTACATAGGTAGGTTCAGCAGGTGAAGAAACGCTGCTATTTCCGCTGCCGATGGTACTTTCTGAGCTGCTGTTACTACTGCCGCTCGTAGAACTACTATTGATACTATTTGAACTGATGCTGCTACTACTGCTATTTGAACTCCTTTGGTTAGTGCTGCTGTTATTGGTGCTTGTGTTGGTATTACTGCTGCTCAGGTTGACTATAGAGTGGTGGATTGGGACGGACAGAGGACTATAAGGGTGTGGATGGTGTAACTGAGGTCCAGGCGAGACCAATGGTGATAAACTAGTCATTCCAGCCGGTGTTGAATTCCCGGATGTTCCACTGAACAACACTGATCCAACCCCGGATGTGTTGGCGACAGAAGCAGCCGCAACAGCATTCAGGATGGCACTGGAACTGCTGCCTCCTCCTGCTCTTGGATTGGCCGAAGCGACCAGTGATGCTACTGTCGCAGGACTGTCGAGCCAATAGGAAAGAGAAAACATACCATTGATTAGGTGATATTTGAGAGAGTCTCACTGGATGACGAGAGGGTTTGGCTCTAGCCTCGTACAGAAAATGTGTCAGAATTCTTCAGGAGAATGACTTGAGTTAACACTAGCATGCTCTTGGGCACACACTCTGGTCAGAAAGGCATGCCGAGGTGCACGCAGACAAAATTAGTGATAAAAATCAAACATTTTGGCAATTGATTCTGAATTGCAATAGATTGGCACGCAAGCAAAAGTTCTCACTGTGATAGTATGAAAATTATAGTTCAAATCGCTCCTAGGTGAACTCTACTGGCTTAGTACTCTCAAACCATTTACCCGTGTATGACACATTTTCCGTGGCTTCGCTTGAGGGCCTCACGAAACTCTGCAATAGTGAGACCTTTTGCTCTGTGACTTAAGCAACCATACACAGCTTGAAACGAGCTATCTGTCGTATTTCAAGACCCAATTGATGAAGAATTAATTAACCTCTGGGACTCTATTGAGTATGGTCCAATTCATTATGGAATGATGGGTTAGGAAACACTGAAGATAGTTATCTCGAAATGCTTGAATTTATTACCTAGAACGAGGTTTGGTTTTTGTCTGTAGGCATCAGAATTGAGCGTTCAATGGAAATAGCACATCGGTAAATATAGGATTAGGGTGATGTAGGTATATTGCGTTGGGGTTTTATTTCTTTAGGGTCACAATTGATATCCTAGTAGAATAAATTTGGTTTCAATTATATTACTTAGTAGCTTAGAGCTCCCTGCGTAATTTACCCGCATCACCCTAAACATATCGATGTACATCAGTCTGATATCACAATCAAACTGTATTGCATAGATAGGTGCATGGTTGCTTCAAGTCTCTGTTAGTGGGTTAGTAGATAAATATGCTCATAATGAAAGTATAGGCAAAAGTTATTCCGTTTATATAGAGTGTAGTGAGTACCCAGAAGAAAGTGATTGTCTGTGTACGGGGTTGGTGAAACACATCAACAGTTGGACGTTCCTTCTACAGAAAACAAATGAGTGAATTTCACTTTATTTGTGAAAAAAACAAATTTAATCGAATTTTAGTCCAATGTTCTGTGTACCACCATCCCTTCTTTAAATTGTACATATTTCACTTGTGAGAACACACTTTATAGATAATAAAAATGGGTCTTGTATTATGAATATATTTACACTTCAATTATGTCTAACTTCCTAATTATAAACTCGATGTGGGAAAAAAAATCATGGTAATAAATAATATATATGGAATAGAAATTTATTTCTTATATATTGAGAAGAATGCGACTCGTTTCATCTAATTTCGATATGTTGATTTTCCAATTTTTATTCACAGAGAATTACAGATCCTTGAAAAATCATAACTTCGAAGTGATCAAAATTTCAAAAATAAGAATTGAAATTATTTAAATGTAGTTTAAAGATTTAAAGAATTTAATCATCAGAGGCCCACGTTTGATGAATCTCAACCAAGTTCGGGCCCCACGTTTTATATGATCCTAGTGATTTAGAAACCTCAACCCAGGGTGGGCCCACGTATTATTTGATCCTAGTGATTTAGAAATCTTAACCCAGGGTGGGCCCAACGTATTATTTGATCCTAGTGATTTAGAAATCTTAACCCAGGGTGGACCCAACGTATTATTTGATCCTAGTGATTTAGAAATATTAACCTAGGGTGGGCCAAACGTATTATTTGATCCTAGTGATTTAGAAATCTTAACCCAGGGTGGACCCAACGTATTATTTGATCCTAGTGATTTAGAAACCTTAACCCAGGGTGGGCCCACGTTTTACATGATCGTAATAGTTTATAAACCTGAACGGTTCAACCAAGGGTGGCTCCACGTTAACAGTATGATTTAGAATTCTTTAACCAGGGTGCCCCAAGGGTGAAAACATACCTGCACGGTTTGCACCACTGACTCTGTTGGTCGAGACCATAACGTGCCCTGCATTTCTTCATGTTAGCTGTGGAAATACAATCATTGCGTTAACTTCCATGGAGTGGAGAAGAATTGAGGCAAAATTGAATGAATTGAAAAATTAGTTTTACAAAAAAGTATCGAAACTCAAAATGTGGATAATTGATAATGATAATAATAATTTGAGATTGATTAGATAACTCATGTCGATTAATAGGAAGTTTAAGTAATTATTTAATTTATTCTATTGAGTGATTTTATTGAAATTATAGTAAATAACTTTCCGTTAGTCAGGTACGATCACTTAATACAAAACTGACCATTTCTCACAAATCGAACTCCACTACAATTCATCAAAATACATTAAGAAATAATCATTAAAAAGCTAATTTCACATTCAATCAATAGCTAAGTTACTATTTTTCGAATCAAAACTACGTAAGTAATCAATTTCATGCAAAGATTTATAAAAACACTTACGAATAAAACATGCAACCATACAAGAGAGATGTTGGTAGTGAAATTCATGAATTTGATAAAATCTTTGGTTACATTTTGCAAAACAAAAATTTTGGTTAAAATTTCCAATAGTACGAATTTTTGTTTAAATTTTTATAAGTAAAAATTTTGGTTAAAAATTTGAATAACAAGAATCTTTGAATAAATTATTGAATAAAAAGAATCTTGAAAATGATATTTTATCAATTTCATAAGATTCACTCCAACTTTAGAATCAAGAAAATACTTAAATCAGAATTATTTTCATTTTTTTTTAAAGAAATGAAAATTTAGCTTCATACTCTTGAAGCTCTGTGTAGAATCGGAAAAAAATTGAATTCATGATTTTGGATTTTTAAAGCAGATGAGTACTTCGAACTTCAAGAGACTAGCTTTTTGTGTTAGTATTCACAGTACTAATTTTGGTATAGGAGTAGTGAGATTTTTTTGGTTTGATTTTCTGCAATTTGGCACTCTCACTGCGAAGAACAGTTCAAAAACCACCAAGAAAGAGCCACACTGTCAGACAGACATTCTGAGTGACCTCCACTGTAGAATATCTAAAGAAACATTTTGGGATGACCTCGAAAATTCAATGTCAGATTTTGGAATGATTCTAGGATGACCTAGATTAGAGAATAACTAATAATGTAGAGTTTTCGGAATGATTTTAGGATGATCTAGATTGAAGAATGTAGAGTTTTTGGAATGATTATAGGATGATCTATATTACATAATGAAAGTTTATCAAATTGCTGTATTTATTAGAGGATATATTGCTTCAATTCAGGATGTTTTCTAACTAAATTACTGAAAATGATCTGATAGTTTAGGTTGATGATGGCATATGTACTTTAAATTCAGAAACATTCAAAATGATGAAGGGTGAATTGAACGACTGTTGAAAATTAATAATTTTTAGAAAAAAGCTTTAACGGTTATACTAGAGAAACCGAATATATCTTCAAGGAGAGAGAAAACTGGATGAAATAATTATGCAACAAGCAGCGCAAAAAGGTTAAGCAGACATGAAAGAATGAATAAAAATACCGAGATAGGAAAACACCTATATAGTAAATATGGAATGGAATACAAAAGAGAGAATATAAAAAAGGAAGAGAACAATAAAAATTGATTGAAAAGACATCGAAACCGTTCATTATGATATTTCCAATGGAGGTCGAATGAATGCAGAAGATTTGGAGCTCCAATATAAATGAAGCGAATGCATCATCATTCTCAGCAAAGAATACCAACTGACGTGTGCTCGAATAGAGATTTAAGATACTGGGATGTCGATGGCACTCTCACAGAATTTGGACTTCTGCACTGGAACGCCGATGAAACTCTATCGAAAATTTGAATAATTCGAGTGACGGAACTTCCAAAATGATTCTAATGTTTAGTGAAAAGATGTTAGATTCGCAATCGTTCTTGTAGCGATTCCAATGCAGATAATTGTCAAATCTTGAATTTTGGTTTAAAGAATAGCGTGAGTAGAGCCAATGAAGTTTCTCTGATTGGGGCGGTGAAGAATTTTCTGCTCAAGAAATCATCTAAAGAGTCGTAGTTCTGTGAGAGGCCATTCATCATAATATCTTGAAGTGATAGCAAAGTTTATTATTATTTTTGATAGGAAAACTG
This sequence comes from Caprella mutica, assembly GCA_947561585.1. Lineage (NCBI taxonomy): Eukaryota > Metazoa > Arthropoda > Malacostraca > Amphipoda > Caprellidae > Caprella > Caprella mutica. The sequence goes on along the minus strand of CANNZV010000471.1, from coordinate 811,807 downwards.
GAAGTACCTCCATCGGAGCTTTTATCACGGTTTCGTTTCTTCTTTTTCCCCTGAGAATAATTTTGTCTAGAAGACCAGCCCGGATACATCTGCATGTGGAGTTGTCGCTCTTTCCGTGACATCTCATAATATTTGGCCTGTTCTTCGCGAGTGAGAGCGTGCCACTGCAGGGAAAGTTTAACAATTGTCAATTAAAAGTTCAGAAAAGTGAAAGGTTTTCAGATTCTCTGATGGCAGATCGAGAACCAAATGACGCTCCTTCTGCGGTTTATATGTCGACTAACCAGTTGCTAGTGGCACTAGTGTTGGTTAAACTAGGCAAACAGTAAAATAGGTTAAGTTAAACTCTGACCACTGAACACACACTGGTTAATCACAGTTAGGAGAGGGGGGGAGGGGGGTGGTTAGCACTGCGAAAACTACACGACAAGTAGTCGAAATCCTCCAGTTTTTGACCATTTCAAATCAAGTGAAACGCACAAAAACCGGAGGTTTTAGACAAGCTTTCAGCGACAACAGATGAAATCATCTACCTCCATCTACAGATTTCTCTTTCTTTCTTTTCTTCTTCTTCATCATGCCGTAGTTATCCCTAGCATTCCACCCCGGGTACATCTGCATGTGAATCTGTCTCTCTCTCCGCGCCATATCGTAATACTTAGATTGCTCCTCCTTGCTTAGTGCATGCCACTAAATGTGCCAAACAAAATTATTCAGTAAACATTTCTTTCCTATGGCTTTTGCGAGAGAACACTTAATGCTAATATCAGGGTATAACAATATTTGAGTATATAAACACAAAAAGAAATGGATAAAAATGAATGGGGATGTAAATCATGCCTGTACTCACTTTTCGCCCTAGTATTTGGTTGATGGCTGCGCTTTCTTTGAGGGTGCACTCTGCGACTACCTGCGCGCGCATTTCCTTCATGTAGAGCATGAAAGCGTTAAGCGGTTTCTTGATGTGTGGTTTCTTATCAGCTGAAATAGATAAGGGAAATGTTAATTGATAACTAATTCATTAACAATCGGGGAGAGGTTACTCGAGCTTCCGGTTAATCGACCTATTTCACACCGAAGCTGTTGATGGATAAAATAATTTTTTATCATAAAGTTGACACAGCAGGTTTCAAGAATTCATGGAAAATAAATATATGTTCTTAAATAAATAATTGTATAATTATAATCAAAATTGTACAACAAATGATCTGACATTCAAATGTGCGACCAAATTAATTCATAGTTTCAATTTAATTTTAAGAGTCATCAGTAATTTTCTTCACGTCAAATATATAAAATTAAAGTAATTTGTTGAAAAATTTAATTAAATGCAGAGTTATCGTACAGTTCTACAATTTCGATCATATGAAAATATATGATTAAATTTTTTAATTTACATGTATTTAAATTGGTGTACGTTTAAGCCGTAAAGGTATAAGTGATCCATGTGAACAAAAATAGTTAATGTATTTAGGGTACGTGCTCTGCGCAATTTGAAGATTTGCATACTTTAAAGAGTGCGCAGCGCGTTTTAAACCCCTTCATGCATCCAATGCCGACTGTGCAGTTAATAGCTTCGTTTTATTTTTGAAATCGACTAACTAATGTATATGTACCGGGGAGCGTAATGCACCCCCCCCCCCCTGAACTCTCTATCAGGTCATTAAACAATCATAAAGTGTGCAGAACAACAAACTAGCGGATAAAACAACTACATTACAGCAATTTATGTTAGAGTTTCAAAGAAATCGAAATTCATTTATTGTCATTTTTATTGAGTCTTTCAAAGTAAATTTCATATTTTTATACAGAAATGACGATCACTTTGAAACTTTCATCATAGTTTGTTGTACCTGCTAGTTTGTTGTACTGCACACTTCATGATTGTTTAATGACCTGCCAGGGGAGTTAATGGGGGGGGGGGGTACGCCTCCATCATACACATGAGTATTCGATTTTATAATAAATAAAATGAAGGTCTGCATTGGGGATTCAAAAACGCGCAGCACAATCTTTACAGTGTGCAAATTGCGCAGAACATGTGCACTATATTATATAAAAAGAACACATGGAGAACACACACTACACACATAGACCACTTACCCTTTTTCTCCTTCAGGAAAACTGATGCTTGCAATTAAAAAGAAAATGGCGAATTAAATGAAGGAGAGTGGAAGGTTGTATAAAAGTGACTAGTACGACTATGCCATCTATTTACTAGGTAGAAAGTGACTAGGGTAACTTCCGAGTTATCGGTCGGCTCCACATTTTCGGACACGTAAGAAAATTACTAATAACCTTTATTTTGTATCAGTGATACTTGTAGGTATCATGGATACCAATTAAAATTAAATTATAAATAATATGCTTTCCTTACGTGTCGGAAAATGTGGAACGGTCCTATAACTCGGAACTTACCCAACTGAAATGATATTGTATCATTTTCTCCCTCACCTTTGGAGTCTAGTAAACTTTTTTCGTGGTGTGACGATAGGGACTTGCCATCCAACATTGACTGGTGCCTGCCGAATAGACCCGGATTGAAGTCAGTGAAGCTAAGACAGTGAAACAACGGGTATGGTTAGATAGTGGCAAGTATAGGGGGGGGGGGAGTTATAGGGAGATGTGGTGGACATTACGTTGGAGTTAAAGGTCCTCTCCACTCTAAAGTAAAAAAATCTGGAATTGCTTTAAATTTGTAGAGCTAAGGATATATAACAGTTAACAGAAGAGAAATGGATCAAGTATTTTGTTCATAATTAATTATAAAAGAAATAGTCACATTCAACTTTCACTCTTTCTAAGATTCAATAGAAGAACAAGAACTACAGTTTAACTTATCACGTGTCATCGTAAATTTTATGGTAATAAGGTACATATGTTCACTTTTAGGTACCTAATGTTTTTTTTAGGGTAATGGTATTTAGATACCTGTGTAGGTAACCATTTATAATATGTCTAAAAGCTTTATTATTGTTTAGAATTTTTCAAGATTCAATGGATTCTTTTTCTTTGCTTGAAAATCTTAAATTACATATTATAATAAAACTATAGAACCAAATTTGAAATGGTTTGCAGTTTTATAATCAGTTACATTAGTTCTAATGAATAGAGTGATAAAAAAATTAGAGTGGAGGGGACCTTCAACTTCAAGTTGAAGTTGGAATATAAGTTGAATTTAATTAACCATACTGAGATATGGTGGAATTTAACCATACTGAGATATGGTGGAATTTAACCATACTGAGATATGGTGGAGTTTAACCATACTGAGATATGGTGGAATTTAACCATATTAACTTTAAAGGTGAGATTTGTAACTTTAGCACATTTTTAGGAACATTAATAATTTAGAATTACTTTCTAGATTTAATTCTAATTCTTCAGGTATAATAAAAGCATCAATCAATTAATTATGGATATTTTAATTCTGAATTAAAATATATCTAGGTAAGTTGGTAGGATAAGTTACGAATTATCGGTCAGTACTACATCTTCGGTCATATAAGAAAAAACGATATAAAAATTATTGTTAGTATTACACAGTGGTATATAATAATAACAACAATTATATTGTTTATTCTTATATGACCGAAGATGTAGTACTGACCGATAATTCGTAACTTATTGAATCAGTCAAACTTATATTAGTATTATTGCCTGCCTTTTAATTATAACTGATAACAGAGATAATAGAGATAGCAGATAAGGAAGGCAAGAAATTAACTCAGGCAATCAATCAGAATTTTAGGAAAATTCAAAGTTTGTTCAGGTAATTAGCGACAAAATTCAGAAATCACCAGATTGGGATTCATTTATTTTTTTAGTTTTTAATTCCGAGTATAAGAACAATTTAAATCAATTCTACCAAATTGTTACAACAAAATAAAATAAATAATTAACTAAAATTAAAACATGAACTATTATCTTCGCAAAAGAAATAATTTAAATGATTTACTCAAATTTAAAATGTTAATAGAAAATTCAGACTTCAATAATAATATTTGATATATGAGGTTTAATTTTAAATTAGAATCATAGTTATTTAAACATGTTAGAATTAGTTTGTTAGAAAAAAAAATTCATTCATTGCAGGATAATTTCAATTTATTTATCGAAATTATTTTTCCAGAACTGTACCTATTTGAAATAAGAATATTATATTAATCCTTTAAAATAAGACTATTATATTAATCCTTTGAAATAAGACTGTTATATTAATCCTTTGAAATAAGACTATTATATTAATCCTTTGAAATAAGACTATTATATTAATCCTTTAAAATAAGACTATTATATTAATCCTTTGAAATAAGACTATTATATTAATCCTTTAAAATAAGACTATTATATTAATCCTTTGAAATAAGACTATTATATTAATCCTTTGAAATAAGACTATTATATTAATCCTTTGAAATAAGACTATTATATTAATCCTTTGAAATAAGACTATTATATTAATCCTTTAAAATAAGACTATTATATTAATCCTTTGAAATAAGACTATTATATTAATCCTTTGAAATAAGACTATTATATTAATCCTTTGAAATAAGACTATTATATTAATCCTTTGAAATAAGACTATTATATTAATCCTTTGAAATAAGACTATTATATTAATCCTTTGAAATAAGACTATTATATTAATCCTTTGAAATAAGACTATTATATTAATCCTTTGAAATAAGACTATTATATTAATCCTTTGAAATAAGACTATTATATTAATCCTTTGAAATAAGACTATTATATTAATCCTTTGAAATAAGACTATTATATTAATCATATGAAATAAGACTATTATATTAATCCTATGAAATAAGACTATTATATTAATCCTTTGAAATAAGACTATTATATTAATCCTTTGAAATAAGACTATTATATTAATCCTTTGAAATAAGACTATTATATTAATCCTTTGAAATAAGACTATTATATTAATCATATGAAATAAGACTATTATATTAATCCTTTGAAATAAGACTATTATATTAATCATATGAAATAAGACTATTATATTAATCATATGAAATAAGACTATTATATTAATCCTATGAAATAAGACTATTATATTAATCCTTTGAAATAAGACTATTATATTAATCCTTTGAAATAAGACTATTATATTAATCCTTTGAAATAAGACTATTATATTAATCCTTTGAAATAAGACTATTATATTAATCCTTTGAAATAAGACTATTATATTAATCATATGAAATAAGACTATTATATTAATCCTTTGAAATAAGACTATTATATTAATCCTTTGAAATAAGACTATTATATTAATCATATGAAATAAGACTATTATATTAATCCTTTGAAATAAGACTATTATATTAATCATATGAAATAAGACTATTATATTAATCATATGAAATAAGACTATTATATTAATCCTTTGAAATAAGACTATTATATTAATCCTTTGAAATAAGACTATTATATTAATCCTTTGAAATAAGACTATTATATTAATCATATGAAATAAGACTATTATATTAATCCTTTGAAATAAGACTATTATATTAATCCTTTGAAATAAGACTATTATATTAATCCTTTGAAATAAGACTATTATATTAATCCTTTGAAATAAGACTATTATATTAATCCTTTGAAATAAGACTATTATATTAATCCTTTGAAATAAGAC